>OX419337.1:1893140-2005640 GCA_948470475.1 Galaxea fascicularis | reverse complement strand
GCTTGGTTGCTATTAAATTTGGATTAAAATGGAACGAAGTGGCATTCTTCATTAACTCCGCTAACCGCTTTCTGGCCTTCGAAAGGTCTCCATCATTAAGATAAAGAGCATGCTTGATGTGGAACTGTGGTAAACGAACGAATTCTTCTTGGAGATCTTTGATCTTCTTTTCCAATTCCATCTCGCTTACTCCTTGGGATTCATTTCCATTTTGTGCAGTTGAAGACGCCATCTTGTATTGTCTGTAATTAATTGGTTAACGGATTTTCAGATTATAACCACTTTCTCTAATATTTCTACTTATTACGACTTAAATGACAAAATATACTTTGTCTCCAGTAGACTAAAAACTGCTTAGAGCAAGTCAAGAACTGTTTCTTATTTCGGTTACTCATTCAAGCGTTAAAGACATCTTCAATTTGGTTGGTAATTAGAGTAAATTGCGGGAAAAAAAACTTGTCTCATTTTGATCAATCTTGATTAAACGAGTCTTGTGAATGATAAATTGATGATTAGACTGACTGCACATTAGTGAAGGTGATAAGAGAGTATTGTTTTATTAATGCTTGTAAAGTATAGCATTCGAATAAGTAAAGATTTGGTATAGCATTAACGTGTTTAACAAGTTCTGCTTTCAGTTCCAAACAAATCTTTAAATGTTGTCTATCCTTCAGTAAACGTGGCAGCAAGTGACGCAAACACAGAAAGAACCGGTCGGACGGGTGACTTCTCATGTGTGACTCTGCCTCGGTCTACCTGAAGTGAATTTCGCATCACTTCTTAAATATAGTAGACTGGTCGGTATAAAGCCTTATAAAGCCTTAAAAAGTCTTGGTTAGTACCAAATTCTGAGAAATTGGAGATAAGCTCGTAACATCAAGTGCTGGTTACGTTGAGTTAAGAATGTTCCCGAAGATGCATTCTTTATTCATTGACATTCCGTGTTTGGCGCAGAATTCGTGTCGTTTAGTTGCACTGATTAGGAAGGCAAGTCCTTTACACAAACGATAACTCTCTGAAAACGGAGATTTTTGAAAATACTGCGTTTTTTGGAAATTTTTTAGCATGCAGATTGTTATTTGCTATGTTTAATACTCATTCACGGATAAAAGCTGAAGTGTTCAGTAAGGCGATGCCATCACACCATTCAGCAATTACTTCTAAAAATCGTTTTAAACATTTGCCTGTGAAAAATCAAGCATGCAAACGTAAACTAACACGCTTGGCATTAGGAGCTGAGCTTAAACAGAAAATTTCACATTCAGGAATTTAGACATACTTTGAGTGTCGGCATGGCGTCTGCTTATTTGTTCAATGAGGAAATGTTTCCTTAAATTTGATTGTTTGCGTTACATTTTCAGTTGGTAGCAAAGGAAAGATCTATTAAATTTCAATTAAGTTATTAATTGCATTGAATTTTAGAACCATGTTCACTGGCCGAGGAGGTATTGCTGACAAAACCTTAAGCCTTAAGTTTCCACACAAACCCACAATCAAACCTCCAGTCACCTTCACTAGCTTCTTCCGGCTCTTCCTAGAGACTGCGACAAATTTACTGGAACTTGTAAGTTGACTTCACATCGGGTAATTCTCCTCATTTGCAGTGAAATTCGTTTATCGCTCGCGTCTCAAAGTCCAATGACCGCTATCCGGCCCTAATATTGACCCGTGAGGACCGATCCTTATATAACAAGGAGTCCCAGTCCTCAGGCTCTTTCCAGCATGACAGGTAACCTGTCAATAACCCGAAACCAATCATCGATAGCTGCAAGGTCCATGAAATTAGTAGCTCTCAAGATGTGCTAGAATTCACCGTATTCCATAGTTTCCATGGCACCAAGCGCACACTTTATCTATTCCCACTCATAATAAAGCGGTGGTTAGCCCGAAAGCTCAGCTCCTCTGACCACCGTATACTTCCATCAAAGCCATTAAAGAAAGTTTCTTTTTCTTCTTCTTCCTCTTCTTTATTATTGTATTCTTACCTTAATATATACAATGTAAATATTTTATAAAAGTGTGAATAAACTGAATTGAATTGAAGGTAATTGGTTTACGATAAGAATTAGTTTTACGGATGTTTTGATTAGAATTCACCGTGTTTAAGTAGCCCTTGGGGCCTTTTTTTTTCCCTTCTAGAAGAGTCTAGAACCTTCTAACAAGACGCATTAGCAAGATTTTATACCATATTTGTAAGTATGATGTCGTTTTTACACGGCACTGAATGATCGCGACATTTTTTACGGAGCAATTACAGCGCAAGCAACTTACGTTTTCAGTTAGTTGTCGCAAGTAAGCCAAACTAACTCCGGCTGAATTTTCTCCAAGTTTCAAGTTTTTTTCAGCCATAAGTTTCCTCAATTTTCAAGCCACAACTGTTTCTTCAAGTGCAAGTTTCTCCGGTTTCAGTAATTGCAAACTCAAGCATGTTAAGCCACGGATCATATCCAGTACAGACCACCAGGAAGAAAAAAAAACGTTTTTGATTTAAAGCAACGTTGTTTTTATCCCAGGGGGGGGGGGGGGGGCAGAAACTTACCCCAAACAAGATTTGGTATCCTTAAATTTCTTAAGGTGTCTTTATGGTATTCACGTGACTTGTGACGTCACAAGTCTGCTTAAGATGAATTCTAAAATGGGCCAAGGATAGGGAGGTATCACGAAAAACTAACCATACGAAATTTTTAACCATTTTATAAGGCAACTATTTTTGTCCTGAATGGATGAACTCCTCAATTATATAAGGTTATATATGAAAAGATAGAAGGTCACGTTACCTTTTTTACGTAATAACTTCTTAGCTTAATATTTTAGTCGGCCATTCAGGACAGAGTCTTGCAGGGGCCATTAGTACAATTGTAAAAATACTAAATTTGACAGTGATTGTATGTCATCTCGGCGGCCCATTTTCAGTTGTTTTTTCAAAAAATAAAACAATTAATTATAGTCACGTGACCCATTTAATCAGATTTTATTGGTCTTAGAATATTAAGGTCGTCGACATTGGTTAGCCTGCCAATTCTGCAACGATTAAACCAAATTCTGACAGAGTAATTACTGTTTTTCAGATTTTATGCAAATGAGGCTTGAGCCATGCCTTAACATGCTTGAGAAAGGCAACACCAAGTTCTTACGAGTTACGGTCGCGGAAACGCTGTGAATAAACTAACTAAATTAACATCAGTTGGCAATCTCGTACCCAGAGCCCACGTGTCTTGTTGTCAGCGCCAGGAGACCCAAGTTTTCAACGTGCGTCTACTTGCGAGTCCGTTTGGCCAGGGCTTAACAGACGATAGAAAACTGACGTTGATTTGTTAAGTGGAGGTGATTTTTATTATGGAGCCAACCAATAAATATATAAGGGGAGGCGGGGAGAGGAAGCAAAGTCCGTGACGTCAAGATAGCACAGTTTCGGCTGCCCGTTGCATTCCAACTTCAGAGGCTCGGTTTGTTTGCAAGGACGTCATAAGCAAAACCAAAATAGTTTGGGGTATTCTGACGGTTCCTCCACATGTTACTCTATTTTCTAGCCTTCGTACAGACGTCTCCTAGTCCTTTGTCCTTTTTTCAAGTGCAACAACTGAACACAGGCTTCATATTTTCTAACACGTGGTGTACGCGCACCGTTCATTGAAGAGAGTGGTAAAGGGTATTCTCGTGACTCGGGATCGGCCTTTTCTTTCCCGGTTTCGCTTTTTACTGCCGCCAATCATCATACTCTACCTCTCAGAAAACGAAAAAGATGAGTTCAGAGGTGTCAAAAGATAACGTTCGCGGGCAGTGATTGGTGGATTTCGATCCGCCAATTTGTTGGTCGCCGCCGTAAAATATTAAATTAAATAATGATTGACGGCAGCAAAAAGGGAACCTTCTTTTTTTTTTTTTATGTCAGAACGTGGTTAAAAGAGATCGGACAAAATTGTTTACAGGTGGGTGTTGTTCGAAAAAAAAAGTTTGCAGAGGACATATAACCCCCCTCCAGGAAAATAATGGTCCGTCTCTTAGACTAGGTTTACACTAGAGGACATTTTTTTCGGATTCATAAATGTTTACGGATTCATCAATTTTTGGGTTATCGGATTCGTGGGCGTTTACACTGAATGGGTATCCGGATTCCTAGTCGTTTACACACGTAGACAACTCCGGGAACATTACTGATTGAATGGTTACAAAGCAGGCGAAAAAAATATCCGGATTCATCCTTTCAAATCGTTTACACGACTAACCTCTCCGGATTCAAAAGTTTTCGGATTCAAAGTTCCCACTTTAGATTCCGGATTCAAAAGGCTCCGGAGACACGACCAAACCGGGAAGGTTTTATGTCGGATTCGTCCACTTTTGTGTAAACGGCAAAACTAATCCGGTACTAAAACGTTCCGGATTCACCACGAATCCGGAACAATTTCCTCTAATGTAAACCTAGTCTTAATCGTGATTTCCGTAGTAGCCGTGAAGCGTGAGTTTGATAAATTATTTTCCGTGAAACGAGAAATAAATGTTTTAGATTTTCATTATGTCTTTGTTTTTCGTGAATTGTGAAAAGACCGTTTTATTTTCCTTGAAACGTAAACTAGAGCCGCCCCCCCTCCCCCCCCCCCCCTTCCCACTCCATTACCTGTCTCCGACGCAGCCGTTCTTTGTTCTTTTGTCCTTTGTGACCCTCATTGAATGAAGATACACAACAATGATGATACAACAAGTCAATACATACACATACGGTTAAATGCTGTCCAACAGCCCACGGGCTCGTTCACTTGATGACCGTCACTGATGGGGCCTAGAGGACGAAACCGTTCCAAAGTTTCTCAGAGAGATACCAACAAAGCCAAGCACAATAAATCTCTCAAGAACAAACTTAGAGATGTGCAAAGGCTGCTTAAAAAGGTAAGAACCGGTAAACTGTTCGAGTTGACGAAGAGCACGTGTGCCTTCTCGAAGCCAGAAGAGAGACCTTGAAAGGTCTATTAAGCTTAGCTTAAAAAGTGTGTTTTTTTTCGCCCATATTAAGATTTTGCGGCAAGAATTTCGCACTGCCCCATACGTTAACTGTACATGCATTTTGTGACTCAAACTCTATTCATTTTAGGAACAGGGTCAATATGACAGTAATGCAAGTACAATAAATTAAAAATTTATGGGGTTGTGCGGGAATATTTCCAATTAAGTATCTGAGGACATATCCACTAGTAACAAAAGTACATTTAACGGCTAGATTACAGAATATCCATCCACTTACATTAAACCTCAAAAGGCTGCCACCACAGCTCCACCGTAGTCAGGCTATAACTTGCATAAGAGCCGTTACTACAAAACAGGTAATTTAGGCACTTTGTTATTTAACCAGTGAATCGAAACAAGAACACTACACATGTAATATACTTCGTTCTTTGAAGCACGAAACCTAAAGAAGCCACTTAAAAACTGGTTGTTGTTTTAAATTCTTATTTAGCTAGTACAGGACTGCGGACTGCGGTGGCAGTCTGTTTTACTGCTTGGCCTTTTAAATTCTCATTCAGCATCTACGGGACTGCAGACTGTGGTGACGGACCGTTTTGCTGCCAGAGTTGTCATAGTTATTCATATTTATTGACTACAGGACTGCAACCACTGTGACAGTCTGTTCTATTGCTTGGCCTTATAAAAGTGACAATCAGTAACTACGGGACTGTGGTGACAAGGTTAAATAGTAACGCTCCAAGGTGGGCGGGGATTCTGTTATTGTTCCCATTTAACTAGCTGTTCATGGCTTCATGGCTTATGCAGGTATCAATGCTGCGTTTGAATTTTTTTGGCAATTTTTTATTCAACACCTGGGAACAACAAAACCATGATATGACATTAAAAGAGTATTAAAAGTAAAGAAGTATATTTGAAATGTACTGTTTTAACTACAGTTATCAAAGGTAGACTAAAGGAGGTTGAAGTTGCATGAAGTCAAGAAAAAAATCAATTCCTGAGACGTGTAAATTTATTTCCCACTAGTGGAAAAGTTGTTGAGAGGATATTGTGCTCGTTATTAATCGAGCTAATGAGCTGTTTAGTTGAGTGTCGTAAAACCAAAACTAAAGCAGTTACTCCAGCCAATCACAACAGGCTAAACCAGTTTCACCAAAAACAGAACCAAACCAAATTAGTTAAACAGGAACATTTTTAATGTACTTTTCCAGAAAGATTGCATTGCTTTTTGTTCATTGTTTACTAAACAAAGTGGGATACTATGAAATCATCCTGTATAGTTGAATCAGTAAAGGTTGCATGAACCTCTGTGTATTCTGTACTCTGCATGGTTACATTCAAATGGACCTAGTTCTCTGCATGGTCAAATTCAAATTTTCACAACATAAGGGAACAACAGAGGTGTTCAAATGCCGCACCTTTGCCCATACCCTACTCCCGCCATCTAAACATTGTTACCTGCATAATACACATGCTGCTTTGAGTGAAGCATTTGAACTTGTACTCATTCAAGCCTTAGGGTGTTAAACTCCTGAGTGAGTTAGTCTATGGTATGTTATAACAGGCAAGATAATGTTAGTATCAGTCCAATCCAAGAGCACTCACCCATCCCAACCATGGTGACATGGTGAACCTGTATACATGGAGAACCTGTCGCTGCAACTTGTCACCCAGTGTATATGGGATATTGTTTGTACTTTATTCAATATCTACAACATCACCTTACAGGTTTTTGAATGTCATACTTTGGTGTGGAATTTCGTACCATTATTCACATTGTATCTCAGAGAGTTGGGTCTCAGCATTATAGCTGTGAAAGGTTGTCCACACTAGTCATCACAAGTCCAATGCATGCTATTCAATATAGCATGTCAAGGGTGCTGGGTCCAAAAGATCAAACCCATGGGGAAAACTTGATTACCTTGTCTGATCAATGATGTTTTTCACCTTGCTGCCTGCTCCATTTTCCCAATACCATGCTTAGCCTGCAGGCTTTTAAAAAATGATCATGAGCAAAACCCATGATACTTCCTCAATTTTAACTACCAGGTTTTTTCTTCAATTATTGGATCAAATAAATGCTGTTTTCTACTTCCAGTCTGACCTTCCAGCAACCGTGCGAGTTGTGCAGGAAAGGATGCTTGAAGTGCTAAAAGAAAACATCAAGGATAAAGCAAGGGAAGAGAAAGAAAGGAAGATTATGAAGAGGTCAAAGAAAGTAAAATTTTTTGGTAAGGGGTATGAACAATTGCTTGAACTACACAATAATGGAATTACAGTGTATGGATTTATATTGAAAAAAAGAATAAACTTACCTTGGTTCATGAACATGTACATGTATAGTGGCACATTCTTCAATTGAAACTCCCTTGCAGTTTTTCATTTTGACACCTGGGATGTTTTCCATTTACATGAAAAACCCAGAAATTCTGGTCGGAAAATCAAATGGTACATACCATTCCATTTGGAACGTTTCAGAAATAATGGACCATCGGCTTAATCAATGCACTTTTCTGTTCTTTCTTAGCTTCCCAAGTACTGATATTAGTACATATTGTTTTATTCATTTTTTTGTATATTTAATTGAACAAGCTGCAGCATTGAATATTTAAACCTAAAGTTTCTACCCGGATGGATCCTGTAAATGGAAAGCGCCCCTTTTTTCATTTGTTACCATTTACACAGAAAACCCAGAAATTCTGGTTGGAAAATCAAATGGTACATGTATACCATTCAATTTGGTATGTCTCAGAAATTATGGACCATCTGCTTAATCAATGCACTTTTTCTGTTCTTTCTTACATGTAGTTTCCCAACTAATACTAGTACATTTTGCGGCTTATCCATTTTGTATTTGAAGAAGCTGAAGCATTGAATATTTAAACCTAAAATTTCCACCCGGATGGATCCTGTAAATGGAAAGTGCGCCGGCGTCATTTGTTACCATTTACACAGAAAACCCAGAAATTCTGGTTGGAAAATCAAACGATTCATTTCATTCGATTTGGAGCATATCAGAAATTATGGGCCATTGGCTTAATCAATGCCTTTTCCTGTCATTGTTTAGCTTTCCAACTGATACCAGTACATTTTGTGATTTGTCAATTATTTTGCATTTGGACAAGCTGCAACATTGAATATTCACACCTAGAACTTCCACTTGGTGGATCCTGTAAATTGTAAGTGTCCCTGGAAAATCATTTCACTCGCAAGATAGGCATGACAAGAAACTTCAGGTTTTACATTCATTGTACATACAAGTCATGTAACTGTGAAAGCTTGAATGCTTGAGACAGTGCAAATAGAATATGAAGAACGATGTTGGTTAGTTATTTATGGTTTTTCCTATTATGTTTTTCCAGAGAAAAGAAAACTTTTGCGGAGATACAAAACATGTGCCAAAGAGCTAAAGGAGTGTGAGGAAGATGAGACAAGGTTTTGTGGGATTTCTTTTTCATTTCCTGGAGTGCAAGATCTGTTCATCAGATGCTATTTTCTTATTACCTCACTCACCATCATATAATTATCAGGGTTCTCAGTAGTAGCCGGCAACCAGCGAATTCCGCCGCCTGTCAAGACGAAAGTAGCCGCCTGTGCTGGCTATGAAATTTGCCTTTGTGTGCCTCCGGGCTGAAGTTTAGCTGCCTATAAGTATTTCTGGGCCGTCTGACAAAAAAACTACTGAGAACCCTGATTATGCTGTACAGTGTAGGTTGGAATGAATTGCCTTTGTTTCCTATGAACCCTAATAGTCGTAACTATAACTAAATTCTCACATCATATTGGCTATCACCAGCTATGAATTTTGCCCTAGTAGGACAGACTGTGTAATTGGACAGTACTCACCATTGCACTTGCACTAGAAGAGGCCAGTTGCACTTTCATATTTTCTTTACTATGCATCTCAGGGTGAAAACTATTTTTTTCCTGGTACATTTTTCTCTTACTTTTTGCTTAAATTTTGTTATAGATACGATATTGGTAACAAGACTTAGTGTCATCCAATTCGGTCTGTAATCATACTCGTGATTAAACAAATTGGACTCCTACTATGCAGTCATCCAAATTTGTTAATCACTCGTATGATTACAGACCAAATTGGACTCTACTCAGTGCTATTACCGTTATTAATTCTTGGATCATGAATAATACATGTATTATTAGGGTTAGGAGACATTGGAAATTGAGAATCAAACTGGGTTGAAATCGTTTTGACCTGAATTTTATTTTAACCTACAACATATACAAAAATGCAGAATGGCATTTTCTCATGAAAGATTATTTGCCACTTTGTGTGTCCAAGTAAAACTTAGAGTTATACTTGGAGTTATAGTTATACTTACGTAGTTATAACTAAGTATATCTCTGTTTTTACAAGCTCCTCAATGACCATCTTGCCTGAGAGATACATGTTATACTAATAAATATTATTATAGGTTGATGACAGGAATTCTGTCTCACATTTAAATGATGTTGCTTACTTTTCCTCAGAGATACTTTAGAGAAACAACTTGAAGAAATCAAACTCCAGTGGAACTATGTTACTGTGAGTATTTTGACACTTGTCCTGTTTCTCTGTTAACAGCCAGCAATTGTGTGACGCCTTAACTAACCGCAAATTATTTGTCACCTAATGTATGTACTTCATACTTGCATTCATTGGTGATAAATGTGAGGTTTCTGCTGATTCAAAATGTAACCAAAAGTGTAACAATGTTTCTTGTGGTCAGTCAAGTCTTGATATGAGCACAAACAAACACTGTATGCTGAAATATGTGGGGACCGGGGCCTAGGAATGTCTTTAACATTGCACGTGAAAGTGGGCTGCTTGAACAGTCAGCAATCAAGATTGTGGTGACAATTACTTCGTATGAAGACTTGGAAATGTACAGTTTTGCATTTCTACAGCATACATGTATTGCTTAAAGGTTTAAGATGCAAACATTTGAAGCCAATATTTTCAAAATCTTCCAAGGGTGCATGCC
Organism: Galaxea fascicularis; assembly: GCA_948470475.1. Classification (NCBI taxonomy): domain Eukaryota; kingdom Metazoa; phylum Cnidaria; class Anthozoa; order Scleractinia; family Euphylliidae; genus Galaxea; species Galaxea fascicularis. The sequence continues at coordinate 1,995,699 of OX419337.1, read as the reverse complement.
CCCAAACCTCCCTAGTAAGCTTAAGGCTCTTGCTGCTAAGGCCTTTGGCCCCTGCTGCCTGCAGCTCCAGGCATATTGCCTACTACTTCTAGTTGGCAAGAAAATAACATAACCTTCTCACTAAACCTCCACCTCTGTAAATTCAAATTTAGTCTCAAACTCTCCTTCAATCATTTGAAACCACTGCCTCTCCCCCTCCCTATTGAGGGTGTTCAAAAAGCACCTGCAACCAGCGATATTGCTAGGTACTTTCCTAGTTTGCCAGCTACAATTCGCCGGTAAAACGAAAAAATGTTGGGGGAAAATGGTGTAGTTATTTCCTGAGTGCCATCTACTTTCTTAGATTCTCCTACTTAAAATCTTTTTGACAACCCTGCCTATTACCGTATCTCTTTGCAGTTTTCATTACCTCACATTGAAGGGCTATTGAATATTCCCAGACTAGGGCCTCAGAATCAAATCTATTGCAGTTCAAGTCTTGAATTGGTTTTATCTCATCTAGCACTTCCCACAAGACACAAGATACATCTCTCTGTTTCCACTAACATCATGTACCAATGAAGAAGTTCGTCAGAAACAAGGTCAGCGGTTACTTATACTTACTTACTTTCTTGTTTGTTACGTTTTATTGCACGGTGTTAGTAATAATGCTGTCTTGTAATGATGGTGACGATGCTGAACAGTGAGAGCAATAGCATTCTAGTTACTGTTGGAAGACCAAGTGACAGCATGACAATACAGTAATGATGATGATGTTAATGATGATAACGATGGTGAATTGATGATGTCTTAATTTGTCAGACAAAAATACATATCAGACGGGGTATTTATGTTTTTTTTTATAAGCCTTATTTTGAAATTGCAGAACACATTCTTAAAGTCATCTCAGAAAAGGTAGCCAGTGGCGAGTTAGAAGATGCATCCACAACAATTTCTCAAATGAGCAGTGGATCAAAAGAGAGAAAACCCTCAAAACTCAGGCTGGCAGATGACAGTGTCCAAGCAAAGCAGAATGAAGGAAGAAATGATGGTAAGGCAATGCCACACCCCTTCCCAGTTGTAGAAACCATTACCCTATTATCTTCCAAAAGAGGAGAGGTGGAATGCAGCAGAAAAGGGGGTTGGTTGTTTTTCACCTGACAAAGGACTGGATTTGCCCACGATTCACTTGGAACTGATCATTAGTCAAGAAGTATATAAGATTGTCATGACTTAAATCACTTGGACAATCATAATCATAATCGTAACTTCTGAGTGTAACAATTTTAATCTGAGTGTAGATTTTCTTCTTTGACATAGAAAGTGAAGATGATGGTCCACCGCCCAAGCTGAATCTGGATGATGACTTTTTCATTGATTTAAGTCCAATTTCAGGTAACAAAATGAAGAGCTTTCTTTTAATAAATGAATTAGATTGTGCTATTAAAACGGCTGAACAATGTTGATGTGGGTTGGGAACTACCACTACAATTCCTGTATACATATTTCAGCTGTCCTCGGTACCACATAGAAAGTGGCAGATATAATCGCTCCGAGTAATGCTTTTACAGTTATGTGTTTAGTAACATTCCCTTTGACTGATTAAGAGGCGGAAGTTGATGGTTGGGCATACATTAACCATTCGACCCTTTGCTAAAAAAAAATGCTCTACCTATATTCGTACATCTGGTCGCCGGGACATCAGTGCGGGATGAAACTAGGCATATCACAAAAGGGGATTGTCGCTTCGAGCTGTCCCCGCGACCTGCCCCCGCAACACGTACGCGTAGTGTGTACCCACCTGCGTGGTACCGTTCGAAGGGGAAGGGACAGGGAAAATTTGGGAGCGCGAGTGCGCGAAGGGCGCGCGTACTCTCGCGTGCCCGAATTCCCCCTCTTCCTCGGCTCTCCTTCGAACGCCTGCCACGCAGGGCGCGACGTTTAAGATTGCGTCCAGCGGCTCTTAAGTTAACTCTTTAACTCCCAAGATCTGTTTATTAATTCTCTACGGTTCCTTGTGCATTAGGTTAAGAGAAATTGGATTGTATATCTGGCTAATGAATTTGTCTTTTCTCGTCACCTGTCTGGTGGACAATGAATTGATATTTTAAGGAGAACTTACATACTAATCAATCCTGGGAGGTTAAGGCTTAAAAGATTGAGCGCACAGCCTTGCAACATGCTTGGAAACTTAAACTTCTCAATGGTCCTCTCGTTGTTTTTGTAGGACCTCCAGCCGTCGAAGAAAAGAGCAGAGAGAAAACGAAAAAGAAGAAAACAACAAACAAAAGAAAGCGGTCGCAATTTAAATTCAGGAAAGATTAGGTACAAGGTATACCTACTTTTGAGAACGGAGGGTGTGACTATCGCTGAATTTACGTGGCGCTCATGGCATAAATTGTTACCGCACAAAAATTTATTCATACATAGTAAAACTAAATGTACAGCATGTCGGCGTTGAATTGTTCCGAAAGACAGATCTCGTTGCTAGCGGTACCTTGTGTGTCCGAAGAGCTACTGCATGCGACCAAATGTGTGTAAATACTTTGTATAAATGACCGAAACAACGTGTAAAATGTATTTCCTTAAATCTTGAATGTATTTTTGGGGCGATCTGCAGATTGACTAAAATCATGAAGTGATGGTTTGTAAAAAAAGGCAGAACAATACAGGATAGAATAAAGCTATTTTCCGCTGTTAACAGTAATGCGATCTTGGGTTATATGTCTAAGGCAACAATGGCCCTCTACCTAACATCTGCATACCTTTGTCTCAAAATTGGTATCAAAGAATATCCTTCGTTTGTTTCGTTTGGCTTCGCACGGATCCTGGAAAGTATTTAAATTTTAGTCTAGCATTGCCCTAGAGTGGAAAGTCCTTTAAACTGGTAGGTCCTGGAACATCCTGGAAATCTGTAAACTCAAGTAATAAAGTTTCCTTGAAAGACATTCAGAAGCAACCAGATTGGAAGATCCAGCGATCGAAAGAAAACGATTTAAGTTAATGTACGTAATGGGTCCCGGATAGAAACTTTTGAAGGCAGAAAAAGTCCTGGAAATTTGTTTTGGAAAAGAGTGCTAACCCTGGGAAAGCAATGAATTTGTCTTCAGTTATTCTTTCCGTCGTTCACTATAAATGAAAATAAGATTGAAGATGTAAATCAACTTATCGTATTACAAAAGATTATTTACCAAGTTGCTACCCTGACTTTTGTTTATTTATGTTATTATTTATTAATGCAGTGTAGTGCATGATACAAAAGAACTTGTATGGAATAATATATCTACTTTACTTGTAAATTTTGCGGTTTATACTCATCATCAAAGGATTTAACTAGAGCATTCGAACTTTAAGTTCTTTCTCGCATCAAGCGAAACCACGTCATGGCTGAGTTTTCTTCCGCTCAGCATATATTTGTAAAGAAGAACTGAAAAAAAAATAAATAAAATAGACAAAACAAGCAGAGACACATCCGTTGAAAAGAGGGATCAATCTGCCAGAAACCTTCGCGTTGATGAATGAAATATTTTTTTTATCTTTTCTCTACTCCATTTTACACCTCGGATTCATGCAAAAAACATTGAAGGAGCTTGTCAGTGAAAGGTTACCCAGTGTTAAGCCCACAACCATTTGCTACACATTTGTAGTTATTAACTAAAACGTTTTGTTTCACAGAGCTAAAGGATGCAAGTGAAGAGTGATCATCGCAGTAAATTTTCCAATTTAAGCAACTGGAAAGAAGAAGCCTGAAAAAATCAGGGCTTCAACGGGATTTTTTTTTTTTTTTTTTTTTTTTTTCAGGCTTCTTCTTTCCAGTTGCTTAAATTGGAAAAAGAAAATTTACTGCGATGATCACTCTTCACTTGCATCTACAACCGCAGTACAAATATGAATTATTTCATATATACTTCACAGAGCTAAAGGATGTTACTAACCCTTCGGTCATATTCGGGCTAGAACTTCGCTTGCTTTGGCAATGTTTATGACAAGACTTCCGCTGGACATACTGGGATTCGATGTTTTCGTGTTCGCAAGAACCGAAACAACGAAATTAAATAACACCATTTAACAAAACGCTAAAAATACACTTTTGTCTGAACTGAATATTTTCAAGCTGCTTCAACAACAAACAATTGTTTTTAACAATGGACTTCAAGTCTAAAAATCAAATAGAATTTATTAGTTAAGATTTTTTAATGGACTTAGTTTTTCGTGTTGTTTTCTCTGAAAAAACGATCGTGCTTTCAGTGTTGGGTGGTTATCAATCATATCGAAGAATTTACAGACTATTGGCAAATTTACAGTTTCCACAACTGATAAGCAATTTATTTAACTACACGTCCCACTTGTAGCAGGTGTAAATGAAAGCTTAACCGGCTGGTATGTAAATTTTTCACCTAATTGAAAATTATTCTAGTTTCTTTTCTTATGAGCTGTTAGAACATTCAATAGCATGACGCCACGATCATAGCATTAGCTTTGATCCACGCGCCATTAAGTCAAGACACAAAGGTTCGATTTATTGGGCTGTTTACTTTTCCTGAGGATTTATCTGCACACCTGAGCGCAATGGCAGACGGAGAATCAGACGATTCCACGAGGGGAACTATCAAGATTGTCGCTCAAATGGTGGTATTTACTTTCATCATTTTAGCGACAATTGTGGGAAACTCCTTGATCTGCGTCTCGGTCACAAAATTTCGCCATCTTCGAACAAACACTAATTTCATCCTGGTCAGCTTAGCGCTAACGGACTTAAGCATGGTTGTGATAATGGTTTTGAAGGCTGTTACAACTGTAACTGGTGAGTGGATTTTCGGTGAATGGTGCTGCCGTGCTGTAGCTTCTGCTGGCCTAATGCTCTCCTTTATTTCAATTCTTCATCTGTGCTGTTTAAGCATCGACCGCTACATTGCTATTCAGAAACCTTTTCGTTATGAATTTATTGTCACCAGGCGAAGAGTCATAACGATTTTATTGCTTATTTGGGTGTTTGTAACAGTTACCTCCAACATCCCGCTCGCGGACTTTGAATTCCGAGCTGATACTTACGGATGTGCAGATCCTGCGTATGAAAAGAAAGGCCCTTTCTCACCGTACATCTTTTTCCTTGTCGCTTTATTCGTAATTACACCTTTTACAATTATTTGTTTTTCAAACGCCGTGGTTTTCAAAACGGCGCTCGCTCAAGTAAGACAACTGAGCCGAGTCGAGAAGAACTTAAGAGAATCCACGGCCGACATCTGCGAGACCGAAGAAACGCAACAAACAAAGCCAACAGAAACACACTGTTTAAAACGAGAGATCAAATGTGCCCGCACTTTTGCTCTGGTGGTTGGGATATTTTTGCTTTGTTACACACCTTTTTATGTCGCAGGTACATATAGGAAAGTTGCGGGACCTGCTAAAGTACCCTCCAGTGTTATGTTACCGACTATGTGGATTGCCTTTGCTAATTCATTCTGTAACCCTATTGTCTATGGTTTTCGTTACTCGCCATTTCGCAGAGCCTTTAAGGCTCTGTGGCGTGGCGGTAAAAATTCTGAAGACAGACGTCAGAGGGAAAGATGTAGGAATCTAAATTCTTCTTGGCGTCGCGAAAGACAGTGGACTGTTTCCTCGACCACCTCTGCTCTTTAAAGGAAATTAAAGCACCAATCTTTTTTAGGCTTCAAACAGCCGAACTGATCGTACAGCACAGGAAGATAGCAACAATGAAGGGAGGAAAGAAAAGCTACAACACGGAAGCATAGCTTTGAAAAACAATAACAAGAAAGTGCTGCAAATTTCATTCACAAGTTAAAAGTTTGAGTGGAACACCTAACGTACTTCACTGTAAACATGCTGTTAAGGATAAATTTTGTCTTAAGTCCTATTGCTTGTCAGAATTTTCTTTGCGTAAGTCTTGTATATATCCAACACTCATTTGTTCAAATTAAAATTAGAGCGCATAAATTGTCATTTATTTGTACAACTTCGTTAAAGACCTTTCTAAGAAACTAATATTAGCTTGGAGCACAAAATAACCTTCCTGATAAGCGCAGATTATGATATGTTTCAGTAGGAACCGCCTGCGTGTAATTTCCTGGCGCCGGAATTGACGATTTTTATCGTCTCGGTTCTTAAATCAGTTAATGGGTTTGTAAATATAATATTCGGTCGTCTGTTTTTCTCCCCGGTCCAGAAATTTCCCTTCTTAAGACGACATAATAACAACGTCTTTGCTGGCGGTCATACGCCAAAAATATACGTGCGCTGGCACTGTTGCTAAGTAACAATAAATGTGCAAAAATATTACGCTATTTTGTAAATGCAATCAAACCGAATAAACATTATGTAGATCGTTTTGGTCACTCCAAGTCGATTCATTCCTCGTTTTCTTTTTTTTTTTTTCTTTTTTTGGCCATGAGATAATTATTATTCGTACTGTGGTGGATGTCAGCTAACAAGTGAAAATGATCTAAAGTGCAGAGCAAGCTGTCTTAAAAAAACCCATGGTCTTAAGGCAATACTTGCGGTTTTATTTATATTACAGAAAATACTGTTTTGCGATGTCTGTCTAACTAAAACAATTTCCAATGCCAGGAGTGTAGCCAGTAGGCACAATTTTCCAAATCTCTTCCAACTCCCTGAATCTGGTGTGGAAAAACACGGTCTGTTGATTTATCAACATGACTGCAAAATAGCAAATAGCAAAAAGCTGTCTTTAATTTATTTTCTTTTTTATGCATTTTCTATTTTTGTTTCTAATTTTCAGGTACGCACGTGCGTACCGTGCGTACAGGTGGCTACGCTCCTCTGAATGCTTAAAAAAATGCCAGACTTGAACATTTCGTAAACCAAGAAAACAGCCATAAAAAAAGGCACAGCAGGTTATTTTTTTCTACAGCACAGCACGTAGAACAGTGTAGAAGCAAGATCTGGTAATGTTAAAATAAAGATGTCGGGAAAGTGCGTTTTGCCAGAGAGCATGAAATTAAAGAGAAACTTCTACAACAACAACACTTTATTTCACACTTCCATTACATGGTTTGTAAAACTTATTAAATAATTAGCAACTTAACACATAGAATATGGAATCAGGAAAGTGTATTTTGCCAGAGGACATGAAATTAAAGAGAAACCTCTACAACACCACCACTTTATTTCACATTTCCATTACATGGTTTGTAAAACTTATTAAATAATTAGCAACTTAACACATAGAATATTCAATTACAATTTAAACTAAATGTTATTACATAGAAGGAAATGCCTAGCAGCTAGATAACCGTAAGATTTTCGAGCTAGCAGGTGTTTTCCTGAAACCAAAGGTCAGCTACTTTGGTTAATATTGCGGTCGTTTGAGTTATCCCCAAGATATATTTTTAACACACGTCCTAATTTTGTATTTTATCTCATCGGCGTCTTGCGTCCTGTTGGTCCCAAGGAAATAAATTAAAAGCGAAAAGTGTTTGCAATTATGACTGACGAATAGGTGAAAAAAATAGATAATCAACAACTGAAGTACGATTGAAAGCATTTGCGTAAAATTATGGACGAACATATAACTTTTAGGTTGAAGAGGCCAAGCTACAATGTTGGGCAAAAGTGTTGAGAAAATTGAGCTTCAATCGAAGCCTTCCTGTGATGTGCAAACAAAAATCAATCGAGCTTCAAACTCCCTGTCCCTTGAACTGAATGAATTTTGCGCTTTTCTGAGGGTTTCCCTGAAGTGGCCGGCGGCGTCCCAGATACAACAGCTCAGGGAAGTAAAAGGTTATTTTAGTATAAACTGGAGGAGAGATTTCAGGGTTCCACACGTGGCCTGTTTTGTCCAGGACTGTACAGCCCAGAGAAGATCTCACACGAAAGTGTTTATCGCAAAGGCGATACGACAAAGCACTTGTCGCAAAAATAGACTGATGCATAAATGAGTAAATAAATAAATGCGAATGATTTCTGTGGTGCTGCCGTTAAATGTTTACTTTATTCTGCACAGGTGACGCAACGTTTTATGACAATAAAACATTGCGCGTATGGTTATACATCTTGAACCCCGCCCCCGCGAAGAAAAAACATTAATGAAATATTGGGTCTTCGGTGATATATTGAAAAGGTGTTTGCCACCTGGTGGTAGTTTTTTGAAACGAAGAATGATCCTCGCAGATGTGAACGCAATTTATGCAATTGCGTAAAGAAGCCTGAAAAAATTCGGAACTTCAACGGGGTTTAAACCCATGGCCTCGCGACACCGGTGCGATGCTCTGCCAACTGAGCTATGAAGCCACTGACGTTGGGAGTAGGTCAATTGTGGGTTCGCATGTTCCCGTGAAAGAGATGAGTATGAATGGTGTATGTGAAATAAATCATATGTGAACCGCAGAGATGAAATGAAATAAAGAATGATCCTCGCAGTTGTGAACACAATGTTTGCAATTTGCGTAAAAAAGCCTGAAAAAAGTTCAAACAAAAAGCAGCGGAAACAACTTTTATCCAAAAGTTAAAGACTGCAACCAAAGTTAGATTAATCGGCTTTCGAACAACCGGGCCCAACGCGATAGTTTTTTGCTAAGTTGGTTTTCGCTTTCCGTGATCCATCGTTGATAAGAGCTCTGATTTTGATAGTTACGAAAAAAAAAAAAACAATCACAACAACAAGGAAGTATCACCACGCGGATTCTTCTAAAAGTTCTCAAATATTTTGTGTGTTACATGTATGGAGGATTTGTATACATGTTAACTCTACTGGCCCCTGGTGATCATTTCCTATATTCTCATAACCTGTAGTATTGAAGAACTAGTCAGATGTGGTAAGGAGAAGCTAGGTGCTAGTCACTATTGGCATGTAAATAGTTGAAGTCCTCTGTTAATAAACTAGTATCAATAAAGAAGCTTCAAGCAACGACGGACGACGGCATCGCACCGAGAACGCTATAAAGCAACAAAATAACGAGAAAAAACAATCACTTTGTACGTGCATTTTGCATTGTGGTAAATATAACTTCAAAACAACGACGTAAGGTGAGAATGCGAAATAACCAATCTAAGGTTTTATTATATCTCGCAGGTACACTGCAGCATGGTCGATTTATTGATTTATTGCCCAAGCGCGAACGTACCTCGAACTCAATTACTAATAGTAAGGCCTAGTTTTCATACGTTGCGCTATCGTCGACATAAATTGTTGTGGATGATGCGTATGAAAGAAATGCATATGAAAGAAATCATATGTGTATATAAATTGTGTGGTTTTAGGCGTCGAAATTAATACAGTCTAATTTAATTCCGTCATGCAACGTTTCTGATCAGAGGTTACGTTTTTGTAACAATAATTTATAATACATTAAAATAATGCATGCATTTAACTCGACGCTTCAGTAATACGACGTATAAACTGAAGACGCGTTAGCGATAATATATTTCATTATATTATTCCACTATGTCATTTTACCATATAAGGTCAAGAGAAGGTGCAAAATACGAGGCCGTAATACACTGTAGTGCCCTAGTTTAACCGGTTTACAACAGGGCGAAGGTGTTGTTTACGTCATTCGTACAGACAGAATCAGGATGTTTTGGATACTCTTACCAGAAAATAGAAGCCAAAATAACATTTTTTTTTTGCAGTAGAATAATCAACCTCTCGTTCAAAGGTTTGACATATAATACCCGCAAACATTTTGTTCATTGTTAACGTCATTTTCACAGACGGAATCAGGGTGTTTCTGAATACTCTTACCAAAAAATAGAAGCCAATTGCAAAATAACAATTTATTTTGTAGTGGAATAATAAACCTCTTATTCGATGGTTTAGCATATAATACGAGCGGACATTTTGCTCATCGCTCGTATTTTTGCTCATCCGCACGTATTATATGCCAAACCATCGAATAAGGTGTATTTATTCTAATTTATTTCTTGGGACGAATTTAACCCATTTTAGACGTCACGCTATTGTCGAATTTGATTGCTTTCTGGGCTTTGAATTAAGGTCGTCCGAATATTTTAGACGATAGCGCGGAGTATAAACTAGGCCTAAGAGGTATTTATGGAAAACGTAATCGCAGCGGTAAAAGCTCTTCCTCCTCTTAAACTCGAACGCAGCTCTTGTGAATTCAGCCTCGGCACCGTACAAAATTGTGGGGTTGCCACAAGACAATGCGTCCTGAGTTCTTCCCATAGCCCTTGGGTTCTCGTTGTAAGTACAATAGATCCCAGAACCTTGGAGTAGAGTTGTCTCGAAAGACGGGGTTTGATATTATTTGGTATACCTCAATGGGATAAGGAAACCTAACCAACCTTCCATCGTGCACTGCGTTTAGAAAGCTTTTCAATTGAGTGTCATGAAACCAAAAAACCTTGATTTATCAAGGTAGACTAATATTTGGATCAGCACCTCTGTGCAGATCGCTTTGCTGTACGAATATCATTATAATTAGACGCAAACAACGCAACGAGCCAATCAGAATTGAAGGAATGAAATGTAACCGGCGCAAAGGGCGGGAAAATATGCGTGTGCAACTCGCGATTGGTTCTGCTTCTCATTGGCTGAGAAAGTGGCGCGAGTTTGTCAACCAATCACAGAGAGAAACAAAGCAAGACCAAGGCAAACGCCAATAGAAAACCGCTGTATATCGCTTGAGTGTTAAACACTTACCCAAAGCTTTCTCGTGATATGCCATGGAACAAACTTCCAGTAATTAACTTGCCTTTTCTTGGCAAAATACTGGAAACACAACCATCAAGTCGTGGGATATTACAAGTGTTAAACTAAAAGCTCAGTTAAACTTTTTATTGAGTTGAAGCCGTGCATCGTGTGATATAAGTGTCATTTTAGTTACCATCAGGACCTCAGTTCCTTAGACGAAGAGAAATTACAACAATCTTGCCATTGAACATGCCCCAAAAGATCCTTAACTTGGGGTATGTATATTTTCGCTATTAATAAGCCAACGTGGCGTTCCGATGCTCTTGAGAGATCGTGAAATAAAAGATTATGTTATGGCGTACACCATAATTTATTCACATAATATTCACAAGATAAAAGTACATTTCCTTAATATTAATAACTTCCCCTAAATCAACCAAACCCCCGCGTCTAATAAACTTAGCACGCATGCCAATAAAACGATCGCCCACCCGTCGCGAGTTAACATTCACAAAGAAACCTCGCTAAATTCTACCCACATATTTCCTTCACACCCCGGAGTCGACTTTCCTCGGTCTCGCTCAGTTCTTAACGGGTGGAATTTCGAGGATCAAAAATACGCTCCTTACAATTCATAACATTCACTTGTAATTAAAAAATTCAAGATGGTTCCCCCCCGCCCTGTGCAGCCATAACCGGTATACAATCGCTCTAGGTGAATCTGTTAATTCAGGAAGCCTTCAGTTGCTTTCCAAGATACTCCCTAAGAGAAATAAGAAATCATCGTCAGCTTTCCGCCTTAAAAGCGGCAACATGTTTTTCTCCTTTTCCGTTAACAGTTGACAAGTTTTCTCAAGCTTTTAAATCTTTAGACATCATTTTGTTGATCTCCCCTTCTTTCGCTCGTTTGTTGCTCTTTCTTTAGTAAAACGGCTGCAAAGTGTAAAATGATCCTTAATCAACTTACCAGTTATGAACCATAAGTTTCTGTACTGCCAGAAGAGCTTCCTTGCGTACGTTCGGATCATTATGCGTCATCATCTTCATAACCATCACTTTGCAACCAAGGTTTTCGAGTACACTGGAAACAAAGAACACCGACTCAGAACACAGCAAAATCCGTCAATAGCTGCACGACGCACAAAGAGAATATTTCAAAAACTCACTGCTTTCCGCGTGGATAATGACGTACGTACTCTCCAGTATCATGAGCCGCCACTGCTAAAATAGTAGGGTCAGTGGATTTATCCAGTAATTTTGTCAGGATTCTAAAAGAAAATAAAACAAGACAAGACTTTAAAATTGAAGGGGAGTAAACTTGTAGGGGCTCCACTACACGACAAGCTAGAAGCTTTTCTTTCTTGTACACTGCACTTCAGTTGGGAAAGATCTAGAATTCTTCACCGCAATACCACCGGTCTGCCGTGACACATGAAACAGGTGAGTTCAGAAAAAATTACCATGCTTCGGGGAAATAGGAAAAAAATACTCTTGTTTACGCGCTGCTATAGGGTATCATTTATCAATCGGTCTCCCAATCTAGCGCCCAACACATTTGTTTCAAGGCATTTCTCGATCAAACTAGTTCTTTGAGGGTTATACTAAATTAGCGAGATTAAATAAAGATGTTTTATTTTTTTACAAGCCTCCTTCATACAGGAGATTTTTGCATGTGGTCAGTGACTCAGTGTTCCAGATAAAGATACGAGGGCGGTCTTGGGTCAAATACCTATAATAGCCGGGAGCTTTAGTTACGGCGACAGCGAAGGCAACGAAAAAGGCATTCAAGACTTTATTTCTCCTTTTTCGAACTCTTCCGTGATTCTTCCAATTTTCTGAACGTGGAAAATGTTGAAGAACTGTCCAGGGTCTGAATTTCTATGAACGGCGTTAAAGTAAGAAATAAGAAACAAAAATTTATCGTCAGGTGCTCACGTTGTCGAGAAAACCTACAATTTGGTCATTTCACGTTCATTTGCTATTTTGCAGAGGACGGCAAAGAATTTGTGTCGTTCTCGTTGCCGTTGCCGTCCTGTTTGCTAAAACTCCCAAGTATCAGCTACATGTACATGACGCGACAAATTAATATAAAATTTCTATGATGGTTTGGTGGGAGTGGTGGGAATTCGACCCCTTGAAATCCCTTGTTGACACCCTGCCTTAAATACTTACCCGCCTGTAACCCTGGGTCAATAAAATATTTGGCAATTTCAGCAATGAGGACAGCAATGGCAACGAGAACGCGACAAAACAACAGGCTTTATGAGCAAAAAACGCTCTGCACGTGCGTTTACATTTTGGTATATTTCTTTGACGTCCTCTGCAAAACAACAACGTGAAATGAAATGAAATGAAATGTTTTCTCGAGAACTTGATCGCATGACGGCAAAGTTTTCTTTCCTTCTCCTTACAGTACTTTGACGCCGTTCATAGTAATTTAGTTCCTGGACAGCCAGCATTTTCCAAGCCAAACAAATTTCAAAACTCGCGAAAGAGATACAGAAACGAGAAGATATACTTTGCAATGACGGTTTCGTTGCCATCCGCCTTCGCTGCTAAAACTCCGTAATTACAATAGCCAATGTTTATTTAGCGCACTTACTTTAACAACTCATAATTCTTTTCGTTTAGGCGCTGAGCATTTTCCCTCTGCAAAACAACACATAAAAATGAGGTTTTAAGCATTACGGCTGTTTGTGTCGCCCGGTCAACAAATCTTCATCAACAAATCTTCATCAATGAAAGACCAGCAACTGTTACCCAGAATTTCTCGGACTTGTGGACAGGACTCCATTCCAATCTCCCTGATCTAACCTCGGCTGCATATTCATCAAAGGTACTGGGGTGAAAAATTAGCTCATATCAGTCACGAAATCACCGAAAAGAAGATGTGAAAACAAAAACACACAAGAAAATGATGCTTTGTGGAGTGGTAAATGTAACCAAGACAACGCTTTAAAACTTGAACCTTTACCTTCTGACGCTAAACTGGACATCAACAACGTCAAGTTACGACTGTTTTGTTCTTACTCACCTCAAATCTTGAACACGTTCATTCAGCGTTTCATAAACAAACTCTAGATCATCCTGTCAACAAGAAACACAAACAATTTCACAACTGTTGTATTTAAATGATGTCGTAAAAACCAATGGAATATTATTTTCTATTTTCTCAACGGACGCATGCGCGATGTAAGTTATGGGAAACCCACCAGCCCCCCACCCTCATCCAATAAAAATGAACGGTCCCTTAGAATACAATTTTCTTGAAAGGCTGCCCATATCCAAACACCACCACTAGACAAGCTAAAACCCATTATCAGCCCCAGAGCCTACGATTTTTTGGTCGGCGGATGAATCGTACGCTCTGGTAACAGCCGTTTCCGGATGTCGTGAAATTTACGATATCTGTTGTGCATTAGCCAATGAAAAAAAAAAGAATTTTTTTGGCAGTTACCAGAGCCCTCCGCCTCAGCTTAAAAGCTGCGAGGGCTCTGGGGACGACAATGTCTAGTACCTTGATGTCTTCATCGACCCACGTTTTACCATTCAGCACAGATAAAACCTGAAATTGAAATACAATCGCATTAGTTACAGTGAAGGAGCGACACCATTGCACATCAGGGTTGTCACGAGGATTTTTCATGTACATGTAAGTAGATGGATGAATTGGTTGAAGTACATGGCTAATGATAAAAAAAAATCTTCAATTTACAACCTCACAGGTGCGAGTTCCTACATTCTGGGGCAATAGTAGCCGGCACCAAGTGGTCTGACAGTTGGCGGAAATCTGCCGGCGACCGCTTCCTAATCACAACCCTACACATATTACATGTAGTACTCACAGGAAGCAGTTTGCACTGAATCATGGACAGTGCTGCTTCATTCTTCCTCTCATCGGGTTTTTCCAACAAATTCTGAAAGATAAATACAATGTTAAAACGTGATGAAAAATGGAGCAGTTCTTTTGGGTAATTTTATACAACGGATTAAATAAGATACAACAGAATTCGAATAAGGATGTGACAAAATAAAACCAACAACGAAACGTTCACTTCATTACCTGAAGCCTGAAGGTACACTGTTTCAAATTCGATTTTATACGGATCGTCCATCCCACGAAAGGAAGCAAATGTTACGTTTCACTACTAATCTAAAAATATAAAATTACGCAAGAGCGAACCCTTACTATGGTAGAGAGTGGTTTGTCATCTACTGTATGCCCAGAAATGCAAGTTAGCTATGATTTGGGTTTAATACTTCATTTAACATTAATTTGGTTATTCACAGTTTCCACGCACTTCAAATTCGATGAAATTGCTCGTGTTGAGTTGAACTGAGGATCAGGGCTAGAGGTGATGTCTATCATAAAGGAAATGAAACTCACAAAAATTTGATTTTATTAACGGAGTTGATAATGTAAATTACCACCGAACAGGGATCCAAAAGGTGACTCATAAACCACACACTACCAATAACTCCTCGAATCGCTCTGACGAAGGGTAACGCTCGAAACGGGAGCTTTTAGAATCCCCCTACGATGATCAATTTACATTATCACCTCCGTTGATAAAACCAAATCTTTATTATCCATTTCTGAACATACCTCACTTGGGGGGCTTATTATAGAATGAGGGGGCTTTCAGGGGCTTTATTTATGGCGTTTAAAAAAGTTTAAGGTCTTACCCTTAACGTGGCAATGATGATTCTTGTGACTTTTTCTTTTCCTGATTCCCTCAAAATATCAGCCAGAACACGGATCACAGCATTGCCTCTGAATAAAATGAGCCAAGTAACACATATAGCGATAAAGTTAACTACAGTAATAATAACAATAATAACAATAATACAGGTTGCAGTATGAGTGACTTAAACCCTAAAGAAGATGGATTTGAGGAGGGTACCCTCCGTCTAACGTTCCAAGGCTAGTGTGAGAGTAGCATAATTAATCTTGTCCAGAATTAGAAGCTGTGAATGACGATGATACAGGACAGTAATCATCATCATCATCATCATCATCCTCATCATCGTTATCATCATCATAACCACCATTCTGTGTTTCCACAATAGTTTATTATCTTGCATAAGACATTTCAAACATTTTCAACACTTGGAGGAAAAATTGACCGCTCTAGCCATACTGAAAGTATGCTACCATAAACCTGTAAACACCATCATCATCTTCACCATTCAGCATTTTCAAATAGTTTGTTACCTTGGGTAAGACATTCCAAACATTTCAACAGTTGGAGGAAAAAACTGACCACTCCAATCATACTGCAAGCATGCTACCAAAAACAGGTCAATATTTTGAGCTTTACCCGATCATCCTTTCTGAAATTCGTGGATCAAATGACAGCAGCCACAGAACAAAGATCAGTTGGTATTGAAGCTGAAAGCCGATGTTTGGCACCAGCAGAGCTGCAACAACACTGGAGCAAAAGATCAGTCAATTGTTGCTTTAATATAAAGAACATGTTCTTTTAGGAATAATGTGGAATAGATAGGAATACTCAGTATAGTGGTACAATGTAGATGATACAGAAATGTGTTTCCCTGGGACTTGAATTATTTTATTCTGCGTGTTATTGTACGTAACATGCAGCATTCTAGCTGGCACAGGTCACAAGTGAAAGGATACTGCTGACTGAAATCACAGGAACAGTTTACTGTGTGAATCCAAAACAGTGAAAACTTTAATTTGACTTTGACATTTCCCATCAGAACCGAAATGAAACCGCAGACTAAGCTAGACTAATTCCTGTTTGTGTTTGTGGTTTAGTTTTCTCACGCGTGACAGTCTTTTTACTGTACTTGAAACACAATAACATTCCATAAATATTTCTCGTTTTCACTGTTTTTGGATTTTCACAGTGAGAACAAGACAACAAAGTTCATGCATTGTCGTTAGCCATTCAGAGCCACAACTGTAAGGACTTGGACCCCAGTTTTCAAATTGCAGATGATTATTTGTTCCACTTTAAATTATGATTCCTGGCTCATAAGCAAATTTATATTCCACACCTAATACTTGGATTGAGATCAACAAAAAGGGAGATGTTTGCCAGTAGCATAATGTAATATCAAGAGAAGATAACTTTTAACAAGCAAACTGGTATGATTAACACACCTTTGTATGCCATCCAGTTTGAAATATGCCTGTCTGTAGCAGTCATGCCGCAGCATCAACTGAAGGCACTGTGCCACGCTGTGCTGGTAATCATTGTTCTGGATTGAAAAAAGTGTATATATCACTACAGCGTATGTATTTGACAAGACTAAGCTCAATCCAATATGATAGGGATACATGTAGATGATGTGGGGAATGTAAGGTAGGGGTTATTGGGAAGGTCCACCTTATGGGAAAAATACTGCTCAATAAAAGAAACAGTAACAAGGTCAATCCTTTAAACCCCAAGAGTGATCAGCATCAAAGTTCTCCTTGTAATTTCAATGCCTTACAAAATAGAGTGGTTACAAGAATTTAGGACAGTATCACACAAGATGAATTTTTGTACTCTGCTTGATATCAAGTGGTAGGCCATTCCAAATCTTTGGTGCTGCAACTGAGAAGGATCTATCACAAAAAGTCCAACATGTCAGAATACTCACTGAATTTGCAAGGCCATTTTTGATCCAGGACATAAAGTAGTTCAGGTCACTGTCAGGTAAAGTAACTTTTCCCCAAGATGCCAGCTTTGCTACTACAATGGCTGTCTGAAATAATGATTACAACAACAGTAAGATAAAGGAGAACTGTGTGAAATTCTCACAAAGCAAAATGATCTGATTGGTTTGAACTGACAAGACATTGACCAGAAAATACTCATAACCATCCCCCACTCCTCCCCTAATGGAAGGTTTTTAGTTTCTTGCCCCAGCCTCTCTGGTTATTTCAATTTTTCTCCATACATGAAATTTTCTTTAAACACTTTTGTGCTTTTGTCACCCCCCCCCTTCCCTTCTTCCCACTCCCCCTTAAAATTTCCATAGACTTTCTGTGGGGGGAGGTATGGACCTGTACATTGTAATTACATGCATACCTGATGAACAATAAACTGATCTTGTCGATTAAGAAGCTTCAATATGGCAGCCCAGACATTAAAATTGGCTCTGATTAAAACAATGAAAATAAATAACAAAAACAACAATCAGAGCTGGTATTAAAACAACAAACATGACTGAATTATGCTGTACATTACAAGAGGCTGTTGCTCGATTCATCAAGTTGCTGTGAAATAATAATAATGTAGCTAAGCCTGCTAGTTTACAGGCACTCCACTTAAATTCCAAGACACAAATAATTCAAATAAACGTGACATTCTTAAGAATCCTTTACACTTTACTACCACATTTGAGCTACCATGAACGGCAAACTTTTATCCGCATTGATATTCAAATTTGACATATTTACGCTAAAAAACGTAACAGTTTATCTAGACAAACTTAAATGTTTTGAGCATGAAATTCTTGTACTTAACATACATCTTTAATGTTTTCTGTAAGTATAATATGGTTGCGGGATGCCTCCTCAACCCCCTGGGATTATTCCAGGCAGCCAATATTCTTTCTTTTGCCTGGGTTGTAACATACATGTACCGAGCATGCATTATTATTTTAATGTGAGTACAAATAGAGTTTTTGTATTGTTGCCGTTGTAACAGCTGATCTTACCTTTTACCAAACTCATGGAATATAGACACTCTGGTTTTCTCCTCCTTACAAACAAATGGTGTATAAAAATACCCAATTACTGTGAATGCCCATTAATCACTTTAAAAGAGTAGTAATACCATAGAGTTCCAAAATTAATATAGATGCCCCTATTACTTTGGGAGTAAGCAGGCCAAAGGGGCATAGACTTTCAGTAGCCACTACTAATGTCTTTTGGGTAGCAACATGTACACAAAAGTAATAATAATAATAATAACATTGAAGAATTATTGAAGAAAAAATAATTACAGTCAACACAACTGCAGAATAAGCCTTATGCTGCTGGTTCTTCTGCATCCTACAAAACTTAGGGTGCAATTGTTTGGAGCGTGACTTTTGTTTTTCTATCAATGTTTCCTTCAGCTCTGTCTACACAGGCTTTCCCTGTCTATCTTCAAAAAGGTATTGTATCAGAACATACAACTAGATGGTTACTTTCTGAGGGAAGCTTTCCTTTTCACATGGGCTATTAATTTGCATTGTGCTTCCAGGAGCTAAAAAAAGGCCAAATTATTGTTACCATTGCTTTCAGATAGCCGCCACTTTTGGTTGGCTACTTTCGGAACTATTAAAAGTTTAATGACATTAATTGGAAGCATCTAACTGTGATGCTTAGAAGATGCAAACTTGTCAAAATAAAGAAATGACACTCACAGTCAACACATCATCAATCAACACCAGGATATATCGGATTGTCTGGTCCCGGGATAATCGAGCCAGCAGTGACAAGCAACTTTTCACAAACTGAAAACAAGATGCAAAATTGTGTACAAAATTTAACAAATGAATTTAAAAACAAAAATTATCCATGGATATGCTGTACTTTGAATGCACAGAGTGAAAAACATTCACTCATCCGGCTGTCAGAGATGAGTCAGTGCTTTTTAATTTCTGTCCAAAGGACAAGTTGAACGTAAAAACATTTTTTTGCCTGGTCAGCATCATTAAACCCTGACCCCAAATCAGTCTAATTACCTGGTCTCCCTTTTCCTCCAGGATTTTCCCCCTTTCTTCAACTCCCATGCAGTCATAATCAGCAATCATGGTGTAATCTTCCTGGTTTATCATTTGACTTCTAATGAGGTTCAAAAACACAATAATATTACAGTGGCTGTTTATACATGTAGTCATCCAATCAACTGAAATATGTACCTTGAAATGTAAACAAGTGAAGAGATAAATAAATAACACTACAGATATACTTTACCATAATTGAGTGTTTCTTTTTCGTACAACAAATTTAAACTTGAAGAACTAGTCAATTGCTGAAAACCGATCCAACCAAGTTGACAGCAAAAGGGGAGTCCCAATTCCTTAACTTTAAGCTCTTACACCATGTATATCAAGACCAAGGCTGCTGCCTAAGCAAACTTTAAAGGTGCCCTCGGAGCTAAAGGCTGAGAACTTAGGAGCCCAACATAATGTGTGAAAGCTCTTAAACCATAATAAGCTCTTACACCATGTATATCAAGACCAAGGCTGCTGCCTAAGCAAATTTTAAAGGTGCCCTCGGAGCTAAAGGCTGAGAACTTAGGAGCCCAACATAATGTGTGAAAGGTGTTGCCACGATAAATTCAGGTGCCCAGAGCTGTTCTTCGGGCACCCCAGGCTACCGGGCCCCTGGTAGGCAACAGCCTTGAAGACAAAAAAATTCTTGTAATGTTGTTTCCCACATCAAAATTAGCCAAAGAGATACATGTCTCAGTTCAGAAAAAATTGAGGACTTAACTGTAAAATGTATGTTTAATGATAATTGTCACTTGCAGCTGTATTCTCCTTAATAGAATTATTCCAAAACCCCTCAACAAGGCTGACAGTACTCTGACAAAAGTAGTTGGGAGCCCATGACCTCTAATCCCTCTAAACAACATACAAGTTGCCTGTAAAAACCAATACTTCCTGGTTGCCCAAAGGCAAAAGTAAGTAGCTGGGGACCACTGGACTCTACATGTACAGTTTTCTACAATTTGCTATGCAGCTGCAACATTAATGTTTGTTCCTCTCTATCCCCTCCCCCCAGAAAAAAACATTGTACAGTGGCTTACTGAACATAAGACTGCCAGTTCACAGTTTGCTGTCTCACATCTTCACTCTCAACTGATAGCCTACCAAACGGCATAACAGGAGCTGCAAAAAACCAAAGACAACTGTATACAGGTAATAATAATTATTATAACACCAATATCGTAGAACTTAATGCCAGTTAATGACTTTATTCATGCTTACATTTACCTCCACTCTGCTAGCAACCTCCAGGCACAAAACTGGCAATTTTCCTGGTTAGTTAACAGACTGGGCCCTCAAAAACCTTTACCCAATTATTACAGCATAAGCCTAAAGTACTCTGCTAATTTCTGCTTGACCAGAAATCAACAGTGCATGTAAAATACAATGTAAATCCTCCTCACTTTTCTGGAGGAAAATTAAGGGTGATGGGCACTGGCAGAATTGACACCAAACACCTCCCTCCTCCCTCCTCCTGCTCCTGTGGGGAGCAGGTTGGTGAGAGCGCTCGCCTTCCACCAATGTGTCCCGGGTTCGATTCCCGCACTCGGAATCATAAGTGGGCTGAGTTTCTTGGTTCTCTACTCTGCTCCGAGAGGTTTTTCTCCGGGTTCTCCGGTTTTCCCCTCTCCCCAAAAACCAACATTTGATTTAATTTAGAGTTTATTTGATTTATAGTCTCCCCAATTAGTAGAGCACTCATGTTCAGCTAGAACGATTTGAGACTAAAATAAAGTTGTTATTGTTATTATTATTATTATTATTATTATTATTATTATTATTATTATCCTACTGAAGAGTGTATGGAAGAGAATAATAAAAGCTAAACTAAAATTTCCAGTGTATTATTAATAGAGGAATTCAAACAAGAAACCTTATCTCAGGGATAGTAAGAATGTATTCAGGAGGAACATTCCTTAATGATCTCTAATGTATAAAACAGACTCTATAATTATGTTAATGTACCTGTGGAGAGGTTTGGGTCTTCCCCCTTGTTTGATGCCATATCTGCAAGACTTGTGTAAGTAGACATAGTGTAGAACTGAAAAGAACACAACATAATATTAAAACAGCTTTAAAATAATTCAAATTACATACCTGTCAACCCCCGGAGTTCCAAAATCTGGAGACGTCTCGAAATCCTTGCGTTGTAAGAATGCGTTTTACGACAATGCCCGAATACTCTCCAAGAATCACCCGAAGGCTTTCCGAATGTTCCCGATGTGACATCTTGAAAACAACGAAATTAATGAAAAAAAGGAATTCGAAAGAAGCTGCGGATTTTCCCGGGAGATTTGGTGCTCTAACCTGGAGACCGGGAGATTTGATGAAAAACTTGGAGACTCCCGGTAAAACCGGGAGAGTTGACAGGTATGAAATTATAATTTAGTAATAATTATTATCACAAAAATGTGATACATGTAAACATAGCTGGAACACTGGTCCAAAACGCAAGACTGATGATGACAGTGTGAAGAGCCCTTAACTGTAAAAAATTCAATGAAATAAAATACTCCTTGCCTAAACAGCAGAAATAATTCAAAATTTGGTTGGAGGTCAGAGCTTAAAGTGTATATGACATGAAATATTTTATTAGCTTATTAGAAAGAGCTTTCAAAATGATGAAGAATGGCATTTATTTTATTGTAATAGCATTCTTGGTTGCTGAGTTATTCAAGATTCTTCATCATTTTCAGGCGCAGATCTAGGAAAAATGTTGACCGATTTACTGCAAAACGAGCGCCAAAGGCGCAAGCTCCTAGGGGGGGGCCGGGGACATGCTCCCCCGGGTATTTTTTCAACTTTAACTACCTAAAGTGCCCTTAAAAATATATACATATTTATTATTTTTTTATGAAAGTTCTGACCGATTTCCGTAAAACGGTGGAAAGCGGTATGGATCCGCGCCTGATTTTGAAAGCTCTTCCTAATAAGCTAATAAAATATTTCGTGTCATATACCTGTACACTTTAAATAGAACTTGTCCAGGACTTTGTTGATGTGTGTCCACTGATGTGCAGTCTCATTCTGGTAACCAAGGATATCACATCCCACCCCATATGTAAAATCATGGAGAAATTATTAATGGAATTGGACATTGGACAAGAGCTCTGGCAAACATGCAAGTTTGCTGATTTATTTCAACACTAAATACAGTCAAGTTAACATACAAGCCATAAGTGGCTCACAAAGATGTAACTAGAGTTTGACCTGGTTTTGAAAATAAAGCAACTATAGTATTGCTATACCCCATGCATGAAAGGAGTGCTTGCAAGTCACAGGATCATAACCAACATGATGTTGTTGGTCTTCTTGACAAACGAAGATAAAAGCAGCAGAGTTTACTGCCAGAGGTGACACCAAAACAGGTTGGGGAAATATTTCCGCACAGTTCCCTACATTTATTAGGCAAGATTTCTGCACAGCCACATACATTAATCAAACATTCATTTTGTACAAGCTTGTACAGCTTGGGGTCTGATCATCGCCTTCGGATCTGCTGACCAACTAGCTAGCTTATCACTACAACACTGCACATCAACCACTACTGACATTTTATAAAGTTCTATTAAATAGTGTCATCTTCTATTACAGCAAACACCCACATATAAGAACACATGGATTAAGAACATCAGGCTGAAATTTTACAAATAAAGCACCATTTTTATAAGAACAAAATCAGCCTGGAAATGTAAAATGTTCTTATAAAATGGAGAAGGCATTAAAAAAAGTACAGAGCATGCCGAAGGCCTGCTGCCAGATAACTACAGCTCGTCAGCTGTTTTTGCAGGTTAATTGTTACAATGATGTCATGATATTAATTAATTTTATTTTCCCATTACATATGCTAATTAAATCTCAAGCAATATTTTTTCCTTAGTTACAGTTCTGAATTCCAACAACAAAATTTAAGAACAATTTAAGAACATCTTGAGGCTGATTTTTCACTAAATATCCGATAAATAAGAACCTGATCAGCCTGAGCTCCGAAATCATGTGTTCTTATATGCGGGTGTTTACTGTATTTTCATTTTATTTTTTCAGTTTTCGAGCAAACGGCATTGTCAGGACGACAACACCTCCGACAGCTTGGTTTTTTCGAGGTGACAGGATAAAGAAAGAACTAACAAAAGGGGGCAGAATTAAGACACCGTGGGTCATAAATAAGACTTACATTGTATAAATATTTAAGCTTAAGCTTGATCGAAGGACGATAAACGCTAAAAAACAGTGAAATAATCGGCACGTAATGGTGATTCCCATGAGAAAACCTTAGCCTTCTATGTCTAAAAAAAACAAACGTCGTATCACTCGTGAAATAAGTTATGTTCTTTGGGACTTACCGGTTGAATACGGACGAAAACAACAAGAAAGAACGAAGAATCAGTCCACCATTATCCTGTACTCATGTGATTTGTGTCAGTAGTGACCGCGCTAGAACTGGAGATGAGCAGATAAAGCTTGGTTACATTTCCAAAACAAAGATGGCGGAGATCGTGCTTGAGCCCGCGTTCTTTATACCCGTACAATGATTCTTATATGACGTACCATTTGTTTCCAGCCCACATTCTCGTCACATGAAGGGAATTTCAAGCTTCGATATTTCGCGTTCGTTGGTGATGGTTACACATGTACCCTGCTAGGCGGATTTCGAAACTTCGACGACAACGAAGTTTTTCTATTTCAAAGCCAACAAAGGTTACGGTAACACCGGTAAGTTCCGAAAAGAAATTACAGTGATAATGACTACAATTTGTAGTTAAACTAAATTGAATGCTACCGAGTCGAGCTTTAGCTTTGATCATGCACTTCTTGTTGCGCTGTGCTCATGTGGTCTCAGTGTGTTTTCTCTGTGTGTTTGGCGACGAAGTCATTGCATACTTTCGGAGGACCCATTTAATGCTAAAGGAGCTAAACTTAGTTTTACGGGCTTGTCTTTTGTCATTGGGAAGAAACATTTGCATTATTTATAGCGTAAAGTATGTTGTAAGAAAGTAGGAGAGAAGAGAAAAAGAAATGAGACTGATCAATGGTGCACTTAAACTGGAATTTTACAGTATGCCAGTAACCTGTAGAACCAATACCTACACACATGTAGTCCGTAATCAGACACATAAAACTCCCAATCAGTTTTCACTGTAGTGGGAGTCTCCACCCAGCCCTAAGATGACTGTAACAAATATATAATAAGCATTAAGTCTTACATGTAAGCTTATATATCGCATATTTGTACTGGAAAGGTAAATGCTCAGATTAGGGTTATTGGACACTTAAGAAATCTCTTTTCTGGATCTATAAACCGGTATGTCTATACAAAGTATTTGTACAACCCACTGTATTTTTCGTTCTTCTAGTACTGTTTGGCACTTTTGTGGTACATGGAATTCTGACAAGCTAGAGTAAGTTAATAAGCCGGTGCTCTGCTTAGTCCAAAGGGACATATCAAGTTTTTATACAGTTTTACTCAGTGAGCTCAATATGGTATCACTAAGTCCAGAAGTCCGGTAGTATTAGCAGCACAGTCTAAAAGTAACAAAACCCGATTAAAGAACATGTTTCAAAACTTAAAAGTAATCTTTTCACTGAACCTCTGTTTTAATTCATGAAAAGCTGGTGCAAAACACTGCGTAGAACTTAATCAGTGATTATCACAGCTGTTGGGCAATCTACAGTTTTTGTGCACACATTAGGAAATGAAGCATTTTGGTCAGCAGATATCACTAAAAACTCTGCACACCAAATAATTATAATGCCCCATGTACCATGGTGGAACTGTAGATAAGATAAATTCTCCATGAAAGATTCCTTAGCCAATGCCACAATCATAATTCTCCCTCAAGTTTGGATGAAGACGTCGAAGAAGCCAGCAGCCAAAGTTCCAGGAGTGGCCCACTGCCTGTATACACTGTAAGTAAACCAGAAAAACAGCACACATCAAACATAATTACGATGCATCAAAACCAATCGATCAATCAATATCAATCGATAAAATTAGTTAATTGGTATCGGTTTTGGTCAATTGATGATAAATCGATAACCACACAAAAACCGTTCATCGATTGCCATTGATTACTTTGGCACAGCAACCTTGATGTCGCGGATGCTTCCTGTCCAGTCATTCACCTTTTTAGGAATCCCTGGGGACGAAATTGGGAAAAACATTTCCAACCCAGTCTTCTCAACACAAAGAATTTCCCCCGTTGCACATGTACTCGAATTACCCACTTGCCCATCATTGCCATTCTGTGTCATGTCTACACAAGAAGTTCTATCGAGTGTTATTGAAAGTTGATACCAATCGATAACCACATGAATCTTCGCCATCAATTGGTCATTGTTTATTGATTCCATTGATGGAATATGCCTGGGTACATGCACAACATCTTGCTATCTTTTAGAGCATTTCTTTGTGCAAGGAAAGAACTTGGGAAAAAGAACTTGAGACCAGAAACTATATATTGCACTACTCAGTCAGACCCCATCAGTTAAAAAAGTTAATTTTGTCTCAGAAAATAGCATGGTGTGCATTTTTCATTTATAAACATTAAAAAAAAAACGAAAGTAAATCTTGTAAATACACGCTGGATGGTGTACTAATATGGCACCTGTCAGCTGACTATCAACTTGTCTGACATGGTTTTGTCTGACTGATACAGTGTACATTGTTGTTTTAGGAAGGAGGTGATGAAATATTGAGTAATTCTGTGTCCATACGCATCTCAGCAATCTGGAGCAGTACTTTGAATAGCAAAGGCACTAGGTGCAGAGAAGCCGGAATCGGTGAGTAACCACCCTTTCATCATTTATTTGAATATTGTTGTTAATATTAAGCTTATGCCTGATTCTTTGGGCAGATACCCCATAAAAACACAAGTAATATGATGCCACCAGGAGCGGTGGAGACGAGAGGGCTCCAAGAAGTGGACGCTTTAGATGGAAAAGAAGAACAGGTACCTACGGAAAGACGAGGGGTAAAACGAAGAACGGCTAAGTAGAGAGGAATGAATTATGTTGATTTTGCAAATGGTTTACTAGAAAATAATGTACGACTGATATGCTGTTTTCCTTTGCAGGCATCCAGTGGCCTGTTTGTTGCTGTCGCATACAGCAACTGCAATTGTTTCTTTTTGCGTAGAGTGCTGAACACGGAAGATGGCATTTTATCGATAACGTTTTTGGGACAAATTTTGGAAAAAATGGTGTGTTCGGTTGGCCCTCCCAGGCAACAGTGGAGACCGTGGACGCCGAACAGGTGTTCATCACTGACCTAGAAGCCGAGGAAGCTAATACAAACCGGCCAACATTCCCCAGACTACGGGAAGTTTAAGAAGCATTTCCTCAGTGCAAAGAGGGACTAATAAAAAGACTAAAGATTTCTCAGGTAATTACATAATTTGATAGCTGACATAACAAGCCTAAAAAGTGTTCCTATTACTGTAGATATTCTGCCCTGCCTTTTTGATAAATACGTACTTTTAAACGTATTACCACAGTTTCACACTTTTACAATTTGGCAAAATTTCCTTCTCGTCAGGTTCAAGCCATATGGAATGATACTTCCGCCCTTATCGCACTTTCCCAACTGGTGTTACTTGGACGGATATCAAGACACTGCAATTAGGGATGAAGGACATGCATGAATCTTTAATGGTGTCCCTATTTGGACCATCGACAACTTGGAAAAGTGGATGGCTAAATGATTCAGTAAGTCAGATTTTACTGATAAGAAACGGGTGATGCACAGTTAACTGCGCATCCAAAGGACTGAGAGCAAGAATGTCTCTTAACTTTCGGTTGCGCTTTATATAAACAAATGCAGAACAGATTTAAATCCTTTTATATTTACCAGTTTCTAATAGTCTTCTTTAATATAACAGGTTATCAATGCGTATATGGCAGTATTAGAAAAACGGGCCAACAAAAACGTAAGTATAAAATGACTGTTAGGGTCAATGTTGTGTCACATCGTGAGTAGCAAGTAATAGCTTTCTTTGACAATTGCAGGGCAAGTTCGTTATCACCGCGAATAGTTTTTTCCTTGAAAGAACTAAGCAAGGAAAGCCCTGGCGCAGAAGGGTAAGTAACTGACATACACATTGCATTCATACCACTTTGAACGTGTAGAATTGATTTTTTTGAAAATTGGTATATATAACGTATACACAAGGTTTTTTTGGTTACAGCTAGACATTTCGCAATACAAGAAATTTGTGTTCCCTTGTCAGGCTACCCAGCGATATCATTGGATACTAGGCGTAAGTATACTTAAGGGGAACTACGTATTAGATAGTTACTGAGGCCGACAGCAATATGTGATATATTGCAGTCAGCTGAGGGCGTGTTGAAGATGTAGTTGCGGGAATTTCATGAGTGTAATCTAAGAGGTGTGTGAAATAAGAAAAAAAAAATTGAAAATTGCTGCCAGTGTTTGGTGTCCTTGATAATCTCAGACTGGTTTTTAATATTGCAGCGTGAAAGCTGCAATATTTTTAATATTGCAGTGTGTAGGCTGCAACATTAAAAATATTGCAGCCTGCTTGTTTTAGCACGTTTAGTATATATTACCCCTGATAATTTCCCTGCTAACAAAAAGGACCGCCCCTGTTTCCCTCAGACATTTGTTTTGTATCTTAAGAGTGCAATCAGTGATTTAGTGCAGAGAGAGAACAATGGCACTGGGTAGTGAATATTAAATATGAGCTCAGAACTTAACCTAAACATAACCGCCACCGATAATAATCACCTTAGACAAACCGAAGCTCCTCGCCTTTTCTTGTACTTGCTCAAATCATTTTCAGTTTTACAAAACAACCATGAACGTTAACAATTTATCGTATAACCAGGAGGTTACGACTTTGGGTGTGAATCAAACTTAATTTTATCCCTTAAAGGCACAATTTTAAAACAGACCGACCAATATATAAGAACTACGGTGGCCTAAATGGTAACAGCGACGTTGAAATGCCTAGACCACAATAACTATAGGAGTGCTAGTTATTTCCTCACGTTAACCCTTAAGTGACAGCTTGTTAAATGTACTTGCGTTCGACTCGTCTCGAAAATCCAAAGTGATAATTCATTATAATCCGTTATTTAGACTTGTAAGAGATGACAAGCATATCGACTTACTTCTTTCACATCGGAGTCGGCAAATTTCTTTCCGTTATTTCATTTCAAATAAAATGTCGTTGAGGAATTTGTCTCATCACATTTTACTAAATAAAGTTATAGACAGGATAACATCTATTACTTCTTTGCTTTCTTAGGTTATAGACTTGGAAAATTTTACAATTTCCCAAGTGGATCCGGCGGGGGGAAGAAACCCAGAATTCTTCGACGTAGTTCGGTACGAGATATACTGTCACTTGTGAAAGTCACTTGCACCCAAGATACCTTTTTGTCAATCTCAGATCTAACTGGCAAACTGGAGCTATTCACATTCATTATGTTCTGTATTAATTTCACAATTTCCTCGCAAGGGACTTCCTAACTAAAAGGAGCGAGCTTGAGGGACATCACTGGACTGACTTGGCCATTCCTCACCCCTTACAGAACGATGATGTCAGCTGTGGAGTGTACGTATTGAAGGTAATCCTTTAGAATGTGATTCACTTCCTTAATACTTGAACCGAAAATTAACATGGATATGGTTGAACTCTGACAGGCGTTACTTGACACAGTCACTTTTCTTTCTTAGATTGCGGAGTGCATTACAGAAAGAAAGGAAATCACATTCCAACAGGTGTGTCTTACTGTGAAAATCCAAAACCCGTGAACACAAGAAATATTTATGGAATGACTTTTGTTATTGTGTTTCAAGTAAAAAGTCAATCGAGAAAACTAAACCGCAAACAGTAACGGTGATTAGTTTGTGGTTTCATTTCACTTCTGATTGGTTGCTGCACAATGGGTAAGTCTAAATCAAATCAAAGTGCTCACGGTTTTTGGATTCGCAGTGCCTGAAATGCTGTACTTCGTCAACCCACTTATGTTTTTTAAATCTCATCACTGTGATGTCAGCAAAAACAGAACACGTTTTCCAGTCAATTTTTTCTGTGCCAGTCGTTTTATCCCAACGAGCCGACTTTGCAGCTATAAATCGTGACTGATGGTAATTTCATAAGGGACCAGTTTCTTAGTATCCTTAACCCTTAACTGTGGTGCAAATACAGTTCTCTCTGCAAACGCAATCAGTTGCGTAATTCTGCGTAAAGTCAGTTATTTATATATCTACGTTGCCTTCCCCTATAGAATGACATTGATGACTACAGATGGGAGATTGCCTACAGGCTACTCAATGATGGCAACTGGTAGAGAGTTGGGCTGCAACTAATTTTTGTCAGGTGTCAATGGCTTATAAGGCCGATAAAAACTTTGTGTACTTCAAAGTGGTTGAAATGTTTGTAAAAGCCAGCACATCTTCAAAAGTCTCGCAGTGTCTCCGGTTAACACGCTTACTAGCCGGAATAAAATGAACAGTGAGAAATCTTGTGGGGAAAAATGATTTTGTATAGACACGCAAATCAGTGTCGACTTAACCTGCGATCAAGCCCAATTGTATCATCGCTCTTATGTCTTCTTATGTCGGCGCTCACTATTTTTCGTTTCGTCCTTCCCGCGGGAAAGGTCTACCAAGGAAACAAAAAAAAAGCCTGATCGCAGGTTAGTGTCGACTCGAAATTGCATACTGCTTTCGTGCTCCAGAGCGTGCACAGTTTGCGGAATTTTGCCTGACCGCACAAGGCGTATATGAAGGGAAAGGCGTTCAGAAAGGGCAAAGCAAGACAGAATGTCTCATTCGGCAAAGTTCATTTCAAGTGTGCCGCTTGTAAGGCTGCTTTCGCTTTCCATGAGAATATTTCTTATAATATGGTGCTTATTGCCCCCGTCGTGATCACTAAGCCCATTGTTTGAGTGAGTGTTAGAAAAAGCAACCCTGACAAGATCATCGGCTGCTTCAGTACAGTATTTCAATAAATGCTGGTTTCAAATTTGCTAAACGCAATACCATTTTAGTACACGATTTCCGTGATCTAGCCAATATACCGCCGCGGTAGGCTCTCTGACTAGACTGAGTAAACAAAGCCACGTTCATTTCATTGGGCGGGAAGCTAGTGGACCCCTAGTGGCTGAATTCACGAACAGTTCTCGGACAAACAAATCACCAATTGGCTGAAAACGAGAACAGTTGCGAGAATGTTAAAATAAAGCTCTGCGGCACGGAAATCGTTCAGCGACAATTCAACTCGAACCTTCCGCCATCTCGAAGTGGTCTGTTCTTCCCTCAGGTCATATTCTCTATGATTTTACAGTCGATAATTCAAACCCCTTTTCCGAGGTGTAATGACTCAATAAATACTATAAAAAATTGAATTTATTTCTATCTGACTTGAGTCAGGTTTACTGATGTATCTTGAGAGTATTGCAGGGTATCTCACAGTAGTGTTCTTCTGCTAGCCATTTCGCATTTTGGACAGAATTTTCTTATGTTATTACTTCGTCAGTTTTTGTTAGTTTTGAGCGTAATAAACACGTTGTTTGAATAGCAATCAAATACATGTAAACGAAATATTGTTTCATCTCCGGTCATTTATTCCCATGTCTCGTAAGCTCGAACTCCCGCTAACTCGAACCCTTGAGTATCCTTAATTTCATAGATTAGGTGGAGAGCAATGAAAACTTAATTACTCTGAGGTACATGTACACTGACATCTATTGGCTAAGACTGAGAACAGTTCTCACATTAACAGTAAGTCCTTGTTCGCGTGCCGTTTTCATACGTGCACAGTTTTGTGGAATTTTTCCCGACCAGTTAGGCGTATATGGCGGGAGAAGCATGTAGGAAGGACAAAACATTCTGTAATATTGTTTCTGTAGGTCAGTCATCCAAAGAGGCAGAGAAGGAAGCTGCGGAATTAGCTGCACAGATCACATTTAATGTATTCAACACTCACACTCATACTAGTTATTCCTGGAAGGAAAATGTGTCATGACTGGTTACAAAATTCCCCAAGTGATTGGTTCAAAATCGAGTTTCTATAACTCCACAGAAACACAGAACTAGCACGAGCTGTTGACGTAATGATGACGCGGGCAAAGGGAATTTACATTTGATGATCAAAGTAAACAAGTTGTTTTTTTTCTTTTTTCGTCGCGGTC
Source organism: Galaxea fascicularis (assembly GCA_948470475.1). Classification (NCBI taxonomy): domain Eukaryota; kingdom Metazoa; phylum Cnidaria; class Anthozoa; order Scleractinia; family Euphylliidae; genus Galaxea; species Galaxea fascicularis. Next base: position 1,964,213 of record OX419337.1, on the reverse strand, counting down.
ATTTTCTGAATGAAACAGAAAACGTGTACCGTGTTTCTCTCGAGTTATAGAAACACGAGTGAAAGTCTGAGAGAACGAGAAATGCTGTGGAAAACACGAGCCTTTTGGCGAATTGTTTCCACAGTATTCCGCAGTTAGGACATTTAGTTACTTTAACACTCCAGCTCGTTTTGTGAGCGCTACAGATGAGGAACTATTCGAGTATGACAAAAAATATCAAGGTTATTTAAGATTTTAAAACAAGGGTGCGGTTAGGGTTATTAGGTTATTAAGATTATAAAACAAGGATGCGGTATGAGCAAGATACTCAGCTCCACTTATAATTCTGACGATACATTTCTGCAGAAGGAAAAGCCGGTTTAAATTAGAAGGATACGTTGAGGACCATACGATATAAGATATCAAACACGAGAGGATATCCAAACACCGAGAAGAGAGTGGAAGATACGATGGGCAGCGAAGTATTTTTGACGAAATTTGAGGTGTTTGGATAGCCGATGAAACACTGCCTCGAGTTTTGGATATATCTTCTCAATCGAAACAAAAACTAAGGAGTAAACGGAGAAGAGATGTAAAATCGTCAAAAGCTATGTTAATTAAGACCGGGTATCCAAAACTCCTTCACGGTTGCGATTTTCTTAGTTTGTTTTAACTTCATGAAGTATTGATGAGTTTGAGAAGAATGGTTCAAAACTTTCCTTTCAGATCCAGAACATGGAACTATGAAGTCATTTGACCTAAAACAAATATAAAAATTGCACTATATGGGGACCCAGGAGTTAGAGTTTATTACCAATAAGCGCGGAACCGTTGATTCTGATGAAAGAAAAAGCTAAGGCACCTTAATATTGACTATACAAGCAGAAATAACTAAGCAGTTACACTTGTATTCGTATTTTTTTTCCTATTATATTTAGACCGATGGAAAAACAAAGTTCACTTTAGGCTCGAGATGGCAGCTGAAATCAAGCCTGCACTTGAACCGAATATTTAAGTAGAATCTACCGCAGCTGGAGACCTCTCCTGAAATTTACCTGGGAACAATTTGATATAACATGTTATTTATTTTGTTCCCATTGTCTGCCATTCGTTTCACTGAGCTTACTGAGGCCATGTCACTCTTCTTATTTGACCCAAACAAAAAATTGCGTTAAATCGTTAAGGCTGGCTGCCCAGCCATATTAGCCCATTAAGGTTATTTCGGGCAACCATGAACTCTTTCCCTATTTTAAACTTATTTTTGTTTATTAAATTTTTAGCTGTGAGTACAAAATAATGTTGTTGTTGTTGTTGTTGTTGTTGTTGTTGTTGTTGTTAGAAGGGCTGGGGCCAAATGGTTAGTGCGCTCGATTCCGAATCGAGTGGTCCGGTTTCAAGCCCTGACTTGCCCGAGACATTGCGTTGTGATCTTGAATGAGAAACTTTACTCTCAAAGTGCCTCGCTCTACCCAAATGTAGGAATGGGTGCATGTACTGGCGAATTTAATGCTGAGGGGCAACTGCAATTGACTAGAATCCTATCTAGGGCGATGTAGAAATACTCCTAGTCGCTTTATCTTTCTAAAACCAGAGATAGGCGCCGGTCTGATGGGCCCCTTGGCTCGTTGCAGACTTTGCCTATGCCACTTTTGATAGGCTATTTCCGTATATGCGCGCTAGAAAAGAAACAAAAAAGTTACGTTTTCATTGATGTTACAAACACAAACATTTCTGCTTTGTTACCCATTCGTTATCGATTTTGATTTTACATATCGATATTCTTGGTGTATGAACAGAATTTGTAAATGCTTTTTCGGATAGTGCGCAATCAGATCAGCATTTGGGACTTAAGGAAACGAGTGCTCCATGGTAATGCGACGCGGACGCGCGGAGGACAAGAACTTGCACTCTAACAGTTCAACTGTAAACGATTTAATCGATCGGCACCTGAACGTACAGCCTACATGTACACGATACGTCTACTTGCAAAACTCTCTCAACAAAACGCGAGTCTCTTTTATGTACCCCTGCATCAAGAACTTATTACAAGTTAAGTAACGATCAAGTATTCGCAGTATAAACCTTCTATTCATCTTACAACTCGTGCGAACCGTTACATTTAATATAACCGTCATACATATTAACAGATCTTGCAATCATCTTCTTCCCTACAATGTCATACGTCGGGTCTTGCCCCGATTTTTCCTATACCTTAATAAAGCTCATTTTCATTTCTAACAGCAATAATTTTGCCATAATGTTGTATTTTGGTGGACAATCTGTTGCTTTACAATGTTCGGTCTGAATGCATAACGCTTATCTAGAACCAAATTAATCCGGAACCGCGGTAAGCGCACATCTTAAAAACAATGCACCTCCAGTATATGACAAGCCTGGGACACGAACACCACTTGCATCCACAAACAAACCGGAACCAAGGGAAGCAGATCCTGATGGAAAACCAACAGGATAACCTGTGAAAAAATGCCAAGAAGATTTGAAGGGCGTTAGATCGACAGCTCCAGGATGGGCACCTCCATATCATCTGGTAGAAGGCACTCCATACCAACGGGGTGTCACAGCTGCAGGGATTTCCAAAAGGCTGACACCAGCGAAGAGAACCGCCACGATGAATAATACATCTGAGGAATAGAAAGAAACCGTAAACTGTTTTGTCATGCATCTTTTATTCGGGGGAAATAGAATTTAGCGCCACACTTTTTTTTTTACTCAACTGAGGAAATTTCACAGATTTTCTTCCATGGGCTTCAAAATTTTCTCATCTCAGCTCTAATCTCACCAGCTTAACTGTTGTTTATTAAGGCTATTCAATCATAATTCCGCTTTTACCAGTCCCGTTAACACGTCCTGATTTTCTCTCAGGGTAGATTATTGTTGCTAAGCAATTCGAATGGTGCGTGCCTAGTTTGCTTAGGTATCTAAAGGAATTCTAGCTGGAATTATTGGCATCCCGTTAAACTCGGCCTGATTTTTTTTCAGGCTTTAATTGTATCTACAAGAGAAAATGATCCGGGTCTTTTGTAACTGTGATGATCGATCATGGCTTCATATCTTTCTCCGTAGTTGAAGTATATGATTTTTCATATCTTCACTTGTCTGTATGTAAACGTGAGAAATGCTTTAATTAAAAAAATAGATTTAAAAAAAAAAAATATCTTCACTTGTATCTTCATCGTCTACGGGTATATTACGCCGTGAACTCACAATGTGACCAGCTCACAGTTGGCTTGATAGCTCAGTTGGTAGAATCATTCTACCGGTATCACAGAAGTCATGGGTTTGAACGAAGTTAAAGCCTGAATTTTATTTTTTATTCTTCAATTTCACAGCCGCCTAAGATGTGTGTGCGACTGCGATGATCAATCATGTCTCCATATTATAATTTCTGTTGAAAATCACGCCCAGATAGTTAGTCGATATCACTTGATTGATATCATTATTTTGAAATCTGTTAATTTTACATTTGTAGTAGTAGAATTAAATTTAAAAGAAATTTTGTTGTACTTTTTAAAACCGAAGCTCGTAAAGTTCTATTGAGACATGTGCCAATCGAGATGTCATCAGACATATAGGACAAAAAGCAAACTATGCTTTTATGAGAGCAACAAACTATTCTGGGACATTTTGTCACCTGTCGTGTTCCATACACGCATCATCTAATCCGTCTTTTGGCGGGAGGCACCTACGACAAGCGATGCTCACGTATGCATAGTTTGAGGTGCGGCAATCTTTCTTGCAATATTTCTTTGGATACTTTGTATAACCACCCTGGAAGGGTCCACACCAGTTTCCGTACCACCAGTCCAATCCCCCTCCCGGCCGTCGTCCAATCCCACGGCGGCGACGTCTTGAGGTCATTGACATTTCATCGGCCAGGCTGTCATTGTTAAATGATGTCGTTTGGTTCATTAGCTGTGTCAAGTTGGAAGATGTTTTCTGAACTTGATTCTCTATCTCAGGATCTGTGGATCCGGTGAACTCTTGATCTAGGTGGAACAGGGATCTCTGCTCACAGAATGGTTCATTGGCTGGTAGTATCTTAATTTAATGCAGTTTTTTTCGTCCCTCTTTTTCTTACATCTCATTATTCCTATTTAAAATGATTTAAATTTGCTTATTTACCATAAATGCGTACAGACAGTGGTTATTGTAGTGACAGTATAATAGTGCCGATTAGTTGTTTGTGTTTTCATGCACACGTTTGAAACACACATGACTGTGCGAGGCTTGGGCGCTTTGAAAACAAAAACAAGCATATGTTGTACTATATCTGCCTTAACAGGTTTATTTGCTTCAATGGATAATATCCTCTTTTGTAGTGGGCTGAATTGTCAGAGAATAGAAATAACCAAAAAGTTTTCGAAAACTTCTAAAATCCTTTTAAATTTGGATGTATTCAGAAGTATCACGCGCAATGAATGCCTAAGTTTTGTTAGTTTAAGAAAAAACATAAAATAAAATAATAGATAAATAAATAAATACATATTAAAGAAATAACAGGTTGTGAGAAACTTACAAAGCTTCGAGTCATTTGACTGGTAGAAGGGCTCCTCAATTGTGTCGTTCTCTTCAATATACCTGTAGCAGTTCAGTTGTTTATAATCCGTAAAGTTCAGTTCCTTTTCCTTAGAACGCATGTGGATGCTACCGTTTGGTAGATGCAGATAAATCTGAGAGATATATTATATAGTAAAAACTGACGAAATAAAGTGACGAAGAAATTATCATTTGAATGAACTTAACAAATCTGTAGACGAAAAAAAAAACACGAAATGTGAAGACAAAGATATACAATCCCGACGAAGAGCAGTCTTTTATCTTTTTGCTCTAGCAAGGTTCGAGATCTCACCTCGTAAATCTTTCCATTGCGCCCTTTCGCTCGATATACGTCCACATCAGTGTCATTATCAACTTGAAATAGGAAATGAGTCATATTTCCCTCGATGTTTTCCTGTGACAAGGAGAGTTATTTTAAAGTCGTTATTGCGTTAAGCGGCATGGTGTTTGATCTCAGTGACTACACGAGTTCCAAAATAATCGAGGACAAAATCTCACACTTTTTTGATGCCGTAGAAAATCATATATTGAATGCCAATGACTTGCTGAACTTCTGGACCCTGTCTTCTACCCATTAGACTTAAACGTTTTCTTTAAGTATTTTTTTAAGTTATCTAACTTACCGCTTTAAGGGTAGCGTGTTTCAGTAAATGCCTCGGAATCATGTCCCCTTCAAGATCAGTATAAATACACTTTGTCGTTGAATTTCCATTCTCTGGAACAATAAAATACTTTCTTTTCTGAAAGATAAAATTTAAGACCGAACGATAAACAGGTAATGTAGTTAACAGACTTTGTTTTCTTATCTCATTCCTAAATGAAAAGAGGTAGTTATTACTGAAGTCGAGCGACATCTCTCTACTAAGGGAGGCCCAAAAACCCCAATAGGCCCTCCAAGCCTCCTCACATCCCCCCCCCCCCCCATTTCCACACACAAAAAAAACATCGAACTGATGGTGCCAGGGTGGGAACTCAAATCTCAAACGCAAAAATTTAGGGGTGAGTGAAGGTGCTGTCAGCAACTGAATACTCGAGATCTTGGATAGCACCAGTACTGCAGGAAATGGTGTTAAGCCTATAAACGTTGACACAAATCACCTTTTAATTGGTATTTTTGACTGTCATATTCTTAGTACAAGAAATAAGCTTTTTTTTTATTGTATAATTATTATTTTGATTTTTCCCTGTACAACCGGTCTTTCATAATTTGAGAGTATCGTGAGACTCTTTCGTTCTTTTTTTCTGTTTATTGTTTTTCTGTCATGGCCATACTACAATTTTTCTATGAAAACTAAAACTCACCGTGTTGTAGTCCTGTATGACTATTTTTGTTGCATTAATTCGCGTCCCGTTTGCTGTATTGTTTTCTTCGAAGGACATGAGACGCCTTCCAAATGACTGCGGTGATGCTGTCAAATCATTCAATGAAGTAAGTTGGATGAGCTTCCTCTTATAATCGATCATAACATGGAAAACCTCTCCTTTGCCGTCGTCAGCTGTAAATGTAGCTTCTCCTTCCATAACTTCCGGTAAGTCTGGATTGGAATCAAATGCACCCGCTGCGTACGCTGACAAAACAGCAACGGCTACCAGAAAAAGGCCGACCAAAACTGCTGCTGTCCTAGTAGCTCGTGTAGAAAGACACTTCTTTTGCTTCAATTCAACTGTACAGAAGTAAAATTATAGAAGGTATTTACTCAAAAAAGATAAGTAGCTAAGGGAGGAGGGGAGGGGGGAAATTAATGCAGAAACCTGATCGTGACCAAATTTTATTTAAGACCTCAAAAAACCCACCCTATCCCGAGGCACATACCTACAAGTATAAAGGCCATATATGGGAGCACCCCCCCCCCCCGGGATCTAAGACCCTCCTATTGCTCTTGAAAAAGCTATTTCGAATGTAAGAACCTGAGCAAACAGAAGGACACTTGTGGCCAGTTAAGGAACACAGGTACTTGTACGTCGAGCGGTTACACCCCTTGCATAGAGGAGCAGGCTGCTTGCAATCTAATTCAGCTGGAATGTAATGCCTTGAGATGAAGTTATTTGCGTTCCATCAAGCACTGAAAACAACAGGCTTTGTCACGTTTCAATAGACTTTTAACCATTTCCAATTTAGAGATAACTGAGCGCATTTCAATCGGCTGTCTACAAACTTAAACAGTAGCAAATCCAGTTGTATGTCGCGCCATCAGAGCAGCACAAAGAGGGAAAATTTGGCTGTAAACACAATACCTTGGTGATCTGCACTGTCGCCTCTTGGTTTACTCTGTGTTGTGTTTTCCGCCATCATAACAGTTGCCTAAGATGAAATAAGGTTTCAGTGAGTAGAAAAAAAAAGATGTCAAGGGAAAATTGAGGGAAGAGCATCGTAACGGAAATATGAGCTGATAACCTCTATAATTTCTTATCGTAAGAACTTTCATAGCAAAGAAAATGTATAGACGGAAAAACGTTACCTCTGAATTACTGGCGAAAAACTGCAGTGTCGAGTGCAAGACGTATCTATAACAGATCAGCAAGTCTGAGGTTTGAGCTATCCTATTCTGCTGTCAAACGTTACCGTAATTAAGCATCGTTTCAGATACGATCGCAAATAATCAGAGACCAATGTGGCTTATACTAATCTAAAAAACAGAACTAGTCAAACTAGTGTCAGGAATAAAACAGATTTAGACGGAAACGTTCAAATATTTGGTTTACAAAATGTAAATTGGCCCCTTCCGAGGCTAATTGTGTTATGTTACATGCAAACAAATCTTGTCGCTGCATTCCGATGTTGTTAAATATAAATGAACACAAACTTAATTAAAATTTAAAGACCAAGAATGAAGTATAACTCGATGCCAGGAAAATTATGACCACACATTAACAATAAAGCATTTTTCTCCATAGCAGATAGTGTAGTCGTTGCTATTCATAGAGACAGATATTCATTGAGTACAAAAAATGCTGAAAGTATAATAACAAACAAAAAAACTTAAAGCAAGCAAAGATAGCCCTTCGGTTGTTGATAGAAGAGGAGCTCTTACCTTGGTATACGAAACATTATTCAAAAGGTCAAGTTTTCTTAAGATTTCATTGTATTTTCTTAGAATAATTAGTATAGCCTTAATTGTATTATTCCAGATTTAGATCTATTAAGAATTTTTGTAAAATAAGATATCTCATGGCGCTTTCTCCTAATGTGGTACTAATTAGCTCACAAACTTAATTTTATAATTTATATTCTTGTACATTTATCGATCTTCTTGATTTTCCTGTAAATTTGTCTACCTACTCTTTTTAGTCACGACATGACCCACCCAGATTACCATCTGCTATCTGTGGGCATGTCCAATTTGTTAACAATGGCTATTAGAAAAATAAAGAACTGAACTGAACTGAACTGAGCTCTATACGTAGAACGAGCGGGAGTTACTGTTTTGTACAGCATGATCCGCTCTACAACCTGCTTGGCCAATATTTGTATCTTGTACGACTGGACCCAACCGGTTACCCCCTGGTATCATGCGGCTGGTATTTTCCCCCTTTTTTAGAGACCGGGGAGGAGTCGATATCAAACAATAATCAACGAGACAATTGTTACCTGTGCATGAGACACAAAGAAAATCAATGTCCCAAAACATGATTTCAAAACATCTCCTAAGCGAAAATATACAATGTCGTAAAGAGCCCGTGACAAAAACAAATTAGATTTCTGACATCTATTCGATGTAGGTGTTTATTCTTGCCTGCACAAGAAAAGCTTAAGTGTATCTGGAACAAGCTCCTTACATTCAAGTAAGGTACATTCTTCGCTTATTTCTCTATTTTCGAGCATTCATGACTTGCAGGGTGGTTTTAAGAACATCTTTCATTTTATTATCACAAAGCCTGGAGAAAAATGCCTCCTGATGTTTTACAAGATACCGTTTGATAGCTTAAAGTTGGCACCTAAATATAACACAACTAAAATTTTCTTTAACTGTATTGATATGGAAAGTATAAATATCTGATATTAGATAATATAACGATGAATGTAACACATAGGGGATTTGGAGGTCTTATGTTATAGTTATAAACTTCAGTTTCATCATAATTTAAGACGTATGAAGTCAGCAACAAGGCAGGACTGTAGATTGTCCAAACTGTTCGGCTGAGTTCACCTCTGATTTCAGAAGACGAAAATCCACAGAAGTTGAAAATATATAGCTCATGAAATGATGCAGCAACTGTAGGAAGAATGTGAACGGTGAAATACTGGAAATCTCGGAATTCTGCAGCCCCTTGCCCTTCTGAGAGACAAACCACAAAAACTATCCACGCGATGGCATTTATGGTGGGAAAACACATTTTGAAAATTATTTTGGAAACGCTGTCGAAACACGCAACGTAGCTTAGCAAAAATGAAGAGAAGAACGCAATTTGTAGAATACAAAACCACGAACAAAGATACTTTGTGTCTGGTGATTGCTTTCGAAAAACAAGTTGGCTAAGTACACAAAGCAACGCAGCAATGTAAAGACAGGTCCATACTATGAACGCGAATTCCACAATGGCAGATTTTCTTATTCTTGTTTGTTGCTTTGGTCGTGTTTTGACTAGTGACTCGATCACCGCGCAAGTCAGAGCACAAAACATACACAACGTGTTAAGGTAGATCAGATCAGACGCTGCCAACATGATCGCATTACAACTGCTAACCACGCTATGACTGTAGCTTCACTGTGTGTCCAACCTCACTGGATGTCCCCTCCTCTCCTGGTATGCATCTACACAGCGAAATATTAACCTCACCAGTAGCTGTTACGAGGTGGTAAAATTGCTGGCTTCGGGTATCTCTGTATGCATCTAGGTCTGAAATATTGAGTCATATCTGTCTTTTAATAAGTAAACGGATGGTTGTGCGTCAAAACCATAAATCGCGTTCAAACGCAAAAAAAAATTAGTAAAACTGGAACGTCAATCAAAACGTCAGGCTTGTACAGCAAATCAACCTCAGGTAGCGATGAAATCGGTCCAATTAAAGACAGGTAATAAACGAGCAATGCGCAGTGAACGTCTGTAAGCCGGGAAGTATTTGTAAGCATTGGTGTAAACAGACCAAACATGACGGCTTTCTCAATGCTACCTAGGCGCATAGGATACGCGATGTAAACGGAAAATTTAAATATTTAGTTCTGACGCGACGACGCAAAACAGTAACCGGCTAGGCGGTGTAGATTTTTCCCATTTACGACAAAAGCGGTGAGTTCATTTGTTTGCTTTACATGCAAACAAGTTTTGTCACTCCTTTTTGCACCTGGCAGTCTTTCAAAAACCAGTGAATGCACCTATTTTTTGAACAAATTACGTACCGGAAACTAGGTACGATTTTAATGAACACAATAAAAAGATGACAAATAAAAACAAATGCTTTTGAGCCCGCAGTAAAATGTGGCTGTTGCTTAGGATAGAGACATACCGTGTAAATGCAAAAACCGTTTAGTTTCCTTCGAATAAACGAGAGAAAGAAATCTAATTGTAAGACAGCTCTATGTTGGTATGGAGATTGGTTGGCATGTAGGTTACGTAATCATGTGTGATGTCTGACTATGATAGTTGCAATGATCATGAGCTATGCTGTGACCATTTGCGTGTCATCAAAAAACGAGACGTCCTCCTAGTCGCCGTGTGGTCAGTGCTTACTTGCACTAAGTTAGAGATTATTTTGTTAACGTTTCACTGCAGTCAAAAAGTTATTTTACAGGCGTTATATAGTAACGAGGAAGACTACCTGACAGATATACGAACAAACGAACAGATACCAACGAACAAAATTTGATCTGGGAACTAGCCAGCTTAAGAACAGAATCTTTCCCAGACTATATCTCTTACTACAACAACAACAACCAGGTATTTTATTTGCCAACTTGAAAAGATTTACAAAGAATAACATAAATTAAAAACAATCTGGCAAAAAACTACAGGAAAAGATAAAGACGAACAAAAGATATCACAAAGGATAGTAATCAGAAAAATTAATTAAGTAGCTAAACGAAAGCGAAGACGAAGAAAACGGTACAGAGAATTAAAATATTACATTATAAGAGAAGTTATACCATGCCAGCCAGCAGATCAACAATAAGTTGATAGAGTATCAGCCTTCAACGTATGCTTAAACAAGTGCAAAGAACTACACGTTTTTAAATTTTCAGCCATGTTATTCCAAACAGAAGGATCAGAATTGTATATTAAATTTGCCATAATTAGTTCTAACCTGATCAATATTAACTACTTAATAACCGAGAGTGAGGTCGTTACGGGAAAATCTCAAACTGAGGCCTTGCCGTATTGACCGAGCGATAGCGAGGTCAATACAGCTAGGCCGAGGTTTGAGATTTTCCCGTAACGACCGAACGGTCGAGGTTATTAAGTTGTTTATTATATGGCTAACATAACGGTTCTAAGGGAAAAAAAATTAGTTCAAGCACAAGTCGTCTCTTCACGGTAATCTATTCATTATTTTTTTCCAAACTCAGGTCAAACGTTTCACTAACAGTTTTCCTGATCGTCTTTTCAGTTTTTTGCTCTAGAGGCACCAATTTTCAATGTAAATAAAACAAATGTGGCCTTTGGATGACTTTTTGTTGTTTTTGTTCCTAATTTGCATCATCCGTAATCGGCCCGTGGGCATTACGGGAGAATAATGCCCTAGCGCTTCGCTTCCCTTAGCCAATCAGAGCGCGCGTTATATCGTATACAAACACTAGCCATATAATAAAATATAGTATTATACCCATGCTTAGATGATATACGTGAAAAGAATTGTCAAAAGCCTTAGGTAGTAAATTATGATGAAACTGAAACATAAAAATCCAAGATCCATAAACTTGATTAAACCTAACTGGAAAAACAGTGGGCTAGAGTGAGCATCGCGATTAGGAAAGGTAATTGTTCGAACAGCCTTTTTGTGTAAAACTACAATAGGGTTTAAAGTTGTAGCATAAGTATGACCCCAGACAATTAAACTATAAGTAAATGCAGCTTTACTAGTGGCATGGTGGCAAATGGTCTTTCAAAAACCGTGGGTCTCGCAAGATTGTCGTCGAATTTAACGCCGGTGGTTCGCAGACTCGTTTAGTAGCTGTTATGTACGTCTCGCATTCTCAATTTTTCACAAAGCTGTCTCGCAGTTTCCATTTTTTGCATGGCTAAGAAAGCTTCGAAGTGCCGATTTTTTTTTTAAATAAAGGACCTCTGAATGTCTCGAGCTCGCATTCAAAATACTTTTGAAGTATTTTGATATCCTTCACTCTAAGAGCGGTAATTAACTGCGTTCGTTTTACGCCACAAACCTGTACCGCCCTCCGTATTGAAGAATGAAGAGTTCAATTCTACAGTGTTTGTAGTTTTTTAACTCGTGAATTGCGCATGCGCAACACGAGCTACCATAAGTATAATGGGAAAATGGGGGCGCTCGATCGCTCGTTGGGCTGCAAACATTATGCAAAATAAGGTACGCTCGCGGCTAACTTTTAAATTCTGTTCCTCTTTAATTAAGGTCTAAATTAAAAGATATAAGTTTAAAGAAGACTCAGCCACCGAAAATGAGAACATCGAAAAATCGTAAAATCGATGAGCAGCACAAGTTCTCACTCGATACGGGCTTTGTATGGAAACGGAAGTCGTTGAAGTACGGTTATGCGCATATAGCGAGCGAAATGATATAAACACAGAGCATTTAGTTACTGTATCGCTAAAAACTGTTTGCACAGTAGAGTGGGGGTGGTTCAATTTGCGGTGAATAGTAGGAGACATTTTTCTATTTTTGTGTGACTTATTTAAGGATTACAAGAAAAGAAAAAAAATCAGAGGTACTCTTTGCCGTTTGCCCTTTACCATCTCCCGTAAACGTCATTCTTAAACTCTCTATTACTTCAACAAAATGCCAGGGAATTAGGGATAGGCTGTGAATCATTACGTCACACCCATATTTTTGCGCCAAAAATTATACGAATTAAATTCTATCTGGAGGCGTTCATGTAGGATGTTGTTTAAAGACCCAGTGTTGACCATTACGACAGAGATCTGGGTAAACTTCAGTGGAGGAAGCTATCCGGAGAAGGGAATGGAAATGGCTTGGCCATACCCTACGGAAGCCTTACCTTGTACCATCACCAGGCAAGCTTTGACCTGGAAATCCCAAGGGAGGCGAAAGAGAGGTCGTCCACGAAACACCTGAAGACGTTCGCTGGAAGCAGATTTCAAGTCCATAGGCAAGAGTTGTTAGGGACGGACCATTAGAAAAGTGATGGGGGGGGGGGGGATTTTCAGCTGGTACGAATTTTTTTTTTTTTTTTTTTTTTTTTGCGCACTGCTTGTGCAGGAATTTTTTTTCCGGGTGAAACCCCCTGCACGAATTTTTTTTTTTAAACAAATATTGCTTTTTTTTTAACCGTGAAATCTTGATTCATTATCTATGTTTTTGTGATTTATAAATTATTCTACACTCACAACAGATCAAAGGATAAAGGCCACTTTTTAATGCAAAATCTTTTCGAAAATGTACACACAGTGAGAGAGGAGGAAGCCACTTGGAGTGGACGGCTTCCCTGTTCATTTTCGCAGTCCCTGCCCTCTGGAATTCCTTTCCCACAGCCCATCATAATGATGCCATACTCCATTAACCAACACAGCCCCTCTGTAGTGGCCTCCACTCCAAAATGTCAATCCAAGAATAGAATAGACACTGGCAAATATTATATAATTATTAAATAAAAGTCACAATTGGACCTTCCTTCTCCATGAATTTTTTTTCTTTACCTTCTTCTTTGCTTGAATTTTTTTCTCGGCATTTTCCCTTACATAATTTTTTTTTATTTTTTCCTCACCGCCGCCCCCCCCCCCCCCCCTTGCCCCCATCACTTTTCTAATGGTCCGTCTCTAAGCCTGCCGCCCTAGCAATTCAGTAGCAATTGAACAACAGCCTGCCAAGTCCGCACCCTCAGGATGCCTCAGGACGGACCATGAATTGCATGAATTTAATTTTGTTCTCCTCCCCACCCCACTCCCGTAGCCCCTGAAGATCCCTTATTAGGAATAGTTTACGTCATGAGCATGCTGACGCGCGCACATTTAAAACATGGCGGACGACATGGCAAACAACCTCGACATCGTGCCCTGTCAGATGAAAAATGGGTGGTTTGTCTTGAACGAGCACCGCTACCTATATTTTTTATCGCATTTCTTCAGTTTAGCAACCATCTTCTTTTCGTTAAGGTACTTTTAAAAGGAAATTACAACAGAAAAATGATGCTATCGATGGAAACGCGAGCTTGGCTGCCACCCGGCGAAGATGGTGAGTGCGAACCTACAATAACTCCCAAGCAACGTTTTGGGTCAATGCTGCTTGACGCTGTTCGTCACTTTGTGAATATGAGTGAATATTCTACTGATGCTTATGTTTGGTGCAGTATATTTAAAGTTTGTAGGCTTAAATCATTAGTTATGCATTGGACTCCTCCTGAAACAGTCTACAATTTCATGTTCGTCGTGAGGTCCATTTCAGTCATTGGAACAAAATAATTATTTGTTGGTGTATTAAGCTCTCTTTTTTATAAGAATGTCGAGGCTGAGTTGAACCGAAATTTTAAGAATGTGTTAAGAACATACCACATCAGAGTAAGCCACACAAGCATATAACAAGCAACTTGATAGCACACACATGTACAACCAACAGTGCACTTTGGTCGGTTTCCTTGTTAGGTCTGCATTGATTATTTTATTGTAATGTACTATACCATGTAAGATAATTACATGTAAGAACGTTTTCAGGTTGAAATCGCACAAAAAAAATATGTTTAGTGTAGCTCAAAGCAATGATTGACTCATAACTTAGTGACAACCCTGTAATTATATGAGTTATAAAATCATGGTGCAGGCCCCGGTTGTTCAAACGCTGGATAGCGCTATCCACCAGGCCCCGGTTGTTCAAAGGCTGGTTAACGCTATCCACCGGATAAATATCTATCCAGTGGATGGTGGAATTAGCTTTCCCATTACTTATCCGCTGGATAGTGATTTATCCGGTGGATAGTGCTATCCAACGTTTGAACAACCGGGGCCAGATAAATCACTATCCAGCGGTTAAGTAATGGGAAAGCTAATTGCACTATCCGCTGGATAGATATTTATCCGGTGGATAGCACTATCCAGCCTTTGAGCAACCGGGGCCAGATTTGTAATAGAGTTCAATTGGCTTGGGGCACTGTTTTCACAATGTCAATTAATTTTGAGTTAACAGACAGGAAGACGCGCTAGTTGAAGATTTCATAGAAGAAAACCATAGGTACAAGTGCACTCATGTATTTTACTGAAGGTACATGTACAACCTGATTTGTGTGATTTGTGCATTGCGTAGTTAGAGACCTTGTTATTCACTTGTTACAACAGCTTCACAAATTCATCACAAAGATGTATGGCACAACAGTCATGTAATACTTTGCAGTGTTGCTTTCATTTTGGGTATCCTTTGTTATGTCACTAATAATTTATATTATGAAGGCTTCACCTTTGACTTATTTGCCACGCTAAAAATATACCATCACCATCACATGGATGTCTGTAAACTGCAAGAATATTGTGTGACTGGCTATAGTGCAACTCTCTAAAGCACGTGCCACCTCCCCGTTAAACAAAGGGGTACATACCTCACACCATCCTGCCAAATACCCTTCAGACCATCTCCTGTCTGCCCCTTTAATTTGTTTGTTTTAGGGTTAGGGTTTAGGCATTAGCTAAAAATACAAGTTAATCAAGAATGCAAGAGCATTGTGTGACTGTCTACAGTACAACTCTCTAAAGCACATGCCATCTCCCCAGCAGAGGAGTGCATACCTCACAACATTCTGCCAAATACCCTATGGACCATCTCTTGTCTGCCTGCCCTTTTAATGTGTTCACTTTAGCATTAGGGTGATGAAGGATCAGAAATTAATTTATTTATTCCTGACAAAAAGCACCCGTCCCCTATGGTTTCTTGTATAACTTGACACCAGAATTAAAATGTGTTGATTACCCATTTCTCTGTTGGTTATCTCTGAAATTAACTAACATCATTGCTTTTAAAGCAATGATTGGCCTCTTGCTCCAAGACATGCTACGTTTAACAATAAATCAGGTTCAGTGAATGTTGTCCAAGTGTACTGAACAGACTTGGTGACTCGTGACTGACTTCATTTAACTGACTTCCATTGCCTGACTTGTAGTAGAAAGTCTCATGGCTGTGACTGTTTTATATTTAATAGTTGAGTTACTGAACAGAAAACACAACAAGTTTCTTAATTCATCCAACCAAAAACCATACCATCACCCAGATAACCAAATAACCACATTTCCTGTGATTCTTAATGTTCACCTAGGTTCGATTCTCTTTGTCTCCTAATCCTAATTACCGGTATTCATAATTTTTCATAGATTTCACTGCAGCAGAGGGGAACAACTTCATGTCAGGGACCAAGAACAACTTTCAAGGAACTCCAGCTCAGAGTAAGTGTGGTATTTTGTTATCAAGCCTCTTTTATTCCAAGCTGAGAAAGTCGGTAAATAATTAATAAAAGAATGTTGATGTAACTCTTCTCAACAAATACGTGATCAAGAATAGAGTTTTTAACTGGAATTACTTTGAACAGATTCAATGATTAGTAATTTTTTTTCACAATTTAAAGACTTTTATTATTTTTAACCCTTAAAAAAATGGAACAAATGACACTACTAATTACAACTCAGTAATGCAAGTTCCACTCTTTTACATTAAATTAGAATGATATGAACATATGACAAAAAAGAAAGAGAGAAAAACAGTGAGACCTGATCATGATTGCTCTTGTCAACCCAGCTACTGAATTGTGCTTGCAAGATATTTTAATAAACTGCTTGTCTGTAATCAGCTGTCCACTCTTCCGTAGCAAAAGCCCTCAAGCCATTGCTCTCCACATCTGAACTATGAATATGCATAATTATATCAATAATTTTTTTTACAGCCAATCTCCATCAAGGAAGACCAGCATTTTTTGTCAATGATCTCTAATCACATTTCCTTGACTGAATTAAAAATTCAATACTTAATAATGAAAATCATCTGTGAGTTTGAAAAAAATACTTCATCCTCCAACGTGTAGAAAAACTCATCTCATTTTCTGTTTTGTCAATTAAGCAAGGGAAACTTTCACGGCTTCTCTGAAAGCTCACTGGCATTATGTTTAAACTGACATGTAAATGTCAAAACTTCATTCAAATTTTAAAACTACTAGTCGCACATCATGGACATTGACTGTAACAGGTATTTCTATGATCATGTAGCTCTTTCCTTATTACAGAAACCAAGAACTTACTTAACATAACATAAAGACTCTATCAAGCTTCCATGTTTAATGTTTTCAATATTATTGAGACTTGTAATCATATCAATGAATGTAGTCATTATTAATAGTACATAAACATTTCCCACATAAAAAACATACAATGTTTACAAAAATGCCAAAGTATAATGGAAACTGAAAAATACTGTTATAGGCAGCTTAAAATCTTCAACTTGACTGTGTGACAAATTGTGACAGGTTTGACTGTCTCTTAATGCCTGCACTGATGAGATCTGAAATTAAACAGTGGCTTAATGGAGCTTTTTAGTCATAGAAAATACCTCCTAACCTCCCAAAGTGAATTGCCCTCCTCTGAAATTTATTATATTTATTTTTACTTAAAGATAACATTCTCCCTCCCCCATTTTGTTGTCAGTCCCCCCCCCCTGACCTCTCTATCCCATCTAAGACAGAATTCTATATGAGTGTTTTGCAGTTACCACTTATCTTTTTTGTAGTGCAATAGGATGTAATTATCAAAGTCAAGGGAAGCCCATCAATAACTGGCAGCTTGTGGTCAGGCTTCTATAAACAAACATCTAAGCTTGTCCTGTTGAAGCCATTGGGTTATGTACATGTAGTGATACCCTGTTTAAGACAGAAAGTGGTGAAATCAATACCTACTTGTACTCCATTTCATTATTAGTATGAATGACCATCAATGCGGGAGACACCCTCATCATTCTTACCGTGCAAATCCTCCCAAACCTAGTTCCCAGGGCTACTTGTATCTCTTCTTTGACCATGGTGGCTGCTTACAAGGCCATATTTGATCTGTTGAAGGAGCTTTTAAATGAATTCTTTATTATTTGGCTACACCCTGCCAACCTGGATTCCTATTAATTGCCCACTGATCTATATGATTGAGCAAAAAATACCGGAGGGTAAACTCATGTCAGGGTGCCATGATTTTATTTATGTTGCTTCTTCGATCTTTGGAGAGGTAAGCAGTTATGCAAGCTTACTCAATTCTGACCAATGTTAAAAGTAATTGACTACCCAGGGCTGTGCTCTAGCGGCACCTGGTCACCCCTGGCGACTTTTGCCATTGGGCGACCAGGAAATATTAGTTTTTGCACCAAACTTATATGCTGGGCACCCTGGATTTCAAGGGTTTAGAGGTTTGGGTGCCCAACTACTTTTCTTAGAGCACAGCCTTGCTACCTAAACAGATCCTTAGCCTCAAAGTTTTGAAACAGAAAGAAAAAATGTAATAAGCTTAGTTTTTATTTCCAGGAAATGGTGACCTTTCACACACAAAAAATCAAATATTACAGATTCGTTTTGGCATGCCAGCTCATGTTGATATAGTCACGTGCAAGTTATTGAGAAGGCTTTGATGGCTTATTTTTAGCCCAAATGAGCTATGATATTGCCTCATTCCCTTATTGATCTCTAATAACTTTCTGGTGACGTCATAAGTCTTACAGGAACGTTTGTGTTCTTTTAGCAAAGAAATAATTATAACTTCTCGTTTTCCTTAAGCTATTCACAATTGTTGAAATTTGTTGAACTTGGAAAAGTCTGGTGAACCGTCCAGGGACTAAATTACTATCCATGTTCTTTTGCAGAGGACAGCGGAAAAATGGTTCAGAGTGTAAAATGCACTTGCAGAGCGATTGGTTAAATTGCTCCTTAATCCTGTATTTTTGTGTTGTTCTCCTTCCTAAAGCTTCCTTCCTCTGAGAACAAGCATCGGCCCATAGCAAAGGATAATCAGCTTGTTGTAGTGCCATGAACTCAACCACTTGGTCTCCATGTTTTACATAATTATTCACAATGTATCCAAGATAATGGGGATGATGACCAAAGCAGGTCACAGCTGCAAATGGAAATGTTTTTAATGACAGATCTTTCTACTGGGGTATTTCAGTCTCGCATAATTCCTAAGGTGATTATAGAGATTCTTTTGCTCTTTTTCACGAGCATATTTCGTGAAACAATTGTGTAAAGTACATACATACAGACCAACACTCAGGGTCTTTAAAAAAATAACTGAGGAGAAACTGCTGCCTTTGTAACGACATCTACATGTACAAACGGTTTGACTTGTTCCTAATAATCTGTGGGACGTTAAAGAACTCACACACTGTTCACAAAGAGTAGAACTTGAGTAGTGGACATAGTCCCCGGTGTGGTGATCTATATCCTGCATGGGTCGGCTGGGGTGTGTGAGATCAAAATAATTATGTAGACTGCTACCACACAGAAGAATTGTAAAGTGACACGTTTGTTGCCACTATGCTGATACCTTTCCTGTACCTTTAATCATCCAAGCTGTATCTTGTATCAATCCAGTAGATGTATCATCCAAATAGCAACCAGAACAATGTCTTCCAGGACTCTACCCTTTCAGAAGGATTTCCATAAATCTTTGACAACACCAAAGGTCAGTTCTCAGGACTGGTGGATTGGGGTGCTATTAATTTTGCCCTAACAAAGGACTAGTGCAAAGTAGTTCTGAGGTTAAGCTAGTGTGTTTGAGTGGAGAATTTGCAAGTATGTTTTTTTTTTTAACTCAGGACAAATATATATGCATGTGCATCAGTACAGTTTTTAAACAGTTAGCATGATGGTAAAGACACAAGGAAACAAATGAATGAGATTTACTTCTTATCAAGAGAGCACAGTCATCCTTTCTACTCTGTATTACATGTAAGCATGTACTTTAAAGTAATGGTGAAGCTTAAGAGTATCCTCTCTTCTTTTTCCTGTTCTTTCTTCAGTTACATCTGACAGAGGATTTAATGAAACATTGTAACCATAGTGCTCTGAGGGATACCTGTGCTGCGGTGTATGGAACAGGTACGGTACTTTGTATGATTCCTTTGTTTGCTGACAATTTATTAGTTTATTTGATTTATTGAGTTTGCCGAACAAAAGAAATACAGATTCAAAACAAGGAACAGGAAAAAATGAGTATCAAAAGATAACACTCAGACGAAAGTGGCAAGAAGGCATAGGTGCAACAGGTGGAGTACAAATGGCAAAGAAACTAAAGTGGATTAAATTTAAGGAGGCTCTAAAAGGTTTTTCGTTGATGCTGTGTTTTGCGAAACGGTGAAAGATTACAAAGAAGGATATTTAATGGTGTAAGCAAATCTATGTGTCTCCTTAGAACTCTATTGTCGGGCTATATTTTAAGGGTGCTTATGATGTCATATCTGTTACCATGATGGCAATGTGCCAGGTCCACAAAAAGGTCCTCTTAATGCCAGTTTTTGTAATTTATCTGAAAAACTAATTCGGTGACCTACCGTTTTAATTATTTTCTTAAATTGTTGGGAAGCTCCCTAAATTCTTTAACTTTTCAGGCAGTACAGTAAACACCCGCATATAAGAACACATGATTTCGGAGCTCAGGCTGATCAGGTTCTTATTTATTGGGTATTTAGTGAAAAATCAGCCTCAAGATGTTCTTAAATTGTTCTTAAATTTTGTTGTTGGAATTCAGAACTAACTAAGGAAAAAATATTGCTTGAGATTTAATAAGCATATTTAATGGGAATATAAAATTAATTAATATCATGACATCATTGTAACAATTAACCTGCAAAAACAAAAGAAGCCTTATCACTTGTTAACTAGTGAACAGAACAAGAAAATACATCTAACATGAAGGGCATGTAGTTCTAGGGCATGCTATGTACTTTTTTTTAATGCCTTCTCCATTTTATAAGAACATTTTACATTTCCAGGCTGATTTTGTTCTTATAAAAATGGTGCTTTATTTGCAAAATTTCAGCCTGATGTTCTTAATCCATGTGTTCTTATATGCGGGTGTTTACTGTATGAAAAAAAATTATCTAGTGGAATTTAAGATATTTAAAAAAAACGTGTTTCATGGCTTACAGAACTATTGTTTTCAGTACTTGATAATTCTCCCCAAAACTTTTATATTTAAAGTGTCATCGTGAATGGTGTGTACATGCAAAAAATAAAGTTAGGTCACCAAGCAAAATTTTGAGCTAAAAACAAATGTTTTTGGCAAAATTTATTTCCGGTTCATGCGATTTTATGCAGTATTTAACTTCCAGTGTGCTTGATTTTGATTCATTCAGCTGATGCGTGCATCTTAGTTATCGCATGTGTAGATTGCACGTGCACATGCAGCTAAAAACCCTTTCCAGCCCCCTTAAAGTAAGCTATTTGTAACTGAGTCTTATGCATAGATATTTTTTAAGTATACTTTTCAGCTTTTTCTTAAAAAAGGATAAGAAACTAGAGTTGATGACTTCTGTCAAGTGAATTAAAGGAATTTGGTCCTTGAAAAAAAAAATCAGAATTTCTTAATGTTTGTTAGACAACAGCTCTGTTGTACACAGTTGCTACTGTTGTAGGAATGGATTTGATTAATATGAAAACAGCAGATAACAGATTATTGTAAGAATGCATAAAATGGATATCATGAAATTTTGAAATACTAAAGTTCCTTTAAAAAATAGGGTCTGTTTGAGCAAGGAAATTAAATTTTGATTTATGATTCTAACAATATGCTTTTGCAAAATAGATACATGGCAGAGATTTGCTTCATGCATTGAAGCCGTACCTCGACGTCCAGACAATGAAAGTAAGGGTAAATTAAGGAGTAGTCAGTATACATAGGGAGGTTTTAGGATGGTAGAAGCTGGCAGTGACTCACAAATAATACCAGCTGACTTGGAAACCTTATTTGCAAATTATGTGAGTTATTTCAGACTTCCAATTCAAGTTTTCACCCAGGATTTTTCCTGTGAAAACTGTCTCCTTTGAGCATTCAATATGGCATGCACATTGTAAAACCATGCAATGAGGTGTAAAGGGAAAGAGCCCTGTAATGTCATGTTTCCATGAGTACACGTGTTAATACTGCTTATTTGAACTTTGAATTTAGTTTAAAAAATTTTAATTTAGTTTGAGTTACAAAACAGGTTTCATGGTATTTTCTGACAGAGGAACCTCAAGGGTTCGATAATGTGATGTTGGAAATCTTGATTGTGACTATACTGTATATTAGCCGACTGTAAAGATGCAGCTTATCATGAACTCAGGGAGGAAGGAAGGGAATATCTGCTTTCAGGTGGCATTCCATTTCAGTGCATTACCTGTACATATACAGCCTGTACTGTTATTTTCATGACTGAGGCTGTTGCCTGCTATAAATTTCAATAGGCTATTTTGGAGTTGCATAGGGAACTGACGCCATTTTTAATACATGGAAGATAACATTGAGATCGGTCATTTGACCAAGTTTGATTCTTAATTTAGGTTGAACAGAGACCAAGTTATGGACCTTGAAACGTGGTTCAAAATCCATACAAATGTCTCTAATAAATTTTGTGTCAGCATCCCCCAAAACCATACAACTCCTTGTTTTTGTTGTTGTTGTTGTTGTTGTTTTTTTTTTGCGATTTCTGTGATCATATTGCCTGGAAGATAATAAATTCATAGCACCGATATGTGATATTGTTAAAAAAATGCCAAACATATTGATTTGTACCTCAGTTATTTCCAAATAGTAGGTGGATGACAGGACTAGGTAACAGTTGTCAGAAAACTGAATAATCTTTTTAAGAGTTTATATGGTTTTGGGGGATGCAGCCTCAAAATTGGGAATGTTTGTGTGGATTTTGAGCCATGTTTCAAGGCCCATAACTTGGTCTCTGTTCAACCCAAAAGAATTAAACTTTGATTTATTGATTACTTGAAATTTAAAACTCACCCCAGTTCCCTATGCAACTCTGAAACGGCCTATAACTGGTATTGTTTTCATTGTCTGTTGATGATTTTGTGTTCAAATCTGTTTTGACAAAGAATCTGTAGTCAGGAAAGGAAACCTACAAAGAAGAGAGTGCAGTTGAATAATTTGAGCTGTTATGACTGGTTGCAGTGGTGAAGGACATCATGGAGGTCAGGGCAGTTTTCTTTAATAATAGAAATGTTTAACAATTTTGCTAGTTATGGAATGGTCAACATAGAGAAGGCAGCACAACTGTACTGTATTTTTCAGTAAGATGCAACTTTAGTTGTTCATCTAGCCTTTGAATGCATACATATTTCCAGCAGTCATGACCGCTGGAAATACATCTGCGTTTGCAGGCTATTGTTCATTGGGGACTGTTCATTTTTCATTAGGTGGGGGGAGGGGCTGGTGGAATTTAGGGGGCCCATGCCAAAAATGTGGCTTCAAAGGGGGGATCAACTGAAAAAATAGCATGTGTGTGGTTCACCAAAAACTGAACAGAATTAATTTTATCACCCTCAAGTTTGGTGTTGATGGCATCTGTTTGTAAGACTCTAAACATTCAAATTATCCAGGAGGATGATCTTGCTACTTTATTATTTTGGGGGGAATCCTCCCAAATATTTAGGAGTACAAGGGGAGAGGGGCAGGTAAATACAAACTTCTGTTGAGAGGGTCATTAGATATTACAGGAGATTCTCAACAGGCCCCCTTTCTCAATGAAACTGAACAGTCCCTTACCGCTTATTATATTTTAAATTCCAGTTTTTCAGTGTTAACCTGTTTTAAATCATTATCCTAACACTGCCACCATCCTCAGGGAACTTGCATTTGTAGTCTATTTTTAAAAGCACTGAATTGTGATGTACTTTAATACTTTTCAAATTACACAGCCACCCCTTCCTACATACTATTTTCTTAGAACCTCTGTTGTACAGCATCTTGTACATTATAGCTGCATTTAATATACTGTGTTGAATGTTCTTTAAGGATACCACTGATAAAAATAGGTCCGCAATGCGTACATGTACATGTGTGGCTTACTTGACCACATGACAGGCACTCGACTCTTGTGGACAAACAGTGCTATAGTTTGACTATACACTTCGTGTAAGCCACACAAAAATTGAATAGTTTTATGAACCATAATACTTCTCAATGATCTGGTAGCAAAGGTGTTTGAGAGGAAAGACTAGTATTACTCTGATGTTTTGAAGAGCCAGTGCTTTCAAGTATCTTGCCATCTTGACCTGGAATTCTTTATCAGACACTGTAAGAATGTCAGACACCTTTGGCTATGTTTGAGCGTGACATTACGAGTTATGTTCTTGTGTGACTCTCTAGTTTTCCTTTTCTTTTCTTTCAAACTACTATAGGTGTTGCGTCCAAGTACAGATGAGGTGTCTAATGTTACATGAAATACATAAATTTTTATTTTTATTTGTAAAGTTCCACTTTGTAATAGTCTTAGTTTTTCTCATTTCAGCTTTGCATTTTGAAAAGAAGGATTCAATTTCATATTATACTTACAAGTAAATTATTCTGGTAGGTACATAACGTTTGGGTAAACAAAGTTAACTTACAAACTAGCCACTGAAATGGGATAACTAGGAAAGCACACTAAAGAGGCAGCTTTATCATAATAGATGGTCAATTACATTTTTAGATGGATATTGAATTTGATACTACCTCTGAATGTGAGAGTGTAATTTCATCTTACTGGTTACACATGTTGGAAATTAATTTAGCATAGTGTAGGTTTCTCCTGAAGTGCTGGTACATGTACCTGGCAAAAGACTTAAGCTACATTAAATTTTCAGCCCCTTGATTTTCAGTGAAAATGCTTCCATGTTTCCAAATTTTCATAGACACCTACTGCTACTTCTTTTTTTAGTCTTTAATACCAACTATATAATGTGCATATATCTCTTTGCTTATAAAATGCTCACAACTAGATCTACTCTCTAAGCTGTCCTATACGCTACCCACCTAGATTAGCCTTAGCTATTTGTGGGTTAGCACTGTTTTTGTATTTATTTGTTGCAATCCTAATAAACTTGAACTTGAACTACATCCTAAGTTGCTACTCTAAAATGTAAAGAATCCTGAAGCTGCAAGACTTACAGATAATCACCACAATACCCAAAGATATTATGCCTCGACCACTATCAAGAAAACTTTATTCTAAGCAAACAAAATAAATACTAGTAATGCAACGAGTTCAAGTGGTATACCATTGAATATCCACGAGTCACTTGTATTTTCTGGTATACACATAAGCCTTTAGGCCAGTGTGTATGCAAAGAAAACACAAGTGACGAGTGGGATATTCCACAGTATACCACTCGAAAGCATTGCATAACTATTTTATACCATGCCATAGAAAATATGTAGCCTCACATAATCAATGTTGTGCACAATGGGAAGGTTGTGTGTGATACCATTGAATTGCATGGGTCGACAGGAAGGTTCGGTGGAATACTGACGAATATACAACAGCTTTCCTGCATTCTGATCGGCAGTATTTTCTATGGCATGGTATAAATACAATTACTAGGGCAACATCCTAAGGGAAGCTTCTATGGTTATCCATGATCTTTCACATAAAACACACTTCAAATATGCAAGAAACTGAAAACCTGGTTTCCTAATTACGTGGAAGGGATGTGGTCTCAAATTGGAGAAATGAGCTCCACAACTCTAAGCACTTATTGTTTTATGTCTACACTTGAGAGGTTGGGAAGACAACAGCTCACATAAGAAATTCAATTTGCAAACTGTTTGATTTGAAAGTTTGTAACCTTTAAATAGCAGCACAGTCTAAAAGTTTACAGAAATGTCTAACAAAACCCAATTAAAGAACATGTTTTCAAAACTTAAAATTAATCTTTTGACTGAACTTCTGTAATAGTTCATGAAGAGCTGGTGCAAAACACTGTGTAGAACTTAATCAGCGATTATCACAGCTGTTGGGCAATCCTACAGTTTTTGTGCAGACATTAGGAAATGAAGCATTTTGGTAATATTTAATAATAATAATAATAATAACTTTATTCGTTCTACACGTAGCTGAACATGCCGGTTCTCTACTAATTGGAGAGACTGTAAATCAAATAAACTCTAAATTAAATCAAATGTTGGTTTTTGAGGAGAGGGAAAAACCGGAGTACCCGGAGAAAAACCTCTCGGAGCAGAGTAGAGAACCAGCAAACTCAGCTCACTTATGACGCCGAGTCTGGGAATCGAACCTGGGACACATTGGTGGATGGCAAGCGCTCTCACCACTGCACCAACCCTGCTCCCCAACAGATATCACTAAAAACTCTGCATACCGAATAAATACAATGCCCCATGTACCAAGGTGGAACTCTAGATAAGATAAATTCTTCGTGAAAGATTCCATAGACAATGCCACAATCATAACTCAACTCGAGTTTGGATGAAGACATCAAAGAAGCCAGCAGCCAAAGTTCCAGGAGTGGCCCACTGCCTGTGTACACTGTAAGTAAACAAGAAAAACAGCACACATCAAACAATTACTGCATCAAAACCAATCAATATCAATCAATAAAATTAGTTAACCTGTGAATATTTATCATGGTACCTTGGATATCACGACCAAGCTATACATTAATATTAAACGGCCATAAACCTTATGAAGGGTAACGTGGTCAACCCTCTGTGTCTGTGCAATTTACTTTTACACAGGGAAGCCTTGTGGGTTGTAGGATTTATTTGGTTAGTATCATTTATCGTGGTCCATAGAATCCCACACACGCACACAAGAATTTTTTTATCGCAGAAATTAACACTCCCCGCTATCCTGATATTTTCTATAAATTGGGATTTTCAAGATAGAAAACTAATACCGCCTCAAAAATGACTTGAACATTCGTTAAAAATAAAGTTGTTGTTGTTAAAAGAGTGAAAATGGTCGAGAGAGGAAAGCTGGGCAAGTATATAGACGGAGTGGGAATGGAAATGGTTAACCTAGTATTTACGCAAATCGACGTGTAAAAAAAAACTCAAGTGGAAAAATAAAAAAAAAAAACGAAAAATGTCAAAGACCAAAAAGAAAACTCGATAGTATAAGGAGAGCACGCGTAAGTCAGAAACATAACGTCGGAAATAAATTGTAAAGCACCCCAAACAAAAGAACTTAAGTCCTGGGGGGGGAGTGGGATAACTTTCTACCCCTCCCTCGAACAACTCGACTTAGATCGGGGAATAGTAATTAAAAGTGGCAAGGCTTTCGTCACCACAAATAGTGTTTTCATATGACGTCCTGGTACCTATGTTAGTGTGCCACGCTAATCCTCTGGAAAATAAACTCCGTTTTTATATTAAATATTTTCTTTTGTGCCGTGACCGCCAACCGGTTAGCTCAATTCAGGTAGAGCACCAGACTGCTGTGCGGGAGGTCGCGGGTTTCACACCTTGACCGGACCAACACTCGGGGTCTTTAAATAACTGAGGTGAAAGTGCTGCATTGTGATGACAACTGCAAATGGTTAGACTTTCTAGTCTTCTCAGATAAGGACGAGGAGGTCCCGTCTCACAGTACCGGGACGTTAAAGAAACCAGACTCTGTTAGGAAAGAGTAACTACTTCTGTTCTGGGGGCACCTGTGTATCTTACTATTCAATAAGATTGTGAACTCCGTGACTGCAATTTGCGCCTACCAAGCAGTCTGACAAAGTCCTCCATAAAGTCTTGTAAAGCGCTCTGAGCTTTGGGATAAAGCGCTATATAAATCCCTCAATATTATTATTAAATCAATATGGCCGTTCACCCTATGAGACAAACCGTTCAATAGCAAACAAGAGGAAGTCGGATCCCAAAAGCTCTAAGGGAAAAATTGTTGGTGTTCTTTACATCCACTTATGCCAATTCAAACCTTCACGGTAAAAACAACAAGAGTACTCTCCCGGTAAAGAAAACTGCTGACTCAAAAAATAACTCTTATAAGAAGGAAGATGACTGGACTTATGTCTATGTGTGCATCTTAAAAGAAATAAGTACAAGCCAGGGTTAAAATTCCTTCTAAATATAAGAAACAATAAGCCCTTTAAACTTCATTATATAAAAAAGTTACCCATTCCACCTAATTAATTCTTCAAATATCTATTAACTGAATATATTAATAAATTACCACCTAATTACAATATTTGAATTAATTACAACCCAGCAGGAGAGTGGGTGGGAGTCCCTCCCACTCCCTCCACCTCACCCCCTCTGGTTGGTCCTGTAGGAGAGGAGAGTGGGTGGGAGTCCCTCCCACCCCCTCCGGTTGGTCCTGTAGGAGAGGAGAGTGGGTGGGTGTCCCTTCTATGGGAGAGGGAAGGGGTTGGAGTCACTGGGTATGGTTTTCTTCGTGTAAGGAAGTCATTGAGATCTAGACAGGTTGGCCGCATCTAAATGTTAGATGCAGTTTTTTATTTGTTGAGGTGTATTTGTTTGTGTTGATTTGCAATCTCTTTTTTGTTAACATATGATATGTTTACAGTTACGTTTTTAGGGATATTGTTAAAGTATTTTTGGTGTTGAAATTTTGTCCGACGAAATATAGTTATTGAAGGTAAGTGTGGTAATAAGAATTATAATTTTTTGTCACGTATTAGGAGCTAGTTGGCATATGAATGTGATCAAATGCACCATACAATATTAAGTTTACAATTCGCAATCTTTACAAGAAGGAAGGGAGGTGCTTTCACCACTGCGGCAACCTTGGTTTCTGAGGTGAATAATCTATTTAATTTTTTATTTCTGTAAATGATTTTTTTGGATGTATTGATGTTTGTAATAGTGTTACAATATCTAGTTCTTGCGTGACTGGTCAGTGTGTTCCATATATGGTCATTAAAAACGCCTCAGTTTTTCCCGCCAACACAGTTTACGTGTCGTAATATGGTGTCAGAAGTGGGATAACATCTTCTTTGAGAGATACGTCCTTGCTCACAAAAACTAAACATTGTAGCTGGCAAGCAGATGCTGTTCCCTTCTTCTGTTCGTAATTTCGGAGTGATTCATACGTTCAAAGTGTAAGAAGATGTCGACAGACTCCGACCACGTAGAGTCGAGTGCGCATAGTGCCGCGCCATCTACACCAGCACCTACCACAGCACAGCCTATTGCTCCTGTTTATCAGCAGCTTATTGCTCCCAATTTTCCTCTGCCTAGTACCATGAAATGCCACGGCGACGTTGCTGGCAACTGGGACTTTTTCAAGCAGCAGTGGAGCGATTATGAAATAGCAACAGGCCTCGACAAGCGAGAAGGTTCAGTCCGCCTTGCGACTTTGAGATCTGCGATGGGCAGAGAATGTCTACAAATTCTGCTTAACCTCAACCTTTCGGAGGAAGACAAGAGGAGGATAGATAAGTGTTTAGAAGCCCTGGAAAATTACTTCAAGCCCAGCAGAAATGTAGTATACGAAAGGTATGTTTTCAACACATGTGTGCAACAAAGCGAAGAATCGGTACAAAGTTACTGCACAAGATTGAGAAAATTAGCCGCGTCCTGCGAGTACGGTGCACTGACGGATGAGCTTATCAGGGACAGGCTAGTTATCGGCTTAAAGAATCAAGGAGATAAAGTTAGGCTGTTAAGAGAAAAAACCCTGGATTTACAGAAAGCCATACAAATGTGTACGTCGAGTGAAATAGCTTCCCAGCAAATGAAGACAATTCGAGGTGGAGAAGACAAGCAAACGGAAGACTTAAAGAAATTCAGCGAGAAGAAAGCTACAGATAGAAGTCGTCGAAAGAAGAAAGAAGGAGGAAAACCGTTCAACCCAGAGAAGAAAAACGGGAAAAGGAAACCCGAAAATCCTCCCGAGTCGAATTGCAAGTATTGTGGTCGTAAACAACGCCATGTAAGAAGAACAGAGTGTCCCGCGTTCAAGCAAACGTGCAGCAAGTGCCAAAAAAAGGGCCATTTCGCCTCTGTGTGCCAGTCATCGAAGAAGGTACAGCAGTTCGAAGAGAGCGAAGTCGAAAGTTCAGATGAGAGCTGTTTGCGAGTGGAAACTGTGTCTCTGGTAGAGACAAAAGCAAGACAGTGGTTTACAAATATCAGTTTCTTCAAGTCAGCTGAAGAAGACTTCACAACCACTTTGGCATGTCAACTAGACACTGGCGCTACGTGCAATGTGCTCAGCGTGGATGATCTGTCAGCCATCACACAGTTGGGAGAACCTCCTATGAAGAACTCCTCTGTGAAGTTGAAGCTGTTTGGTGGCTCAACATTGAAACCTTTAGGCGAATGTGACCTGCAAGTCAAGCACAATGGCCAAAGGCTGACCCTGAAGTTTCAAGTTATGCAACACAAGTGTAAACCATTGCTGTCAGCTGAAACTTGTGACAAGCTACAACTCATCCAGTTGAATATCTCACCTCCTGAGAGTGTTCATCAAATGAACGAGAGTCCAGTCGAACACTGTCTTTCCAAGGAAGAGCTTTTGAGCAAGTATCGTGAAGTATTCAGTGGATTGGGCCACATTGGAGATGCAAAGATTGTGAGTGACAAAAGTGCCACACAGGTTCAACATTCCCCTCGCCGTGTGCCAGACGCCCTACAAAAGGATGTTAAGAAGAAGATCCTGGAATTGGAAGAGAAAGGAATTATCAAGAAAGCAGTTGAGCCTTCTGAGTGGATCAGCAACATGGTGGTGGTCGCCAAACCTCAAAAGATTCGGATCTGTTTGGACCCAAAAGATCTAAACCGTGCCATACGTCGTCCCAAGTTCTAAATGCCGACACTAGAAGAACTTTTACCAGAGCTCAGCAAAGGTAGAATCTTCAGTTCTTTTGATGCAAAGGATGGATTTTATCAAGTCAGTCTGGATGAAGAAAGCAGCAAATTAACGACATTCTGGACGCCCGTAGGAAGATACCGTTACCTACGGATGCCCTTTGGGATCAGTTTGGCCCCAGAAGTCTTTGAGAGCAGGCTACAAGAGTGCCTCACAGACCTGCCAGGTGTGAAAGTCATCAGAGATGATATTCTTGTCGTTGGTTATGGTGAAACTGACTCGGAAGCTCTACTGGATCACGACCAGAATGTTGTCCGCTTACTGGAACGAGCAAAACAAGTTAACCTGAAACTCAACAAGTCGAAGGTCAAGCTGCGGCAAGCAGAAGTTAAATTCATGGGCCATGTGATTTCTAAAGATGGACTGAAACCAGATCCAGACAAAGTCACTGCCATCAAGAACACGCCCAAGCCAACATCTAAGCCTGAAGTACTTACCCTTCTTGGCTTTGTCAATTATCTCTCGAAATTCCTACCGAAGCTTTCAGATGTGTCAGCGCCTTTGAGAGAACTAACAACCAACCAGTCCAAATTCACGTGGGCAAAGCAACATGATGAAGCTTTCGCCACAATTCAGCAGTTGGTTATTCAGCATCCAGTGTTAAAGTTCTACAACTTAGAAGAAGAAGTCACCCTTCAGACTGATGCTAGTAACAAGGGCCTTGGAGCTGTCCTTCTTCAAGGTGGACAGCCAGTTGCTTTCGCATCAAGAACTCTCTCCCAGACAGAGCAGAGTTATGCAGTCATTGAAAAGGAGTGTTTGGCAATCGTTTTTGCTTGTGAACGATTTAATCAATATCTGGCACATCGAGAGAAGATTTCAGTAGAAACCGATCACAAACCTCTGGAATCAATATTCAAGAAGTCTTTGTTATCAGCCCCTTGCCGACTCCAAAGAATGCTTCTCAGACTTCAACGACACAACCTGTCAGTCAATTACAAACCTGGTTCTCAGATGTTCTTGGCCGACCATCTGTCTAGTGCAGCGCAACACGAAACGCCGAAGCCAGAAGAATCATTTCAAGTATTTTCCCTGGAGGTAGAGAGCCTAGACCTTATGCAAGCCTTAAAGGTGACACCAGAAAGATTGGAGCAGTTACAACGGTGTACAGGTCAAGATGACACGTTGCAAATCCTAAAGACAACAATTCTGAAGGGATGGCCATTGCTGAAAGAGCAAGTCCCAGTCAAGATCAGAGAGTACTGGTCGTACCGTGAGGAGCTTACTGTGCACAACGGTGTGTTATTCAAAGGCTCAAGAGTGGTCATACCTCAGATATTACGACCTGAAGTGAAGTCCAGAATACATTCCAGCCATTTAGGAGTAGAAGCTTGCCTCCGTAAAGCAAGAGACACTGTTTTCTGGCCGGGCATGAATGCTGAAGTGCGTGATCAAATCAAACAATGTTCAATCTGCAATGAATTCCAAGCCAAGAATCAGAAGCTTCCGATGCAGAGCCATCAGCTTCCTGACCGCCCATGGAGCCGAGTTGCTGCTGATCAATTTGTACTTCATGGCAAAGAGCACATAGTCCTCGTAGACTTTTATTCCGATTTCATTGAAGTGAAGCAACTGCAAGAGAACAATTCCAGCTGTGTAATTGATTTTCTCAAGGAACAATTCAGCAGATATGGCATCCCGGATACATTGGTGACAGACAATGGTCCTCAGTTCACCCGCCACGAGTTTCATCAATTCTCGCAAGACTGGGAGTTTCTCCATGTATCATCCTCTCCACATCATCACAGAGCTAATGGCAAAGTGGAATCGGCAGTTAAAGTTGCCAAGTCCCTTATCAAGAAAGCGCTCAAGGACAACAAAGATCCCTGGTTAGCCTTATTAGATCAACGAAACACACCAACTGAGTCACTTGGAACAAGTCCAGCTCAAAGGTTGATGTCTCGCCGCACCAGAACCCTACTGCCCACAGCTACTAACCTACTGTATCCCAAGGTTCCAGGCAATGTTACTGAAAAGCTGAAATTGAGAAGACAAAAAGCCAAATGGTACCACGATCGCTCTTCCCGCAACCTACCAGACATAGAAATAGGACAGGATGTCAGAGTTGCTCCATTAACAAGAAATCAGACCTGGAAAACGGGTACCTGTCTGGAGAAGTTGTCAGATCGATCCTATGTAGTGAAAACTGATTCAGGCAACCAAATCCTTCGCAGAAACAGAGAATTCCTGAAGCCTGCTGAGCCACCAGCAACCTGTTCCAAGTCGGTTGAAGCCACTGAAAGTCAGTCTTCAAACCATGACAACAGCACGCAGTCAACAGTACCAGAACAAAGGCAGACGTCTACGCCGCATCCTCTTCCAGATGTCAAGAGAACTCGAACCCGAGTTATAAGGCCACCAGTTAGGTTCAGTGACTATGCTACTTAGTTGGCAGTTACACAAAGTGACTGAAATTCTAGTTGATCCGTGTTAAGCATTCTGCAGAGACATTGACTATTGAGACAGTTAAAATTTTGAACATTTATTATCATTTTTTATTTTCCATTTTGTTTGCTTTGTTTCTCTTTGTTAGCATTGTTACTATGCTGGTTCATTTCTTAAAAAAAAAAAAAAAAGGGAGATGTTACAATATCTAGTTCTTGCGTGACTGGTCAGTGTGTTCCATATATGGTCATTAAAAACGCCTCAGTTTTTCCCGCCAACACAGTTTACGTGTCGTAATAAATAGTAAATGGTTTTAATTTTTTGCAAGGTTTTCGTTAATTCAATTCAAAAACATTTCCTATTGAAAACGGCTCTTCTTGATTTCTACGAAATATAGCTAGAGTTTACAGCTGGACTTAAATTCTGTTTCTTTCTTTTACAATGTCTTTTTCTCGAAAGTCCCGGTAACTTAACGGGCCGGCCACAAACCATATTTTGAACTCAAAATCTCAATAAAAGTAGGGTGTGTTTTAACCTCTAATGAAGTCCATTTTGTTTCTTTAGCCGATAACTTAACTCCCATCTGGAATGGAAAACAAAACTACTAAACGGGCCCGGTAAATACCGGGAGCTTCGAGAAACGGCCGCCAGTTCCAGAACCCATTCAAATCTTTCTGATTGGGCACAAATTTTGTGGCAATAATATTGCGCTCTTTTTGTGATGCGTTATACGGACAAGAAAATGTTAAATTTGCAGTCGGCCATATTTTCAATCTCTCCCGTTTTGGCGTTTTACAAGCAATGGTGTCCTACGAGGAACATTTTGGGGGAAAGGGGCCCGCAAAAGCCAGAAGCCTTCTCCGTTCCATCATTTTGAATCTCGAAAAGACCCTGGGGACGACGGTGGGTCGATGGTCCTGGGGACGAGGTTGGTGTGTGTCAAGTCAAAGTGTGCCCTAGTGTGCCCCTTTTTTGGTTGATATCGCGATTTGTAGCTCCATATGGGCCAAAATGGTTTTCTCTGTTGACAAATTTGTATTTCTTTAAAATGATCAAGATGGAACAAGGTAAGACACGTACATGTGGCCGATGACTCGCATAAATTCGAGTTGAACCAGAGGCAGGCCATTCGTGCTATTTGGTCTCATCGTACTAATAGCTGACTATAGTTTGCTACAAATTAAGTTGAACTGTAGGCTGGATAAATAAATTAAAGTTTACTTAACTTTTAGTTATGTGGTTCTGGGTGTACAATAGGGTTTGCTTTCCCGACTTCTTGCTTGCCTGACTCATAACCCCATTTCAAAATCACACAGTGCAATGAAATGGAGTTATAAACTCGAAAAGGACGGATATTTAATCAAAGAAATAGACCGGCCATGTGAAAAGCGAAGTAACAAAGGTCCCTGAACTGCAGCATGTGGAAAAGCTAAACGCCGATTGGCCGCAAAGAACAACGGAATATTGCCACACACAGGACCACACAACATGTATGTAATACATGAAGTTAACACTTTACTCAAACCATTGTCAACCAGGAAATCAAATAGCAAGAAGTTACATGAAGCTGCATTCTCAGACAGATAGAATAACTAGTCTGCCAATGGTGAACATTTGAACTCAAGTGATTAGAGCCCTGCATGTAAGCATGTCACATGGTGTTGGCTTGGCCTTTTATTTGTCACTTTGATAAATATAGCTGTGTCTAGAAGTGGGACGGGTTGGGGACATTGGGACGCGCGTTCAGGGACACAGGGGCACAAGTTGTGGGATGCAGGGACATGATATCAGTGATGTAAAAAGACATGCTGATGCAGTTAAAAATAAAATTGAAAAACAATTATTTTCAATTTGTGCTGTGAACTGTTATCACCGGCAGCTGGTTCAGAACACTAAATGACCAGAAGTCAGATAGTTTTTGAAATTTAAGTGCAATCCAGGAGACCTTAGTTAATACTTTTGAGGAAATCCATGACCTATGCGAGCCAGAATATGTTTTCTTTAATTTAATGTGTTAGGGGACTGGATGGGCTATAATTATTATAGTTTTTAAACTCAAACTGCACTTTACACTGGACTCAAAATGGAAAGCAATGTGTTGTGATACTTGCCGTCTTGGGATATTTAGTTGTTGCAAGCTGAGAGGGTTTTCAGCTTGTAGCATTCCACCCAGTCCTCAGAGGTAACTAATTAACATACCGATGGTTTTTTTTTTTAATTTTTCTTGAATCTGTGATTCTAGCTGATAGATTATTGTCAGTGTATTCATCAAAGACACTTAAAGTGCACCTAACCCCAAAATATTTTTTTCGCTTAAATAAATCTTTGCTCCTGTCCGAAACATGTTGCGCCATTTTGCGCCTATTTCAACCAAATATTGGCTTTTTATAGGCCTGCTGTAAAAGTTACAAAATCGACCGCTCTTGAAAGGGCATGGGTCTATTCCTTACATGACGTCACAAACTGCTTTGTATGCATTTTTACAAAGACTTAATGCAATGCAAATCAGTTTGTGACATCATGTAAGGAATAGACCCATGCCCCTTACTAGCTCGGTCGTGGGACAGATGACTCATAACTTTTATAGCCTATAAATAAATACTCAAGATTTGGTTTAAAAAGGCACAAATTTAAAAAGCTCAATGTGTTTCAAACAGGTACAAAGATATATTTAAGGGGAAAAAATATTTGGGGGTTAGGTACACTTTAACACTTTCACTGCCAGGAGTGACCAAAAAATTATTTCTCTTTGTAGTATCATTGCATTGTCAAGCAGATAGGTGATGAAAATAAAGGGTGGGGAAAATTATTTGATGTAATACCAAATTCTCAGAACTGACATTGTAAACAATTTATGGCAGACAGTAAGGAGAATTAATATTGAGATCGAGGGAGTGAAAGAGTTAAACACAATTTTCTGTTTCTCAGCAGGAAGTAGATGTGCCAGCCCATCTCCAAGCCAACCGCCAATCTCCAGGGAGCAAGCTTTACTTGAATCATTTTTTCATACTCTCAGTCAGTTTGCTTTTGATAAAGCCAAAGACCAAGTGGTTAGTTATAATAATTTTGAATAGGACACAATCAATTGTACATAGTAGTCAAGAGTTATTTTCACTTGGTTGTCTACAGTCCAGTCTCAACGATCTGGACCTTGAAATCTGGACTTCTGCATTGTCCAGACTACACTGTATTTTCTCT
The DNA here is from genome assembly GCA_948470475.1 of Galaxea fascicularis. Lineage (NCBI taxonomy): Eukaryota > Metazoa > Cnidaria > Anthozoa > Scleractinia > Euphylliidae > Galaxea > Galaxea fascicularis. The sequence goes on along the minus strand of OX419337.1, from coordinate 1,928,155 downwards.
GGTCCCATGTTTTCATGAATACAGTGTATTAATAAGCCAAGATGATGATTGTGAAGCATACATTTTAAACAGATTTGTGCTTTCAAACAGCAAGTGTACTAAACAGCTGCTAGTGTTGTAAACTGGATTCTGACTGATAGACAAGTTCCAGATTTCAAGTGATAGGGATGATTAAAGGATTTTTTTGCATTCAAAATTTTTAATTCTGGGATTTTTTTGTTTAAGTTATTTTGCAAAGTATTTTTCTGTGGCCGTAAAGATTTAAGTAGGGATATTTTTTATATTAAAAACAATCTGAAGATTGGGGCTATAGTGCTTGGCTGCATAGTTCTGCAAACAAAGTATAATCCTTTCTGAAAACTTAAGGCTTGAAGACTCGGCATGGGATTGTTCGGGGGGGGTAATTTTTAGTCCAGGGATTATTTTAGGTTTTGTTAGAAGCCCTGAGGATTTTTTGGGTTATGATTTTTCCTCCATTTGATCATCCCTGTCACTTGAAATCTGGAGGACCCCTCCTGGGATTGCAGCACAGCCTCATTTCTGACACCTTTGGCAGAATACACACTGTATATGCCAGAGTGGAGCATTTGGATTTTAAGATCAAAAGTGTTGTATGATATAGTACTGTCAAGAAATTAATGTATACTGTAAGCATCTTTTGTGAAAAGCCCAAGGCTAATAATATTATTATTAATAGTGCTTGCAATTTCTTCACAGGAAAAGGAAAAGGAAGCCAAACGGTTACTGTTAGTGTCCAGCACACCATGGTCATTACTGCTTTTGGCATTATCTCACTTGGCTCTTGCAGAAAAGACTTACTTCTCTTTACCATTTATTGCAAAAAAGTTCTTCAGAAAAGATGTATGTCTAATGTTTCATGCTTTGTGAAAAGTTTTGGAAGTCAGCATCATTATGTACTTGTTGTATATGTTCTAGTTTAAATTTATGTTTGCTTTAAAAATTTTTGAACAAGTTTAATGTTTATTTTCCTCTGTGTCAAATTCATTATAATCTGAAACAAAAAAAACAAAAATGAAACTTGTTCCAAAAAAACATTTAGGTCACCACAACATAAATTATACTTAGGCCATTGATGTGGACCAACCCCTTCATCGGTCTTTATTTTCAAAGCCAAGCCATGACTGGATGAGCATTCAGGCCATTGCTATTGTATATGCATTGCGTATCTAGAGTGTTGTACGCATGACAAAGGGGACATGTGCTCGCCTGCTATGGAGGACAGTTGAAGTATAAAGTTGTGTTCTACCAAATGCTTTGGCTCTTTGCTTTACGTTACAATAATTGCCTGCATGAGCTGGTTGCTAACGAGAGGTTCTGATTACACTGATTTGATTGGGAGAATTTTTATATGTTGTGGTGGTCACAAAGGGAGATTTAACTGTATGCAGCCAGATGCAAAGCAGAAGGAGAAAGACATAGTGAGATAAAGAGAAGAAATGATGGGAGAAGCAAGAGGGACAGGCATTGAGGGGTGGATAGTTGTGTGAAGTGCTTATTTTTGTTGAAGACTCGATCTTTCTTTGGAATCTCGGACTCTTTCCAAGACTTTAAGTCCGTTCAATGATTTCAAGTACTTCACCACTAAGCTACTGTTATTTTTAGCTCCTCGTAAAGTTCAAACTAATCAGATGTCTTCATGCTGACAGAGTGTGCGAGATAGCTACAAGACTCTTATAACCGAGTTGAAGAGAATCGAGGAAACAGCACATACTGCGTCATCTGCAGGGACCCCAGTTGAAGGCAGTTTGATGGCTGAGCTGTGCAGACATTTGTGTCAATTTGTCCAAGCTAGACAAGAGTTAATTGACTTGTATCTTTTACTTATTTCTGGAGAAGCTTACCAAACTGAGAAGTTAGATACTGGGGTATTAAACTGGTAATTTCCTTGACTAAAGTTTTCAGTTATGAGGCTATGGCAGCAATGGGTTCATCATCCCATGTGAATTGTTCCGATCTGTCAAATATGATTGATGAGATTTGCAGAAGGTAAGCTCCATTAAAATTTATTTTAATGTTATGCTTTGGTGATCTCACATCTGTGTGCTAGCTGTAGTTATCTTAAGAACTGATTGAAATGTGGCTAAATGTAATTTAGGCCAAGTTAAACACAAAACAGCAGTTGCTCTCTGGGGATTGGTGCAGGGTGGCCGGGGGGTCTTGCGCAGGGGCCTTTGCATGTTTACAGCTCGGCTTCTGATGTCAAGTCATTTCGTGCCCTTTTTGTTTTTGCTACCGGATAGTTCTCGCCTACTTTACTCCCGACCTGTCCCTCCCCCTTGGCATGGTAAGTATGAGGTAAGTATCTTAGTTTCCACTGTTCTTTCAAATCAGTGTGATGGTGCCTGGTGGTTGCCGCACACAGGGTTGTCAAGGATACCCTACGCATTGGGCTGGGATTGATTTGTGGCCCCACCTTCCCTTTCAGGCACCATTCCCCAAACTCATCTATTGTTGATGAGTTTAATACTGCTTGTGAATTATTTTGCAGACATAGCAAAGGTTTTCATCACCCAATTTTGGATTCACTGAAGTCAAGTTTCAGGTGTGTACAGCATGTAATTGAGTTCAGTTTTACTTGTTGCATCATGAATATTTTTGTTTTATTTTATAATCTTTTACTTATAAGTGCCTAGAATGAAAAATTCTTGTAAGTTGAAGAAAACTGATAAAAATGGTTGGAAGGAAAAACCAGTGCACCGCTTTGTCATTTGAATGGTCTCACTTCAGGAATTGTCCATAGAAATCTAAAGTTAAAACCATCTTGTGGAGAGTAATAAACAGCACCACCAGGAAGTAACAAATACAACCAAAGACCTAAACGTTTATGTACAGTTGTTGTAGGTAAAAGTTAAATAGACCCTTTAAATAGTTCCTTTGTCTCCTAACCCTAATTACCACACCTCCTGCAGTATGAATAATTGGGGTTAGGAAACAAGAGAAATTGATTTTCAACCTAGGTCAAAATAGTTTTACCTGAATTTAATTTTTACCTGCAAAATTATAAGAAATATTAATGAACAGTTTATCAAACTATTTTCATTTTTGCCTCAAGCTATGAAGTGGACATTCTGAGCAATTTGCTGAAAGCCCAGTGTGACATGGCTGAGTGGAAGTTCCTTCCCTCCTTGCTTCATCTTCATGAAAGCCATGTTAAACTGTCCTCATGGTGTCATGTTATTCCTCCTGCAGAGGTAAAAATGTACCACCTAGTGAACTCTGCCAGAAAATATCATAACCCCACCATGGAGGGTTTTTTCGTCTGCACCCCCACCCCCCACCCCTCCAGAAATTCCAATTCAGCTCCATACTTTTCTTTACACTTTTGCTGTTACCACCCCCCTGCCCCCTGGAATTTCCATTGACCTCTCTGTAGGGGAGGTAGGACCCTTTAGAGAAGTGTTCAGCTGGAGGGCTCTAGCCACCCTGATATTTTTTTCATAAAATATTGTATGTTTCTAAAAAGAGGATTCTGTGGAATTTCAGTTGCTGCTACTTTCAACGTTGTTTTTTTATTTTTTTCAAAAAATACAATATTTCTGAAAATGTTATTAGGGCGGCTAGAGCCCTCCAGCTACCCCTGCTCCGTGGTCCCTGGAGCAGACAGATGTGGGGTGGAGACAAAATTTTCACACTGCTCTGAAGGGTTTTTGAAAAACAACCACGATGTGCAGACGATATTTTTGGTGAATATTAAAATTAGAGGCATTTCTAGCGATTTCAGAGACATAAATTTCAAAATTTCTGGGTTAGCATGCCCTCAGACCCCCCTAGAGAAGCTTGTGCCTTCGGAGCTCGTTGGCTCGCACTAGCAACCCCAATACAAAATATGCTCTAGGGTCCCTGTGCTCTGCCCTTTCCATATGTTGTCACTGAAGGAGAAGTGTTAAATATTTCTCTTTAACTGGTTCAGTGTTTGATAGCCTGGTAAGCATACCCACACCTTCTGAGTTGAGTGCACTTATGGCATGTCACCTTATGTGGACACCCTTTCATTTTACAATCCTCTGTGTTTCAGCTATCAGGGTCGCTTAATCTGAAGAAGTCACTGTTTGGTGGTGCTTCCAAGAAGCACCTTGAAGCGCCATTCCTTTACCACTGGCTCGGCAAGCTACAAGATGCTTTGGTTTCTAAGGTAATTTTCTATTTCTGCCATGGCATCACTTTTATTCAGTTTGGAGAGTTTTATTGAGCTTTGTTATTGAGATGGGATCTTCAATAATATCATCTAACTGCATTAACCATGCCTCCTCATGCAAAGGTGTTTTTCTGTGACCTGTTGACTGTGAAGGAAAAGTAGATCTTAGCAGTGGTTACTCAAATCCAAAAAAAAAATTGGCTACAGTCACTTTTTTTACAGCAAAAAAACTTGCTTTGCCACACAGCCTAATGGGGTCGAACTGCACTAAAATGTCTGTAATGTGAGACATTTTCCTTGAAAACCTTAAATGCCTGGGAGTACCACAGCGCACTAGCAAGTGCAAAAAGCAGGCAGTGCCCTAACTCCTTAACCAAAAAAAACTAGCATGATCAAATATTCTTTGAAAACTTAGTATTTTAAGATGATTATTTGCTTTTGTGCTAGTGCTAGTGACTAGTAACACTTCAGACACATGTCTATGTTATACCAAAGTGTGAAACGAGGACAGTCAGTCCTAGCACTCAGGACACTACAAGATGGTAACTCTTTAATTCCCAATATCAACATGTGTGTTCTCGTGACAGTTCTTACTTATTTCTTACGTTACTTGTTGGGAGAATTTGTATAACGTTAACTCAAGTGATCCATGTTGATCATTTCCTGTATACTCATGGCCTCTATGCTTGACGAACTAGTAATAGTTCATTCGTTAAGGATAAAGTTCCCAGTGTCAACTGACGAGATTTACTAAAGCGAAGCTGCAGTCTTTTCTCAGCACTTAAATGGCAGAAGTCCAAATAACAACCGACGGCCTACTAGAAACCGAAGGCTTAGATACTGCAAACAGAACGAGATAACGGGTAGCAAAGGGGGGGTCGTGATCCCGTTTCACGTACAAATTTGGACAGAATTTCCGCATCACGCATACTTTTAACGGAATTTTCATTCATAAATTCACGAATCACGTATCTCTTTTGGTTCCTTTCACGCGTCACGCGCTAATTTTTTGCCCTCACCCCGCTCCCCTCAAGATACAAGCGATACAAGTAACGCAGAGTAGGAATTCCTCCTGAGAAAGCAACTGGTGTGAAGGCGAAGGTTCTGAAAGTGAGAACGGAATCCCTAGCGCCCAAGGCGCATTGAAAGACTGATCACTAAATTCGTAAAGCTTGAACAAGCAAGATTTCATAGAAGAAACTTTGTAAACACAAAGCATTCAACCAAGAATGTAGCAACAGTGGCTAGGAACAAATAAACTGAAAGTTTTAAATAAACTGGCCGTAAATACTGAATAGAGAAATTCTATTTTTGGACACGAAAGTGTACAAAGGTCATGTGCACTCATACAAGCCAAATCAATCAAAAGCTGCAGAATGGCATATTTAAGTATCTTTATGGTGTGATGTTTTCGTTAGCTAGAAGAATGTGATCTGCTCGGATTCCCTAGCTAGATTTTAATTGCCCAAAAATGCAAGGGAACAAAATCTTCCTTTGAGAAAATGTTGGCTGAAATAATAATATAGTATTTAATAATATTTAATATTTCTATAGCGCTTTTTACAATGAACCTCCCACGAACTTTCTGGGGAACTAAGGTCCTAACGAAAACGTCAGGGGCTATAACTTCCCCATCGCGAATATTCTAGGCCACGTTTACGAAAATCGCAAGTTACGAAAATCCGAGTGCACTCTTTGATAGACGCCGAAAACCTAAGGCGAACTACCCTCCACCGAACAGATATCTAGCGAAACTTGTCGCTGGGTGGCACAACGACAAGTGTTATTCTTTTTTTTGTTATTTTTTCCTTAATACCTAACACGTACATTCTTAACACCAAGCTTCTTCTGGGAAGTACAAATTCCTAATCATCAGAAATTTGAAGCCGGGTTTTCAAATTTCAATTACAATTTTCTTTGTGATTTTAGGAGGTTTAGAATAGAACAAAAGAAGATCTTGGCAAGATCTGCTAAGGATCGTCAAATATCGTGGCAAAAACTGCAAAGGATACTCGAAGATCCTTATATACCTTGGCAACAAAGTTGAGGATCCTCTAAATCTTGGCAAGGATTTTGAAGGATCCTCGAAGATCTTGGCAAGAAGATCCTAATCATCAGAAATTTGAAGCAGGGTTTTCAAATTTCAATTACAACTATTTTTGTGATTTTAGGAGGTTTAGAATAGAACAATAGAAGATCTTGGCAAGATCTGCAAAGGATCCTCAAATATCGTGGCAAAAACTACAAAGGATACTCGAAGATCCTTATATACCTTGGCAACAAAGTTGAGGATCCTCTAAATCTTGGCAAGGATTTTGAAGGATCCTCGAAGATCTTGGCAAGAAGTTTGAGGATCCTTGCCAAGGTCTTCGCTAAGATCCTTAAAGATCTTTAAAGATCTTTAAAACGTTTTCGCCAGCGAAGGAGAAGATAGATGATGATCACGTTTGGAATGTGGAGGGTTAAGAAGGAAGTTATGGCGAGGAATAACCTGGAGATTTGTGATATGACGCATTTCAGTTTGTTGTTTCCCACGCAGCACAGTAATAAGCAAGCCTTTCCTTTTTTCTCAAGTTCACTCTCTATTTCTACCACATACTTGGTAGACAGACCACGTCAGCTGACATGAAGTCATTAACCGCTCGGGCCAGTGTTGATTATGTCGGGAGGTGAGTGTTTTTTTGTAACCCGTGCTCAAAGTTCCTAGTACATCCATTTGGAGACTGCTGACACTCTACACGTTTTGTTTCGTTAATTTCCCTGCCATAGTTTATTACTTATTTATTGAAGTTATCCAGTCCTGTTTACTTAAAATACAAGTGTGAAAATTAGAATAAAATTAATATGCAACGGTACGATAATTGCTTCAATAATAAGGAGTTTTAGCAGCGGCGACGGCGACGACGACGAAAATGTCATTTCAAAAATAAAAATTATCGTTTCTGTATCTCTTTCGCGATTATTGAAATTGTTTGACTTGGAAAAATGCTGGCGAACTGTCCAGGGACTAAATACCATGAACGGTGTTTAAGTTAGGAAGGAGTTGTTGTTTTGCAGAAGACGGCAAAGAAATGTACCAAAATGTCGACTGCGTTTGTAGAGCTATTGCTTTTTTCTCATTAAACCTATTGTTTTCCTGGGCCGAGTTGTTCGAAGCATGGCTAGCTCTAACGGGGGTTAAATACCATGGCAACCTATAGGTTTTGATACAACTTAGCCAATGGTTCGCGCTAACTGTGCTTCGAGCAACACGGCCCTGGTGTTTTGTGGCGTTCTCGTTGCCGTTGCCGTTGCCGTCGTCGTTGCTTAAACTCCCTAAAACTCAGAGAGTAGAGGACACATCACATCTAGTAGCAGATTTAGACTAAATAATACTGCGCCCCTTATTTTTAGCTAATACGCACGATGTCGTACGTACCATGCAACTTGAAATTTGTGCGGGAGTTCTAAATTGGGCATTGTGGATTCTATTCAGCACTGGGGGGAACGACATTTTACGACTTGAGACGGCTGACATTGTCTGTCAAGAGGTAGTTTTGATTCCAACGTTATTGCTTGTTGGGTTTTGTGAATGCTGTATATAACCCCATTGAAGTCCTGAATTATTTTTTCAGGCTTCTTTACGCAATTGCTTAAATTGCCTTCAAAACTGCGAGGATCAACATTCATGTGATTGTTGGGTTTTATTGTGATAATCAAAAAACTGCTTTCTCTTCACTGTCTTCTACACTGTTCAAACTCTGTGGCTGACTCAACGACAAATCAAAATAGCTAGATACCGTTCCTCTGGCGTAATGATCCTTGAAGATCTGTGCCTGACTTGTCCTGTGTTAGGGATTTATTTTATCTTTCCCTTTTCTTAAAAGAATTGGAGCATTCATTCGCCGTTCAGACGCATTCAATGTGTGTATGCTGTTAGATACACATCAAATGGATCCATACCAGGGGCACGGGTATCACTTACCCCAGGATATCAAAGAAGCTCCCTCCGGTTTGGGTGCTTTCCCTGCGATCTTTTCATTCCCAGGGGTAAGTTGGCTATGACTAATCCTTTCGTCGGAGCCAGTGTACTCGTGTTCGTCTTGGAAAAGAACTAGTCTGCAAATTAAAGCATTACTGAGCTTTATCTGTGAAACTCGTCGATGGTGTGAATTATAAATCGCCAAAGCGTGAATTGTGTTGCAGTCTTAACTGAAATCAATACTAATTGTCCTCAAAATGTTCTCCTGTACAAATTCCAAGTACGAAAACTCGTCAGCGATCCACATGGTATCAAACAAAACATTGACTTATGTTATCGGCATTTTCCCCATCTTTAAATGTGTCAAATGTGTTTGCTTTCTTCACAGGAACGGCCAGTTGATCATTGGCCAAACATTGTCTCAATCCTCCTTGACAGAGTTCGAGAACTGAACTCGCCAGATAAGATTGTCTTCTTTTTTGATAACGTAAGTGTTTGATTTTGCCCGTATTTTGGCCCAAACGTCTGATCCCTGATCCCACTAAACTTTGCTGACCCGGCCTGATTCCATAACTTGTGACCCCAGATCCCGGGACGGCGATCCGTGATCCCATATACGTCGTTACGTCCCTGCCGATGTTTCTCCTCTGATGTAAAGAGTCTCAAAGAAGGCAGTTTGACAGCCATTACCGTGAGCATTAACAGAGCTTCATGACGCTCACAGCATATTTCTTGTGACAAGCGTGACTTCACGACTATACTTTTGTTATGGCTTTTGTAACTTTTATTTTATTTATTTATTTGTTGGTTTGTTTGTTTGTTTGTTGATTTTTTGATTGATTGATTTATTACATTTTTACTTTTACAGCGCGTACAAAGCACTTATTTCCTCACACGCGTGGATCCACGCACAACTCTTGTGGTTATTTTTAGCAACAAAAGGTCTGAGAAGGACTCTTACGTCACTACGTTTCTGAATGGTAAGCGTGGACACCTGTGAAACAAGTGATTGGCGTCTTCGCGCCTCTTACTCGGGGACCTACCCTACGTGTAGCTGTACCTATCCTCCGGGGAAAAATGGGAGGGGTTGGGTGGGTGCGGCCACTAGGCGAATAGGCCCCGTGCGTTTTATTAGAGACAGTGCTCCGGCTCTCAGCTCAAATCTCTTTGTTAATTGTGAGGTGCACCGAAAGGCTTTGCTTCACAAAAATGTGAAAAGTTTAAAAGTTAGCATTGGTATGAATGACTGAATAATTTTAAAATCTATTTTGATGGACAACCGTATAAAATAGTTATTCGCTGGCAAATAACCTTTGGCCAATGTGATTTAGTGTTGAAGTGTCATCCTCGTCAATTACAGACTCGTTCCCACGCCTTCTATCAACTGGTGACGTGACATAGGATTGCACGCCCGGAGAGGCTGTGGACGCCTCCTTCTTTGTATCGGTAATCGTATAGGGCCGATAAGGATTAATCATCATGCGTGTTGTCAGCAACTTCTGAAAACTGAAGTGATGATTAATCCTTAATTTTACGAGGAAACATGCGATTACTTGTTGATTTTCCGTCTAGCAGAGGTCTCCTTACCGTGAGAGACCTCTGCTAGCAGGGAAACTTGTTTATCAGTGAAAGGGCAAAATACCTGTGCATGCTGGCGTTGTATTTCTGGGAAACCCGTTCAGTGCAAGTACAGATTTCAATCAAATTTAACAAGCCAATCGATTTGATGAGATTTATTTTCAACTGGAGTCACTGAAAAGTCTTGGGCAAAAAAACAAAGTTCTATTACCAAAAATACCTTGTCTCAGCCAATCAGCGTTCAATAATTTTGCCCTTTAGTGATAAAGAAGCAACTGCTTCTTTCTTTTAAAGCGAACACCGTAAAAATAGGTTCAGTTAGCAAAAGCTGGTGTCTTGTAATACAGTGAAACATATTTCTTTACCGCCATGCGCAAAACAGTCGAAAGATTGAAGGTCGTAACCAACAATCTCATTCGTAATAGTGTGTTTTCACCCATGAGACTTTCAGCCATATTAGGTTACTGAAACAAAATAAGCTTCTTGCATAAAAATAGAGTGCAATTCCCAGAGGTTTAGTTTGGAACACCAACATGGCAGCCGTGACGTCATGTGAAACACTCTATAGTTATAGTTACATTGTACGTGTATTTCTTTTGACACTTTTCGCTGGCGTTGTTTTCATGCTATCGGCAAGACTGCGGGTAGTCTAATTTCGGCGATGGAGATTGTGGGGCGGACGAAATACACACGTGCGCGAGCGAAATCACGATATTTCAGGCCTCGCGATTTCGCGCAGGTTCCTGCATTTCGCCCCCCCCCACCACAATTGCCATCGCCATCATTCGCGATGTGAACCTCTATGTTCAATGCTTTTCGTAAAGCTAAATTTACCAGTAGTTGGTTGGCGCGACATCGTGTTTATACCATGTAACTTTAGGGCCGATTTACAAGTTACGATTTGTCGCGCGCGTCTTGGCGTATGCGACACAACGTAGACCAAAGTTGTCCCATGTGAATGCTCCTACAACTTCACTACGACAGACCTACGCGACCTAAAATTTGTCGTAGGATTTTGAATCGTGTTTTAAAACCATACGACAGTCGTAGGTATAGGTAAATTGAATGACAAGTGTCGTATACGATTTTTTTGCATGGCACAAGCAGCGCGCGCTACAAAAGTTGCATGCGACAGTCGTAAGCAAAAATCGTACCGTGTAAATCGGCGTTTAAGAACACCTTAAGAACGTTTTCAGGCTCATATCGCGAAAAAAATAGAAAGGCCGAGCCTCAGCTTCAAAATTAGACGTCGCTATAAAAACAAAAGTGTACTCGCAGTCCGGCTATTGACATTTTTAACCCTCCGCCCATTATTTTCGTTCTTCTCCTTAGAAACTGTCACCCTTCTAAGAAACACGAAAATCTTCGCCATGTTGAAACAAGGAGGAAAGAGTTAAAGAACAACCTCTCCAACTGGACTTTCGAACACCTCCGATGATTTTCCCATCGCGTTATTACTGGCGAGAACTTCCGAAATGATCCGAATATTTCCGAAGATTTTTACAGTTGGGAGTCGGTATAATTATTGCAGCCGATTTGAGATCAGCGAAGGTGTGTGCGGATGGTAGGAGCTAAGTGGACTGAAGGCAACAAAATCGAAATCAAAATACTAAAGTGAAGAACTCACTAAATGTTCGAGCTGTCGGCTTCACCAGATTTCAAAACAACGCTAGAATATTAGGGACCTTTAGATTTGAGTACGAGTACGAATTTCTAATTTCAAACCAGTCACCTCCCCTGAACTCTCACTCTTCCTTGTTACTTACCAGTAGATCCTGAGACTGTAGAAACAAGATTGGTGTCACCAGTGATCATCTAAAGCACACGAACAGGATTTGAAAAGTGGTACTCGTACTCAAATCTAAAGGTCCCTATTATACCGGGGCCCGGTTGTTCGAAAGCCGATTAACGCTAATCCAGGATTAAAAATTAATCAAGGGGGTTATTTCTCTGTCCCCAAACGTTGTTCAATGCCGATATTCTGCAAAATTTTAGATTAGGGGAAGTCAATCCTGAAAAACAAAAAGCAGCGAAAACAACTTTCATCCAATAGTCAAAAACTGCAACCAAAATTTCCGCTAATCCTGGATTATGTTAATCGGCTTTCGAACAACCGGGCCCTGGGGCAGTAACGGAATTTGGTGAGCTGAGTATTTTTTTAGTATAAACGGCTTGATAGAAATTAAACATCTCCTCCGCTTTGGGGAACATTCATCATCCTCTTATGGTAAAAGGTAAAGGTTAGGCATTTCCCAGGAAAATATTCAAGACAACAAAGATAACGCAATTTTATTCAAAACTCACGGACTCAAAGTTTAATCCACGCCAAGGGGGGCGAGAGGAGTCGCTCCTTCAGGGGACACAGTCAGTTGTGGTTCGAATGGAACTGTTGCCTCACAAATAATAACGTCAGAAAGAAGGTAAGCTTCTGAAAATCTAAACATCTCTTGGCAAAAATGGAAAGCACCGGTATTCAACAACAAAACAGAAAAACAGGTTACCAGACAATGCTTACTTTATTAAGTCTTTGAGGCTCTTTGCGCTGTATTTTAATTGTGAATATTCCCACCCAAGTGAGTGCGTGCTTCTACAATAGTTTATTACTTAAATACCAAGAGGGCCTTTGGCCTCTTGTTATTGGTGCTTGCCTTTCTCGCATCATTGCGCCTCTTTAAATACTTTAAGCTTTAAGGGTGGGAGGTCCACTCCCTGTGCAAGGTAGATGTGGCGCCACCAACCTCCCCCCGTGTCTGCGCATTGAAGACTGGAATGCAACACGTAGACTATGCATAATCGACAAAATGTGTGAAAGCTTCCTAATTAATAGATTGTAATTTTTTACTGATTTTTCCTCTCTGTGTTGAGGCGTAAGAATGATTAGAAACAAGGCACTAATAAAACCAAAAAATAACACAGCGAAAGATGCATAACGAGGCGTTGGGTTATTAACCCCCACCAGGAGCCCATCACTAGGAGCGTACAACTCCGATACTAAGCCTATGTCACGCTATTTTTACAGACCGATTTATTTTCAGACTATCTTTTCCCACGAAAAAGGAAGTTTCGGTACACGTGATACCACATCATCATCACCTTTCTTTTGTTCTAAAGTTTCTCAGCTTTGAACTTTAGAACAAAAGAAAGGTCGAGGAAAAGTTCCGCACGGCAGAATGGGGATAGTGGATTATTGTAATTGGTCTTTGAGGCTCCTATGGGAGTCCCATATTCGCGGCAAATTCAATCTAAAAATAAATCGGTCTGTGAAAACGCCGTGACAGGAATATAGGGCAGTTGTACCCTCCTAGTGATGGGCTCCTGCCCCCATCTGATCAAAACGGTAATAAAACAATTTACCGCTACAGCGTCAACTTCGCTACCAAATTTTTGCCACTTGAACAAATACGCTACATTCAAAATCATCTGAAGCACTGTTAAAAAGGTATGAAGGTCAGGATAATTTTTTTTGCTGGCTTCGTTTGGCTCATGATCAATATTCTGTCCGCGGTCATCTTAACGAACATATACAAAACCTGAGGAAACAATTTGACAGAGTAAAGGACCCTGTTAACTCTAGCGCTTACTAAAAATGTGCTTACAAAATCCGCAAAATGAACAAGTTCTGTTTAAGTACAGTGTGTATGACAATTGGGTTTCGAGTTACGTTTAAGGTTACAAACGTAAATATGTTTGTAAAACAGCAAATCAAAAAAATTCTTGCCTAACTCATATCTTAAATTCATAAAAATCTATGTGCACCTAGCTCTAAATAACTAGTTGTCACTGACTAATACCAGAGTAGGCAGCAATTGAATGTCGAACGTTATTCGCGTTTCCTTTTGATTTACTTCGCTCTGTGATTGGTTGAAAAAAAAAACTCGCGCCACTTTCTCAACCAATGAGAAGCCAAACCAACCGCTCGTTGCTCGCGCGCATTTTCCCGCGCTTAGCGCCGGTTGCATTTGGTTCACTGAGAACTTCGTCTCTTGTGATTGGTCAGAATAACTGCTTTGGTTTTACGACTCGTAGTATTAAATGCTTACATCACGAACTTCTGTTCATTAGTAATCATGGCAATAACATTGACTTAGCTAATCACGAACTTACTTTACCGTGATTCTTAAAAGGGTCAAAGCTTGATTTTCCTAGAGCTATTCTATCTGATAAAATCTGACCCCATTTTCATGAATACAATCTATTCAACACATTCAGAGCTTTTCTTTTATATATAAATGTATATTTGTGCTAAAAAGGCCACAAAGACCGCGCGTAAATGGGCGATTCATTGCTTAAAATGAATGGCCAACAATTGCTACTCAACTAGACTGGAAAGAATAACCAAGTGACAACAATGCCAGTTTTTCCGCCTTGAATATGCTGCAATTGCACATTATCGCGAAGTTATATGCCAAGAAACTCATTCAAGTACTATTCACTGATTTCGTTCCTCGCTGACTAACTGATCCCGAGTTTCAAAGACCAAAGAAGCTTTCAAAGGCTCAGAACTTTTATTCAGTCCTTATTAAAATACGGTTCTGTTGAAGTCCGTATCCAAAAGTTCTGGTCCCAGTTGGTCAAACGTTTTCCCGCGGGCAAGTCGTTATCCGCAGGATAAAATGTACTGCAATCACCGTTAATACATTTTTACCCGCTCGATAATGACCTACTGTTTACTCTGAAAACCTGGGGTCAGATCTATAACGTGCGAAGCTTGGCTTGGTATGCGCTGATAATAATAATCTTTCTTAATCTGGCGTTGCGTGGCGGTAGTTAACACAATCAAAATTCAAACCTAGTATACCCTACGTAGATTTAAAAGCTATAAAGGATTGGATTATGCACATCCTTACGATGCAAAATGTATTTGCTAATAATTGACCACGCTAATACGGTTCACAGTGCCTCTGTATGTAGACAGCGAGGTATTTTGCATACCTTCTCAAACGCTGCTTTCAATAAGTTTGTCCACTATTGAACGATGAAAACTGTTCCATGATTAGCTGTCACGTTATTATGCTGTATCACTGTAATTGTTTGGCTACATCAACAGAAGACAAGCCAAGGCGAAGGTCATAATGACCGCTGACTTCTCAAAAATGACGAGAGTTGAATGGGAGCGAATCTCTCCAGCTGAAACAAAAAGAAAGAGTAAAGTTCAGAGAACTAAAAAGTGCACTTACAATACAATGGACAGAAGAGAGACCACAATTCTCAAGCTTCCTTAAGTTCACTCATCTAATCATCATTCGAGTCATCCATTACTGAGTAAACCAACCTCTTCACCTCTGTATTTAGTTCGCTTTCTGAATGCTGCCTCCATTTCTGATTGTATAGCAAACAGATATTGCCGTCTAACATGGCAAGATTTAACCAATCAGCAACCAGTGCCGGCTTCCCGGGTTAAAATACGTCATTAGCAAGGAATTCTTCGCCCAGACGTCTTATCTCATACAAAAGAGCCTGTCTTCCTTATTAAGGCGAGCACTAAGACTACGAGAAGACAATGTGTGTAAGCGATAGCTCCTTAGTTGCACAATAAAGTGATTACTACTCTTACCATCAGGAGGTTCACGCCTGTCCAACACGATCTTCACGGGACCCAAAGAGGTGACTCCTTTCTGCTCCTTTTCAGACTGAATCGTATCATCTCGTCGTCTCCTGCTTCCGCCTGAGTTCTGTGTACAACCTTCCGAACAGCGCGATGAGTTGGTGTCTTTGGCACACACGTATACATCACAGTGTAGGTACATCACTTGGGCATTTTCAATTTGAAACGCTTGGAAACTGAACCGCTGAAATGCGAAATCTGAATTCTTGTAGTTCAGGAACTGATCAACGGGACAACTACAAACGACAAGTGAGCGTTGAGTTATGTTAAGCTGTTAACCCCAAAAAATGACCAATGTGTATTTTCTCTTTACGGTAACATTGCTCAACCAAAAAAAGAAGTGATCAAGAAGTAACAAAGTTTTGGTTTGTTTAACAAATTCTCCTCATCATTACCATAGAAAAATGTATGAAAAACAGTATTGAGAATATATATGCTGACATTAGTTTAAAAGCGTACACGGAAGTCAACCCCTAAATTCTCAGCAGCGTTGAAAAACCGCTTCTGTTAATCATTTAAACAAGAGTCAAACTGGGCAAAATGCGTGAGATGTAAGCATACAAGCCTATCTCACGGCATTTTTACTGAGCGATTTATTTTTAGACTATCTTTCTCGTGCAAAAAGGCAGTTCCGGTACACGTGATACCGTATCATCATCACCTTTCTTTTGTTCTAAAGTTTCTTAGCTTCGCAGAGAAACTTTAGAACAAAAGAAAGGTCGAGGAAAAGTTTTGCACGAGAGAATGGGCAAATCCAATCTAAAAATAAATCGGTCTGTGAAAACGTCGTGACAGGAATATAAGGCAGTTGTACGCTCCTAGTGATTGGTTCCTGCATACACTAAAGAAAGTGATGTGTTGTTATTGTAACGATTTAAAGTTGTAAGAAAAGAGATGGTAAATTCAGCATCTTTTATTTGATCTAATACCGTAACAAATAATCAAGTTGTTCCCTGGAGAAACCTCGGCACAGCTACGTGTCCCTTCGCTGACAGTTCGCTTGTATTCGTCAGAACAAGGAAGTCGGACACACTTCTTTTAGCCATGCGCATTACGAGCAATGAAATTTTCTGCACCAACTGCATTTCTATGCTCGGTTGCCCGGGCAAAAAATCCTGCACCCCACAAACCCAAGGACCAGGGCCCGTCTGTGTATCACTGAATTAAGATATGATACTCACCCGTCTTTGATGAGCGAGTGCGACTGTGTATCATTGGGATCAGGTGAAGGCGTGGCGCGGCAGTTATCAAGGAGTAGTGATAGCCCGGTTGCGTTAGTTTGCACGCGCACCTGCAGGTAGATATTTTCACCAATGTGCACTTTAACTGGGAACTGTGTGTATCTGTTGATATACTTGTCAGTCTGGAACATGCTGGTTTCAAACTCGAACGTTCCAAGTCCTACCACAAAAGAGTAAAGTTAAATACGGAAATAGATTCTGAAATGACGGCCGTGCTAGACGTCCGAGCTCTTTCGCACTTATTCAGTAATCACTCCAAGAAATGTTTGGGGACGTATCAAATGATTTACGACTGAAAACGAAGTGGAAGCGACTCGACAGCTCACAGATTCCACTGATCGTCAGAAGGGAAAATCGGCACGACACGTTAAAACGATATTTGTGATAAAAGAATCGTCAGTCAGTTTTGCTCGACGAAGGCTAAAGTTCGAAACATAAGCTTTTTGAATCCCTTTACGGTGACCAATTTTGCATTATCAGTTGACAAGACCAAATTTTCGTTTCCAGGTTTGGGACTAGACTTGGACAGAGATTTTACCAGTCAGTGTGAATAAACCCAGCAGAGACAAAAGAACGGGGAACCCAGAAAGCGAACACCAGGACGAAGTTAGATTCTTTTGATATACATGTAAAAACGTGAGGCGATCGTCTGAAAGCCATTTCAATTTTTTCTAGAATCTAACTGCTTTAGATTGTCCATGATCCCTCTGATTATCTTGACAAAACACAGTTCTGTCCGGAGCGATTGCGGCCTTCCAAATTTTTTTTTTTTTTTTTTTTTTTTGCGATCAATAGTTCGTAACTGCGAAGAAAAATAATAACTTCCTGACATTTTCTGTCACTTAAATTTGGCTGGAACTATGTTAGGTTTCATGAACGTAAGTCTTCAAGACCCAAACTGCTATCAGAAAAGTTCCATCTTCTCGTTGCGCGGGGCCTGTTTACGAGCAAAGTGCATTTCTACATTGCTTCGGACTTACCTACAGGCGGATCAATAATGATTTTGGTCTCTGGTTTGAACGAGTGCAACGATATTTTAGCTGTGGTGTAGTACGAACAACGAAGTCGAAACTGATACGCTGGTTCACGAGCAATTGAAGAGGACCCTTTCAATTCCGCATACACTTCATTGGAAAATGATATCAAAATTCCTCGTGCAGCTGACTTAGTCCCACAGCCTCCAAGTGGTGCGCGTATGACCATGACTGTATCGTTGTAAAAGCTGGTTTTACAGTTGCTGTCTGTGAGATGCATCGAAGTTGGGTCAATTTTCTCGTAGTGCACTGTCTCCAGCATAAGTTGCATGTAATTCGGGGTACATTTGACATGAATTCCAGCATAATCACCACCGTCTGTGGATGAGAGGAAAAAATAATTATTCTCATTACAGTATATTTAACACAATTATTCAATTCTGATTGGTCGCGTACAAAAGCCCAAACTTGTAAAGATGCTTTGTAAGTACTTTTAAAATAGCTTAAGACGTTCACGAAACCATTAAACGACAAATACCGTATTTCCTCTATTTAACCTCCAGGGGGCTCGTTTTTTCGGTCCTTCTGGGCTGGGGTCTTATTAGAAGGGCTGGGTTTTTAAAAAAAAAATTCATGTTCTTTAGAAATGTTAAATTATCTTCAATCACAAATTCAGGTTACAAGGTTCTTCGACCGACTGTAAAGTGACAAATTAATCAGTGTGAACAAAACAATTTGTACTATAAAGCCCAGCGTACACTTGTTTAATACATTGTGATTCAACTGTTCAACGAATTAAATGCTTTTTTTAGTCAGAATAATAATTTTTTCCGTTATGGACACCGAGACTTTGGGCGGTTGCTTATCCCAACCACAGGCATTTTTATAAACGTTACAGAAAAACAACCGATAAAGTTACTAAGAATACGTAAGCAAAACGTACACAAAATCGTAATACTAATGCAAACAGTAACTTTCCGAGTTCCCGTTTCCCCGCGCTCAATTCTTTCCGCGCAAACACCAGGTTAGTTCCCTACCCTACCCTTGCAAGGCCCCCCTTCCTGACGCTAACACAAGATTCTGATTGCTTTATCACTGTTAAGACAATCACAATACTGGAGGTCTAAAAAAACCCTACCAGGGGAGGTAGAATACAGAGGTGAACACACGCTTCATCGAGGTCGCTTATATACGACTGTCGTCAGAACTCTACAGAAAACTTAGCTCCAATGTATCCGCTTGCGCTCCTGTTATTTCCCCATTATGTAGAAAACATAAGGTCATAAGGGCACCAAACTAGGCATTGCCCCATGTCATTCCCAAAAGCAAGAAAAAACGAGAAAAGTTCGTATGCGTAGAAAGATGTTTAGAATTTCTATCGTCAGAACCCGAAAGACGAAGAACCATTTCAATGTCTGTAAAATGTGAAAACTTTGTTTTTCTATCCTACTAAAGGCTTCCTATGAGACTTGAGTATGTGGCAGATAAATCCTAATCCATGTGTATTATTTTACTGCCTGGTAGTGGTTTTCATGTTATTTTTACCAGTCTAAAGGTCAGTAAATCCAGTAGCTTTGAGGCCTTCTTATGACAGTCAAAAAACAATCTATCCGAGCGAGCAGGGAGGCTCGCTCTACGGAAATGTTGTTGTGGCATCGGGTGTCAAACGATTTTTGTCCTTCGACGAGACAATCGTACGCACAATTGTGTTTTCTACGTTCACGGGCCATCCAACCTCGGGCCTTTCCTCTTTACGCCGTTTGTTGATATGAATTGTCTAATTCTCATAACCTTGGGGTCTCTCTCACACATACCCGGCATTTTTGGGGGGATGGGGGGGGGGGAGGGAGGGAGGGGGGACAAGGCGAGGAAAAAAAAGTTAGAAATAATTGAAATAAAATAGAAATAAAAAATGGTTCAAACAACCGCCGACAAAACTGTCGCTTGAAAACAACACCAACAACAGGGCGTTCGAGTTAATTATCAAAAAAGCCGAGGAAAGAAAACAAATCCTTGGAGCCACAAGACAGTTATCCTAAGGAATTCTAAGGAATTAAGTTACAAGGACTCAGTTAATGTGACACGGATCAAGACAATAAAAGATACTTTCATTGCTCGCAAACAACACTTTTGCTCTGGTGTTATCAGGGCGACGTCGATCAAGGTAGGAGATAACAAGCATGGCTGCGGAACGCGTTCCTGTCCTGGTGATTTTGACAGCTGTTTGCGCGTTTTCGTTAGTAACAATACAGGCACAGTCTACAAGTAAGTAAAAATCCCACACTGTATCAATACGTAAAGCAACTTTAAAGGTGCAGCGCTTATCGAACAGCTTAGTAATGAATTGTAATAAGTATGCCTGTCGTTGGGCCACTGGTCGCATTCGGGGGCCGCAAAGACGAGGTGAAAATAAAACCAAAATGGTTCCATGTTACACATACGGGTTAGATAAATTACTCAACAACCGTAAACAATCTTATTACATATACAAAGAATATTGTAACGCCGGTAAAAACAGCTGGTCGGCACAGCACAGAAGTATGAACAGGGTAAACAGGTCAGTGAAAGATTAACTGTTTCGTGGCAGCTGCTTGCAGTGCCATCACAGACATCAGGTTCCCTCTTTAAATTCAATATCCTTCTGCAACTGGCAATTCAAAGTTTAAGCACTCAACGACCGAGTTTATGGCCCGCGTCGATTGAATGCAGTCGAGGGATAAAGAAGTTATCCGTTACGGAGCAGAACACAGCTCCAAACCGTTAGTTTCCAACCTGAGCCCTTGTGAAGATGAGTACAACTGATGTAATACTGTCTTACCGTAGAATTGAGCTTGCGAATTTATTTAAACACACCTATATATAAAGCTCTTTGACCAGCTCTACACTTTAAAAACTGTTTTATTTTTAGCCCAATGTTCACAATTGATCTTGGTTTAGACCGACATCCACCGGAAAAGTGTTTGTTTGTCCAAGAGGTGCTTGGAAGTTATTGATACCGATAAGTGACCATAAATACACTCAAGGAATCAGACATCTGTCTGTTGCATTATTAACCCTTGATGTTTGTGTTCGCTGAATTAAATACAAGCGTTGTTAAAGCCCGCCGCACACTTGAGGAAAGAGCTGAGCAAAATTCCTCGCGAGGCAGTTAGCTCAGCCGTTTCCTCACGTGTGCGGCAAATTTGCGGTGAGAAATTCGCCTCTCGAGGCGATGAGGAAAATATCGCCTCGCGAGGCGAATTTCTCACCGCAAATTTGCCGCACACGTGAGGAAACGGCCGAGCTAACTGCCTCGCGAGGAATTTTGCTCAGCTCTTTCCTCAAGTGTGCGGCGGGCTTAACTCCCAGCAACTTTGTATCTTGTTCTATTTTTGAACTTTTATGAGAACAACCAAATTTACATGTTCACAGAGAATTAAGCAGCACTGCTTCACAGCATGAAGCGGAACGCTTCAGCCAATTCAGCAGGTAATCCGTCCAAACAACAGTCGGGGTTTTACGATAATCTATTTGGACTTATTTTTGATAAGCAACTCTTGCTATTTCGTGCTTGTGAACCTCTTGTTTGAGCCTGACTGATTTCACCTCTCAAACACGCGGCGCGAACTCACGTTCACTTGAAGACCTCGCGAGTTCTTTCCTCCTGATTTTTGCGTTCTCAGCCCACTTTCGCAGTGTTTTCCGTCGTTATTATTATAGTGTATGAATGTTTCCACGCGCTGGATGATTTATTAAAATACATGCTTTTAGTTTGTGCCTAAGATCTAGCCTGTAAAACGTCCATATTGAAAATATGCGATGCCCAGACGCATATACATCATTCACGCCCAGAGAACAGCTGAGTTCAGTCACTCGTGATACATCAAGTAACACAACACGATGTTCAAGTCACACCTACGGTTAAACTCCACTGATATACTGCTGATTTGACGTCGTGAATCAATTGTCAAGTGAAGAAATAGCGCGCCGACCCGAGGCGATCGACCTCTTTGCTTTCTGCTTGAACATCTGTTAAAGCTTTTAACTTGTTTATATTAAGGCCTACAGCAAAAATAATAAAGACTGTTTTAATGTTTACCATTGGTCTGAGTTCAATTACTGTGCTTTTTGCCTTATTTCCCCGAGGCTCCGATTACTATCATTTGAACTGAACTAATGAAATGCGATGCATTATCTGAGCTTGAACCACCCCCGCAGAAGAAAGTGCTTGCCAAAAGATTACTTGATAATGCGTAAGGCATTGGCTTTCATTTTTTATAACACACCTCACATTTAAAATTAAGACCGAAAAGCACCAACTTACTGAACAAATCAAAGTAAGATCCGGTGCAAACTAGAAAAAAAGAACACTGAGGAAATATTCCGAGTTATGTTTCCAACACTGAACGATTAAAGCGACTCGATTCCAAATATGTGTCAGATATGCTAAACTGAAGAAAGATGGTCGGATAATGGAAGGCAGAACGTAAACTGTACTGTGAGAATGTGAGGAATATCTTGGATATTTCGGTTGTATTTTTAGCTAATTTTCCCGCCCTTTTGAGAAGTTTAGTCTGGCACTTGTTGAAGACACCACACATTTCAACCCAAGTGTGATTTTAAGACATCTTTATTCGGCAATATGCATTAGTGGTAAGCAGATCGAAAGCCCAGAAGTTAGTCTTTTTTCCTCAAAATCCCTATGATTTGCGGCTTCCATTCGGAAATCACTTACCTGTCTTTGGTTTTTGTGGTGGAATTTCAAGTATTATTGTTTTACTAGCGTTTTCCGTCCCAAACTTATGGGTCACTTATCTGCCAATTTTAAGAGACCTCAAGATTTCTATTTTGCCCCAGAAACCGCGAGCTGAACTCTAATAACGTTAATAGCTTCCCCGCTTTTCTCGTGTTTTCATCTCCACTCGACCATGAACAAAGAGAAGCTGCTTTTTACTGAGGGGTTTCGCGAGCAGGTAAATTGAAATTAAAGGATAAAGATTCAATTTTACTACCATCAAAGTGCGTTGAACATCTGAAACGCCTGATTGCAGGTCAGTGCACGCGCCACAGCAATATGGCAACTGAACTGAACTGAGCTTTGCACAACATGGCAACAGAAGCTCACAATAGGAAATTTGTCTGTACACGTCTGGGTTTTTCTCAACAACTTTGCCTTTCTCAAAATAGCCTGATGCAAGATCTGTGCGCTCTGTCAATCCAAACCAAAGAAAGGCCTTTTCTTCTCTTTGTCAATCTTGGAGCGTGCGAGGGTAGAAACCACACATAACCGAACTGGACAAATTAAAAAGTCTAACACACTTACCATAAACACACACAAATTGTAATAATGCAAAGACAAATATTCTGTACTTATAATAACAAGACTCTATGAATTTGCAGAGTGTTTTTGTTTAGTTATGACAGTACAATTTGTAGTAGCAAGATTCAACAAATCGAGATCACTACTTTTCTTTTCACGTTTGTTGGGTTTTCAAGCGATTTCCATCATAACGGATACCAATGGTTAAACAAATAGATAATACAGCCATGCATGAATGGAGACACGATTTTTTTATACGACCTATCATTATAACATGATATTGTGATCTGAAGGAATCTGTGGCTTAAAATCACTTGCGACTGAACTGAGTTTTGCAGCAATGTTTGCGCCGAGTTTAGTTATGACAAAATCCTCGAACGTAGACTGAAATATTCTAGAGAGTTCGCCGTTTGACGTTAGTTACAGTTCACCGTCTCTCGAAATGCCAACCTTTTCTGGCGTGGCCGTAAATTCGCGGAAATCATTCACTTTTAATTACGCCTATCTGTGAACAAGTTGTAGTTGGTATTATTATATAGTCCCTCGCAGCTTGCCGTATAATATTACTCTTAATTCGTTGTACCCTGGAATGGAAAATACATAATTATATAAATATATCTTTCTTCGCCTTTCCAACAATTCAAAATTACTAAGATAAAATGGCCATTAAATGGCAAAATTTATCCCAACTGGAATTCTCTATAAATAATATAAAAAGAATTAAACGACTTATATCAAACATTTTTTCCCTTCAGACCAACTAAAATTCTAGACAAAACACATCTGCATAGCCGCCGATATAAATATTACACTGAATTCTAATTTGAAAATGCACAAAGGAAACGAACAAAAGCTAAATTTATGGCAACGCATCAAGAATAGCTTCTTCTGAGATTCAAAGAACTTCCATGAATCATCTAAGAATAGCAACTACTGTGAACTTGTGCAAATAAACCAAAAACATTGTGCGAAATCGATTGTTTGTATGTACACAGCTAGTGAATTATTAAGCATTCGATATCTGCTTTTCCAGCTCCAACACGTTGCCTTGGAAATTAAGGTCTTTGACACTCAGATGATTTCTATTCAACAATTGGAATAAACACGGCTTATGTGAAACGTTTATCTTTTGCCAGACTGCGCTCAAAATTGTCAAAAAATCAGACATCTGGAATAAGAAATTGGACCCCGTCTGAGTATTTTGATGAAACCAGAATATTCGCGGTGTCTTTAAAACAGATATTCGCTCAGGGAAAGAATAACCACAACTATTAATCAGCCAGCTAAAAGTCAAATCTTAAGGAGAAAGCTCTATTAGAACGTAAAGTACAGACATTCTATTGTGACCGAGACTCACAACTGGAACGCTGAAATTCACGCGAACTTTGTTGACGTTCCTTTGTAGGGCACACACGGACTTTAATTACAACAATTGATGGCTTTTACTTACTTTTTTTGGCTGTTACAATAGACAGAAGAGCGACAAAAATCCAGGCAACAAGATCCTTTCTATGAGGAGACTTCTTTGGAGCCATGTTTATCGGTCTTTGTTGAAGTCACTCGATGATGCTGTGAACTCAATTGATTTGGATCAACGATTTCGTAACAGTTCAGGTCGCCTAGAACAACTGTGCAACGGTACGGATTTTGTGTCTTAACTTCAAATTGTTACATTCAGAAGCTAAGCCATAGTCCACCACACGCAAAGAGAAACTGGCATCAAACTAGAAGTGCTGAAAGGTCGATCTTGCATTCAGCACGCTGTTGACGAACTTCGGTCGATGAGTTTTGTGGTACGTCCGCTGACCGATTTACGATTTTCAGAAATTTCCGGTCTTAGCTGGTGAAAGTAAAAGGGCGTATGTTTTTCGTCACATACTGATTGCATAAGCTCATCGTCGGCACAAAATAAGCATGGGTACACATAGCTTGCCTGTGTGATGATTCATATACACATTTTCCCAAATTTCTGATGGGTTACAAACATTCCGCGAACTCAAAACCGAAAGAAACAAACCACCTCAAATCTAGGAGCCATATCAAATCGTCTCGTGCACAAGGCTCATGCACACAAGTGTTTGAAGTGAAAGGTGACTGCGCTTTTCTTAACTGCCTTTCTGGCTGGTGCCAGATTAAAGAAAAGTTATTTCTACCCTTAATTATCCGCCCCAAACTCTGCCCTGCGCTTATTAGTGGCGTCTTCTCACTCGCGTGTATTTTTTACAGTATCGAATTATGACACGGGCGATTGTCTCTCCTTGAGCTTTTAATCCAATCCATAGAAATACTAATTGCGTTCTCAAATCTCTTTCTGTCATCGCTATGAATTAATTTGAGCTCTGTTTCATCTAAATTTTAACATATTTATTGGGTATCTGATTTGTTTATTAAACAAAAATGTCGTATAAATACCCGTGAAAATTTTTCCCACGGTGCACGCCAACCATATAATGTTGCACTGCCAACGGCAACATGACCTTGGTCAAAACAAGAAGGCAAATCTAGAAAATTGTGGCGAATGAAAGCTGTGGCCTTCTGTTTGTTTCCAAACTGAGACGACAAACCAACGTAATGATAACAAAATCCTGTTATATTTCCGATAAGATTAATTCTTGATCACGCCCCTAAAATCTCCAATAAGCCGACGGATCTATATGTTATGTCTGCGCTGAATGTTGTTAGCCCCAAGAATGAATAGGGAGATATCACTTGTTCCAGTCACTGTTTCAATCGCAGCTCGGCTAATAAGAACGCGGCTAAAGAAAAACTAGCTTCAGAAAAAGCTAAACATTACGAAAACTGCCTCAGTTCACCAAAGTGGCCCTGTATTCTGTACTTGCTCCCACTCCAGATCAAGTTGGGTCCACTCACCTATTTAAAACCGACAGACGAACGAAAAATGGTGCCAGTCAGTATATTAGCTATTGTTTAATCCTTCCTGCTTCACAATATAATTCCCATGACAGTTTTTTTCAAGTTAGAGCCACCCACGATACAAAAACATAAGATTAAGTCTGGACCTAACAAAGGGCTTTGGGGGAAATACATATAAATTTACCCGGAGAAATAATTTGTATCCCGGCCCCCAATTATATTAGTGTCGCCGCAGCATCACATCAACCACTGAGCAACCGAGTGTCATCGCTTTTTAAATGATCTTAGTATCTCCTCTCGCGGAGACTGTTAACGGAGGGAAGAGGCGGGGTTGATCGCTCAGTAAGTTTAATATTGTTTCACTTTTGACATGAGATTGCATTAATCGACGAATTTCTACTGAGCCCAATTGGACCATTCTTGGTATTTGGATATTGTAAATTCAACTACTTACGTCTCACTTCGTTTCCCTAACGACATCCGGTATAACCAGAGACATTGACAGATGTGACAACTCGTGAAAGCCACTGGGCTCCTTTGTTCTTTATCGAAATATAATGACCTCGGTCCCTTGGCAAACGACACGAAAACTTCAGAGTTCATTCCTTTACATTCATTTGTGTGATTCTGATGAAAAGATTGGATTAACATAAGTACACCTGTGGCACTTTCATAACGACACAGGTCCAAAATTGATCTCTGTAGAATATAATTAAAAAATTTGGAACTGGATGCCAAATAAAGTAATATTTTCCAGAAGAATGGACTTGAAAGGGATGAAAGAAACTGCAATTCTAAATTCGTTGATCACGCAAATTTACTTTAAAACAATCATAAACGGCACATGAAGAGGTGAGACTCACTTGGGAGGCTTTGTTTTATAATGCCACCCTGTGGAAGTCACGAGAGCAAACCCATTCCTTCTAGAGATGGCAAATTCAGCGTTCTAATCAGAAACGTTTAGCTTAAGACTGACTTAATTACCATCAAATCATGCTCCTTACAAATTATTGAAGGCCAGAATTAAACACCTCGTCATATTACTGTTAAAACTATCGCGGAAAGATTTGATAAACGTCCTTTGTTGAGAACAGTCGTATCCAGACTCGTTCAGACGTTATAGTCTAGCCTCTTCATGCAACAACTTGATTGAACACCATTGATCTACAGCTTTTGTATAGAAGTTGAAACTAATCCACTTTGTTATGTAACACGGTCTCTATTGAGTAACGGTCATTTGAATGCATGCACCGCACTCAATTGTTTTTTTTTTTTTAATTATTATTCTCAGGAAAAATGAAGAAAATGTTCGAAAAGGTTCTGTATACCGATATTTATTTCAATAGGCACGCTTATCGCTTTATTCTCTACCTAAAACAAAACTGGTATGAATTCTTCAGTAGAATTTAAATAGATCTTTCCGCCCCTTCACTGCACAAATTGTTTAAATAAAAGGTTTGATTGATAAGAGGTTATCGCGCGGTCATCTGCGGCGTCACTCGCACTTCAATGCCACCTATTGCATCAATCAACTCCATCTATAGATCTGTTTTCACACTCCAGTGATCGACTGCAGTACCACCTGCGAAACGTTTGGCGGGAAAAATCAAGAGCCACGGACTGATCACCGGCCCTCCCTAGGAGGAGGGATAAACTATTTGAAAAGTGATGGTGGGAGTGGGGCATTTTTAGCTTGCACGACAGTTTTTTGGTGCTATTTGTTTATGCAGGATTACTAATTCTGGCAGTGGACACCTGCATTTCTTTTCTTTCTTCGTAGCACAAATGTCTTTTCTTTTTTCCTTGCATAAAGTCTTTTTGGGCTTCGCCCCCTTCGACCCATCACTTTTCTAATGGTCCATACCTTACTTTGCAGTGCAGCTACTCCGACCAAGGCCACCCAAGAAAGTTTTTACAAATTGGCCAATAATGTTCGAGTGATGAAACAACAGAATAGCCGCAATTTGAATTTTGTTGTGCTTCGATAGTGGGTAAATTTGTCATACATAATTAATTTTGTCCAAATCCATTGTTCCGATCTGAGATTCTCATTGGCTAGTTTGCAGGAAATTTTCCTGGGTGGCCTTGGTTGAAGTAGTCGCACTGTAATACGTCTCTTTCCATGTTAGGCAAAGAAATCCCGATAGTTTGGCATCGACGCCACTTCGGACTGACTGAAAACTGTTAGTACTAATGAAACACTGAACTGCAAGAAAAATAGATAATTATATCCTGTCAAAATGTCACTCTCATCAACGCAATGTGGACCAGTTTATTTAGATTAACGCTGTTCTGTAATCTCGACGCCGGCGAGAAGTCTTTGCTGTTCAAGCACCCGTCAAGTTTTTAGAGTGCTTTGCTAGCGGGGAAGTTTCATCTCTTCTCAGAATACAAAAAAAGCTAAATCAATTATCATCATCGAATCGATTAGAAAAGAGGCTAATCCACACTCCGCACGGCCACAGGAGTATCATCAATATTTAACTACTTACCCCTGGGTGGGATACTACGTAGTCGCAGTCTATCACAGTACAAGATTTTTCATTTACCTATTTCTTCGTTTCCTCAACTTCTGTGTTACTCTGTGATCTTCGATCTTTCTCAGACCAGTTTTTTGAGGATCAAAAGCGATTCCACTTCCAGGGCACCGAGGTGACTTGAGTTTAGGCCTGCAAACAACAATTTATGCGGATCAAGGGAAAAATGCAACCAACATTTTATTTTTCTTAAAGGGTTTCAAATTACTTTCCTGGTTTTTTGACGTGCGAAACTGAAAGAAAAAGTAATCAATCACTTTCCGGATGTACTTACTTAAAGGCTTCAACACCAAACTGAAAGATGACCATGGAAACCTACAGCATACTTTCCGCAAATGCCTGTTAAAAAGTGACAACTCACAGTTGAATACTGAGTTTACTGAGTTGTTGTAGTGTTGGATTCGTTTGGTAGTGGGTGAGATTTACAGCGCTAGCGGGTTCAGGAAGTTAATGTTGATAAGTCGCAGTGTGCATTGGCAGAAAGTACTCTTGAATAAACACTCCTCACAGCAAATCTTCTGCTCCAGACTTGAGAGTAAGACACGATTTGTTTTGTCATTTGCGCAATGGTTGTACGTATTTAATACCGCACGTTACGGCGGAGTCGGACGGGCCGGTGCGACACGATCGATTGCCTCCATGCTCACTCGACAGAACCGTGTGCTCAACACACTAATGCCAAATTCAGAAATTCAGCGTGGAGACACGTTGAGCGTGTAAACTTACCATGTCTCGAAGATCAATGAGGTTTTACTCGAATTAATGTTCTGAAAAACAGCACACTGAGGGGGGCAGATCGACTAAAGCATGGCTGAGAAGGAAACACTGACCGGCATGAGAAAAGAATAGTCAAATCTCTCATCCTGCTGGTGGCTTTTCTAAAAATATAAAACCACAAGAGAACAGTGTTTCGACTCTCAGTTTGACTTCATTACCTCTTCGCTGCACTGATCAATTTCTACATTCTCTATAACACTCAATAACCACTCTCTTTTTTTTAACTCACGCCGATAAAAACCAATACATTTCGGACAAGAAAACGTGGCGCAGATTCTGAGTGTTACCAACAGTAGGAAAATTCCATCGAGACTATACTTGCAAGTTTTCTGTCGAATAGCTTACCGCATTATCCTCAAGACTACCATCAAACAGAACCAACATACCGATTTTAAAAATATTCCTTACATTCTGTACATTTGTCTACTCAGCAGTAACGTGGCTATTTGTAATAAATTTGCAATAGTTTTGGTGCTTGACAAAGTCCCTCTTAGCCGGGCTCCGTCGCTGTTAAACAATACTTGTTCTTTTCGCCTTTGTGCAAAGGATTAGTTATGTCTTTCCGCAGTTGATCCTGTAACGTGAATCATTCTAGTATGTGGATGAATTACCATTGTACATTAGAAATCTTTAAAAACTGCTGCAGATCTGTTAACAGTTAGGGATTAACACCAAATACCGTCACGTGCCTGAAAGTTAGATATCGATACACCATAAAGTGTTGAGTGGAATTGGTTGCTTTCATTGGAGTGTGAACGCGCCATATCGTGGAACTCACACGCGAGATCTTGGTTTCTTCGCTTCAATCTAGTAGTTCTCTGTCGCCCACGTTGCATTCTAACAAGTCTTCCAGATTTCTAGTAACTTTCATGTTTCTCCCTTTAATCTGTTTTCGTTTTGGCTAAACGCATGACCAGCGACGCACAAGCAGTTTAGTATGGGGACAATCTGCTCACTGAGAGATCATTCAGCCAGCTGAGCGACTGATTGAAATCCTTGTCTTTAATACACAAAAAGGAGACTAAATAACTTCACTTCCGATACTTTTGTCACCAGCTTTAATATCATTTACCCAGTGGATTTCCGATAACAAACACTAGTGTTTATACAGACAACACTTACAAAGAACTACAAATGGCGAAAATGCTCCATAATCCCGTCAAAGGAAACAGCTAAAACTGTGAATGTTATTAATATAGTCTTAGTACTTCTTAGACTGAATTAAATGTTTGTCAGTAAACAAACAATGTGACATTGTTTTTGCTAAATTCTGAGAGTCAGGCTTAAAAAATGTGCTTTCCTTGACCACTTTTAAGTCTTCGAACCCCAGACAAAATAGTGGTAGAAAATCGGAAGTGGTAAACGTTGGTTATATGGCGAGGTACATATAACCAAAACCAAAATTTCGTATTTCAGAGCGTGGGGTTCAGTGTTTTCTGTAACATGAGGTGTAATCGCCGGCAAAAAAAAAAAATGAGTAAACTAAAAATAGATAAATAATTCGGCAGATGGCAACAGACCCACTCCAGGCACAGAGATTCCATAATATCGTGAAATAAAATTCCAAAATTAATATTAATCCAACCTTCTAACTTTATATAGAGGTCCTCATATCGACTGACGCAAAATCAGTCTTTCCGGTAATAAACCCTAATCCCAGGTGTGAGCCCACGGACTATTGTGTTCAGCTGTTTTACACTGATAATTTTACCTTTCTACCAGTAAAAAGGACTTTGTATGGGGTGAATTTCGTCCAATAATAAGCCCTCCCCAAAAAGTGCCCTTAAAGAGTTCAAGACTTATATTTTGGATTTTACGTGCGGGCTGGGACTATTTCGGTCTAACGACTTGTCATTATTTTTTGTGCCATTGCGTGATTTCCTGTAATATCCATGCAGGTTCAGTGCGCGTATCGTAGATAGCAAGATAATCCGACAAGATGGCGTTTCTTGAGAGATACTACGCAACTCCACCTTTTTCCCCTGCTGCGTTTAACTGGGGTTTCGATATCCGCTGACTTTAATGGCTTTCAGGGGGCCGAAACAAATTTTGTGTGTGCGTTCTGCCCGGAAACAGAAATCAGAAATCTGTCACAGGCGCTTTCATTTTTATTATATATGTAAACTGCCATCTTTGAACCTTTAAGCTCCAAAAATCGATTTTTGCATCACTTTCCTGTACGTATCGCGTCCCACTATATGAAAAGGGGGAGTTTGTTTAGACGTCAAACAATTTTATTCTAGGGGGGCATATCTCTAATGACCAATATGCGTGATCAAATAGTGATATTGTTACATCTCTGCCTTGTTTCTTTAAGATTGAAGTTTATGTGACAATACTGGCCAAGTTCTTAGCATACGGTTTACTCGAATCTCTGCAAATTTCTTTTTGTTTTTCTTTTTTGATGTTGGTAAAGGGGACGAAGGAAGGATAAAACGGATTTTATGAGTACTGGAAAGGGAACATGAAGCAATAAGTTAAAAATTAATAGATACACGTCAGTAACTTGAGAGTTCTTGAGTTAGTGGCGCGCTGTCTGGTTTCCCCCTTTTTTTAATCGTCGTCACAGTTCAATCCTATGCACTCTACAAGCTAAGCGGTTGTCCTATGGACGCCGCCGAGTAGACAACAATCGACGGGCCGCATCCATGTTCCAAAGTTCAACATTTCACTTCAACTCAATAAAGCGTAATACTTTCAAGCATTCTTACGTTGCATCACGGTGACAGGCAGCACTCTTGTTGGTTGGCTCTTTCTTTGTTTCTGCAAATACTTATTTATTCAAAACTTGAGCCACTGGTCACTTGAACAAATTCAACTTCAGTGCATGAAGCAAACTAATAAACCAAACAAGTTTATTGATTTTATGAGTATAATGTTTTCCAGCTGGGATTTCAGTGTCTCAAATTTTACAAATTAGATCACCTGTACGGATCGAGTGTGAGAAATGACTTTTGACCCTCCTACATTGTGGAATGTGATTTTCTTTCTAGAATGACTAATTAAAAAAGAAAAAGGGGTAAGCTGATAGCACAGTAGGTGTGCTATTCAATAGAGCTCTTTACAGTATTATAGACTCTTGAAATATCGAGTCAGTGGCTACAAATTTGTTAACGTTGTTGGAGAGACAGCCATATCGAAAGGGATTCGCGTGGCAACATTTTTAATGGCTAAGGGCAATTAGATTAACAGTCCATTCACCGTGAAAATCCGTTGTGAAAATAGCACTTTGACATGCCGATTTAAGTGCATACTCGTTTGAGAAAAAGTATATTGGACCAATATTGGCACAGGAGGTTAATTTGTCTTTAAACTTCATAGATTCCATTTAGATAGTTTAGCTAGCAATTTAGAAATCTTATATTATTTTGAATTACCTCTGGCTTAAAATTGTAATATTGATTTGAACTGTTTGTATTCCTTTCTGTTGTTAATTCTCCATAAAACAGCTTTTTATAAACAAAAACAATTCGTTTTACTGTAAAACAAAGGGGGTGTTTCGTGGTAAAACCTTATCTAACTCCCTCTACACTTAATTCTCATAGCCATATAAATGAGCCAAAGGTTTTATTCAACACGCAAAGAGCCTCCTTGAATCGTAAATATTCATAATACGCCCGCCTTTCATCGCGCTACAAACAGTCGAGCTTTGTTTGCGGATGGTAATTAAATTAGCTTGGCTGAAAACGTTTGCGTCCCACGTGTATGGGGACTGCACATTCCAATGAGTCATGTTCAGGCGGCTTAAGAAATAATAAAACCTGACATCGAAGAAGATTTAGTTTCAGAGTGCCTTCTTGTCTCTTTTCATGAGGGATCAATTACTGCTTGTCAACGACTCAGACGGTTATTTCTGCAAGGTCGACGGCCCAATAGATAATTTATTCAAGTCTGGGTGAACCCGGCGCTGGGCACGGATCAGTTAAACTCTCAACGATTTTGCATCTTAAATTCTTGTTCACGTTTTGGCCTTGTAAGTTATTTGTTATTTTGGTCTCATAGCTCCGTTGTCTGCCTTTATCTTCCATTCATTTAGTAGCGCGGCTATAGAGTGCTGTCTTCATGCAAACCCTCTAGAACAAAACAGAAGGTGTTGATTGTAGCGTCCAGACGTACATGATTGGTCCTCGCGGGATTTAGCATAACTAATCATCATACATTATAACTGACCCAGAACCTTCACCGCTCACTCGGTTTACCGGCTGGGTTGCGTTCACTTCGTCTCCAATACCTGGCTCTTTGGTCAGCTTTTACAAGTAGACTAGGGAACAGTGCTTCAAGCGATTTAGCTCTAGCAAGATGTTGCTCCGCTTCCTGTTATTTCTGGCGCTGCTCGGCATCTCCACCGGTAAGCTATAATAAAAGATTTACTGTAATTTCGCCATGAAGATTATGATTTAGGCTGTTTGATGAACCCTTCATTCACCTCTTTTCTATGAAAATCATAGACCAGATGGTCTACGCCTTTCTTAAATTTGTCCGACTGAAGCGGCTTTGTTTTAAGTGAAGGCGAAAATCGCGCGTCTTCGGCTGAAGTTTTTGCATGGTTTACTTTATTGTAACAACATGCCTTGATAGACGTTTGTAGACTTGATTCAATGTGCTTCTTCGCAAGAAAGCCGGATAGATTGCATGACTCTCTTAATTGCAAAACTTCTCGAGTCGTTTCGGCTGCTGCCCATGTGCTTTGCAAAGCCATCAATATCTAAAGCCTTTGTTGTGCTTCCGAAATCAACATGATCCTTGTGCGACCAGGTATTGTCACGAATAGGAGTTTACATTTAGGTATTTAAAGAATTTTAGATCGCGAAAGAGCCGGCTTAAGTTTGGATTGCAACACCTCAAATAATTATATTTAGTAAACTGCCGTGACTGAAAATGATAGCGAAGCTCACAACGTCAAGCTGCTTGTCTCGTGGTCACGCATCGGTGAAATCACGGCTTTTTGAGCATCAAGCGATTTGCTTGCAAACTTTTTTATGTTCTAAATTATTAAGCTGATGTTTGCTTTTGCGTTAGTGAACTTTCAACTCCGCTGACAGATTTCTTGGCATCCCAACGTGGAAATTTCTAACTATTTCACAAAACCGGTTAGTTTTGCTGGAAGTTTGGCTGGGTGTGGTAAATAATATATTTAACATTAAAAATCAACTATAATTTGGATTCTTTCGACCTCAAGCCCTAATAAATATTCATAAACAAATCATTGGCAGCAAGTTGAGAAGTTCTTTCATTAGCAGTGTCAGAGAAGTATTTCGCTTTGTTTGCAAATAGTTGCGGTTTAATGTTGGTGTCTTGAGCATGTTAATACCTCATACTTGGCCGATTTTTCGAGATATCGATCAAAAGTTCAGCAAAAGGTGTTCCTTTTATTGAGAAGTCAAGTTATTTGGTTGCCAGATATTCTTTGAAAAAAAAAAACGACTGAGATAACAACGTTTAATTTACATGTATTCGACTGAGTTCTGTCTGTAATATAACCGCGGCACCCCTCTAAGGTTCTTTGTCTCTTTATGTTGGTCTCGGACGAGGTAAACAACCCTTCGATCCGTGCAAAGAGGGCTGTCAGTGCAAAGTGTTATTGAGATCAGAGATAAGTCTTCATTACAATACATTAGAATCGCATAGTTCATAGTGAACTTTGCAGACGAAAATATTGCAGGGCACAAGGGAAAATCATATCACTCCGTAACCCAATAACTTGCTGCTCAGATATGAAATCGGCGCCTGGCCGCTTACGTTGAAAATCTGATCCAAACGAATTCGAAATATTGCATATTTTAAGATCACCCTTGGCATGATACAATTATGTCACAGCTAAGAATTTGCACAGCTGAACAGCGTGCTTTATGCCTGGAAAGTTGTCTCGAGATTTAATTTGATGCCGGTGGCCTTTGATACACCCGTCCGTCTTGGTAAATATGCGCAACTTTACAACAAATTAAACACAAACATGGCACAGTCCTGCAGTTTCGAGTTCATTTACAAATGTATGCAACGTGGTAACTGGTGC
>OX419337.1:1873140-1888140 GCA_948470475.1 Galaxea fascicularis | reverse complement strand
TCTTTAGAACAAAGGTCCGCAGGCTCGCTGACTGTCATTGCCGCAGTCGCAGGTGTCCTGGCCGTGGTAGTCTTGGCTCTGATCGCTGCATTGGTGATGTTATACAAGCGTTACAACAGCCCCCAGAATGCTGCACGGGTTGTGTATACCAAGGCCTCCGCTGACGACGGTAAACTGCTGGTGTGAGGATTCTGAACTCATGTAGTGGCACTTTGTAGCTATTTTTAACACTCCTCCTTCACCGCTTCTTTTTGTTAGTTTTGCCATATTTTTCGTAATTCTATAGATAGAATATACCAGGGCTATGTATTCGTGCATTGCTCACAAAAGCCAAGGGTTTAGTACTGAAATGACTTTTTGCTTCTTATCCGAGTGGTACGTCTAAGACGCAACTGACATAAAACCGGGCTCCCAGTTAGTCTTAGGCAAAGCGATCTGGATCAGATGTGCAAAGCCATTTATGCAAGAATGTTCCATCTTACGCAAGACGCGCTCTGTTCTATGGATGGGTCAGTTCGCAAATTTTGACGCCGCTTACGTGAGATGGAACAAACCCAATTGTTAGGTGAAATCTTTGGCTCTTTTAATGTTAATAAAAGGGGAACGTTTCTTACTAGTCCGTTACCACGGCCACAAGCTGAAATGATGACTGATTACAAATAAATCATCATGTAACACCCAAACTGTCTAAGTAACAGGCAGGAACTAGCGTTACACCCAAATATTCTCAAATTAAACGAAAAAAACAAACAATTTTTTACACAATTTTAAACTCATCAGTGGAACGTTAATATTCTTTATCCAGTTAAGCCATTTTAGCGCCATCTATTTTTTTAAAAAGGCGTTAATCAAACTATTTTTGTATTTTGGCTCATTTGAAAACAACTAACATAAGGCAAGCAGTGATAGGTTGCAATACTTAGGGTCCTTAGGCTTTTGCAAAGCATTAGCATCATTATACATAAACTCAAACGTCGCATGAATGGTAAATCACAAGAGAGTATGAAGCCAGGGGAATACTCCCTCTTGATCTCGTTTTAGTTGGCAATTACGTCATCAGTGCCTCGTGGAGAGCTTAACTTCCGCGCACTGGTGTTTATTGTTTTCAAGGTCAATAAGGTGGAATCTCTGTGAAATCGTTAAGGAATCGTCGCGCTTTGGCATTATGCTCTTTTAGTAAACCGTGGTAACATCTTTGTTTTACTGTCAAGCTGTTTTTTTTTTTACAACTAAGCTAAGGAATTTCATTCTAAAATAATTTAGGGTTAGATGCTAGTTTACCAAGGATAGACGGTGAGAATTCTTTAAGACGCGTGTCTCCTCGGGTGGTAACAAAAGTGGTTCGAATACAACCATTTTATCATCCACGATACATATAGATTAAAGACAAAGTTTATCTGAATATGCTTTAGAAGATTGCTGCCATATTTAAACGAAGTGCAGTGCAAACTTTGATCTCGTAGTAACCGTTGTTACAATTAAATGTGCTGCTTTATTTTAACTCCTCCATTTTGTAATTTAGTGCAATTGTTAGCTGATTGCATTGCGTGCCACTTGCTGCTAATAAAAGGATAAAGAATCCACTTTAAGCACTTAACGATATTTTCTGAATGAAATGCTTTCACATGGCTCCCAAAGGACAAGCTTTTCATGGCTCACTTGATGAACAGACACGTCCTGTCACCAAGAATGCTGCGCTAGTGATTGTCAGCGGGAACTGGGGTGACGCGAACAATAGCGGAAACAACCTGCATTTGCACGGCGGAATAATTCTACGCACACCTTAGGTCCGTATAATTGGTAAGGACCCAAGAGACGTGAAGGATGAAAGTCTTCTGCCGTATTTATTTATCTTAGCGTCCTTCCGATTCCACAATCGCCTGCGCGACACTCGCGATCCCAGTAAGCTACTAGCAACTGCGTTTTTTTCCATCGCTTCCTCTTTATTTCAGCCGGACAGCTGACGATTTCAGTCTCGACTTCAACTTGCTTATACCCGTCATTGTCTACAACACATTCCTCTTTTTATCATAGTTCTTCTCTCCACAGTTCTCGTACAAATGGCCTGAGATACATCTTGGGCAGCAATTGGATACTGGTCACCATTACAGCATAAAGACTTAAAAAACTGATCCACAAATTGATAAATAATGCCAAGCAAACTTTCGTTTTCCTTTTCCCTAATTCAAGTCACAAAAGCGACCATACAAAGCTGCACAAGAAACACCTGCTAAATTAGAGCCCGAGCTAAGATAAGCAGGACAGAATTTCGACTTCCTGTCTGGCCCTGCCGCAATATCTAGAAAAGTGCAAAGTATTGGCAAATTTTAATAGGTGCTGACTTGCCTACTTTGGGCAGGAATCCGTGAACGACTCAACTGAGAGAAGATGTGAGGTGCAAAGAAACATCTGCTGAACAAGAGTTCTTTGCCCAGTAGGATTCAATCTTAATATTTAAGATCAGCTAGAGTGACAAGAAAGTATGTTCTATGTTTTGCGATAAAACATACTGAATCAGTCGCTCTCAAATTACATCGATCTTCCGTTACTTGCTACTTTAGATCCCTCACCTGTCGATAAATATCCGCCAATTTGCAGGGGTCTGGTATTTACGATGCCTGGCATGCAATGTAGTGCAGTGCACTGACAATTCTCACTCGCAAAAAAAGATGGCTGCACTGCAGACCAATTTACCCGATAGCAGAGTCTACTCGAAATACACAGAATATGTCCTTTGGGAAAGGCGTGCCCCTCGTCTGTCATGTCCGTGTTGGATCCAGGCCATTCCGCGCTCTGATCGAAGTCACCTTTGACAACAGTACTAAACAAAAACCTTATTCAACGTATTCTCTTATCCCTACACCGGGCTAAAAAAATTAACAAATGGAATGTGGTTTAGCGTTGTCTGTACTCTTATCGACAACGATATTCGTTATCAGAGTGGTCAAAATTTGTTGTGGACTCACTCAGCTGTGTCTCGCGAGTCCACAACATTTTGACCACTGTGATAACGAATATCGTTGTCGATAAGAGTACAGACAACGCTAAACCACATTCGATTTCTTTTTTACCACAATATCAACGTCAAAAATGTTTATTTGCTGAAAAAGACATTGGCGTTGTCTGGGCCCTTATCGTGAACGGCAAATTAGCCAATCAGTTGGCGAGATTACCAGCAATTCTGGTAAAAAAAAAAAGTCTATCTTGTCGCTAAATCATGTCACAAAAGCGGACATGAAAGGCTACAGTAAACGATTGGTGCGCGGTTTCAATCGACAGAAAACCAGCTTCAGAAATACTTCTCGGGCCCAAAATGTTTTCCAGCGTTTTGAGAAAAGGGACCTTAAGATTTGAGTACGAGTACGAGTACGAATTTCTATTTCAAAGGAGTCCCCTTCCCTGAACCCCGACTCTTCCTTGTTACTTACCAGTAGATCCGGAGATTGTAGAAACAAGATTGATGTCACTAGTGATCATCTAAAGCACGCGAACAGGATTTGAAAAGTCGTACTCGTACTCGATCTCGTACTCAAATCTAAAGCTCCCTAAAAACACGCCCAAGGGAACTCATAAATCTGGATGCAAGGGAAAGCGTGACTCCTGCCTGCATTTATTTTGCTTCTTTCATCAATAGGTTTTAGTTCAAACTTTAAAAAGAGCATAAATACCTGTTCTTTTGAAAAGAATTTCACTTCATTCCCAAAGACTTACATTAAATAATACCAATAAATATTTACTGTACTAATAATATAAGCATCAACGCAATACAGACCGGTGCGGCATATTAACAGTGCCTACATTAATTTCTCGTATAAATAAATATCATAAATTGAAGCTCGTATTATGGCTATTTTCACTAATAATTTCTTCCTGCGAAAATGGTGAAATAAGTTAATTAAATATTAATTAAATACACCTTATTTTTCTAACTGGTATACCCATAAATGCCTTCTTGGCTATCTAAATAAAATTTCGGAAATTTCTCAAGTTTAACTATAAAATAAATGTATCTAATTTATAAGCCGTTTTCACACTACATGACGAAAGACAGATGGAGAATGCTTTTCAAGCACAGACAAGCTGGCTTTTCTGCGAAAACG
Source organism: Galaxea fascicularis (assembly GCA_948470475.1). Lineage (NCBI taxonomy): Eukaryota > Metazoa > Cnidaria > Anthozoa > Scleractinia > Euphylliidae > Galaxea > Galaxea fascicularis. The sequence continues at coordinate 1,884,040 of OX419337.1, read as the reverse complement.
AGAGTGCTACTATTTTGGACAAAAAGGTCGCCTGAATTTACGATTGTGACACATCAAGACAACTTTTATGCCCAAAGCCGAACCGTTGCTTTTCCACACTGAGATAAGAATTCTGTCTGATGCCACTTTTGTTTTCGTCCAAAACGTTGGCCATTCGCTCGTCTGTTAGTGTGAAACCAGCCGAGCTAAGATGTCAAGTCACTAGAGGAAATAATGTTTGGTAAATGGCACAAACTAACTTAAAAATACAACTCAAAAATCCAAATCACAAACTGAGCTGTGCAACTGGTTCTTTGAACACTAGATCAAACGCATGTGGTTTGATTCAAACCGCGTGCTTCACACTAAATACAAAATGATAACGTTCGTGTTTCACGACACCTAGTTTGTTTGCTAATCAAGGGCATCCAACGAACCACTCCCATGACTATCTGTTCGTTTTTAAACTAACTGTACCGAATTAAATCATTGTCAATGATAAAGTAGCAATTAGAAATATTGCTCTAAGAAACATTTTACTCTCGTGACCTGTGTGCATGATCATTTACTGATAAATCGTAAAGAGAATAACACGCTGGTCATTGTTAGCTTTACAATCTCAAATACACAAGCTCTGCTACCGCACACACACCGAAGTTTAAAAATCCCTTACTGCGCTGTGTAATTTTTAAACTATCAAAAACAAGGTCATGGCTGTGCCCCTGGTAACTTACTTTTACCTTTGGGCGACCAGTAAATAATAGTTTTTTACACCAAAGTCAGGGGGGTATGCTGGGCACCCTGCATTTCCAACTACTTTTCTTAGAGCACAGCCTTGACGGTGAAAGCCAGAGATGGCGTGCTCCCGTCTTCCTGCGCTTGTCACAGGCTAGACGTTTCCCTATGTTTGGCACTTCAGAAACGTTTCCCCACGCTTGGCCACTTTCTGAACGCGCACAACATGAGTTTGTTTCGAGTTCTATTAAGTTCGTTTGGTTACTTGCCTCTGTTATGGTTATCCACATTATCCAAGTTATTTAGGTTCTACAACAGTAACTAAAAACTAAAACTCGACGTACAGCTAATTTACATTAAAAAGTAAATAACACAATTTCTGTTAATTAATGTCATTGCGACATTCAGCTCTAATAAATTAGCTTGCGGTTGGAGCCGCGTGCGTCTTTCCGCTGTCCACTCGGATCGCTGTTCAACTTATGCTACTACGTCTGTTAACATTTTAAAAGGTCGACTTACGGCTTTTTCCTTCATTTTCACACACAAAAGCATCACTTGGCTGTGTCTGCCATTCGCCTGCCTTCAGCCAAACTAAACACTGGTTGCCTTACAAATCCCAGAGTTCCACTCTGGCAACTCTTCGCGCAGCATCCATAATTATGACAATTATTATAACAGCCTAACTCATACGTAGTCTCCCTCCTCGTCCATGTTTCCCATGTGACTTTGCGGGGGAATGATAGTCGGTAACGGTGACATTCCTCGCATCGGACTTCCAACGCTTTGATTCACAGATGACCGTGGGGAGGGGCCTGGGGACTTCTTAGGCGAGCCACCGAGAGGAGAGGAGGGGAGGGGTGGGTCACACATCGATGACGTAGAAAACAATTTGTACCAACCGATCACTAAGTTGCTAAGGTCTAACTCGTCGAGTAAAATCTGTACAACGCCCATGAAAACCTTTCTGTCCATTCGCCCGTAGTCGCCCCACACTATCACCTGCAACAGAGCAGAAGGGTTGCCTTTGAATTCATTGCAGCTTTTGCCCTCTCAAGTCAGAGAAACGTCCTCACGAAGCAGATTAAAATAAAGCATCACGGTATTAACGAACGCTTTTCATTTAACTGTTTCCTATTTTTCACGTTGCCATGTTACCACCAATAGCGTAGCTCCTTCTCCACTATATAAACTACACACAACCCACAATTCCTCGATTCGTCCTGACGAAGGGCTAACGCTCGACACGTCAGCTTTTAGAATCCTTTACGGTAGTCAGTTTACATTATCAACTACGTTGATAAAACCAAATTTTAAAGTAAAGCGTGTCACATTAGAGTGGTGTTTAATCGAGCGTCGCAAAACCAAAACCAAAGCAATTACTCTGACCAATCACAAGAGACGAGGACAGTTCAGTGAACCAATTAGAATTTGAAGTAATTACATGCAACCGACGCCAAGCGCGGGAAAATGCGCGCGTGCAACTGGCGCCTGGGTTTGTTTTGCTTCTCATTGGCTGAGAAAATGGCGTAGGATTTTTCAACCAATCACAGAGCGAAGTAAAGCAAAACCAAAGCCAACGCGAATTACTTTCGACACTCAATTGAAAACCGCTCTAAAACATCAGCGAATTGATCGCCGAGGTTCAAAACGAGATATTGAAACGGATATTTGTGACGACTGAATTACAAGCCCTTCCTTTCGCAACTGCTTTAGCACTCATATCTTTACGCCGCAGTTGAAATATAATATTTCATATGTTCAGCCACGCTATTTACAACACTGTGGCATCGTTCGAGAAATTGAGCTTGGTCTTTGCAAGCTCGTAACGTGACAACGCTGACGAAGAGTTGAAACAGAATCGTAACCTCTCCTTTTACATTGATAGGGACGACTACTCAAAGTAGCTTCGGAAAATGAATTATAAACCACTAGCGGGTTTTGATTCCTTCGTTACTTAAAGCTCCAAACGAGAAACGTTACATCTGAGTTATATTTTATACACAGAACCTACAAAGACTTTAGGGGCCAAATTTAAGTGTAGCAGGCCTATTCAAAACAAAATATCTGTCCCGTTTATCCCACAAAAAATTGTCAAAATGAGGTTCCTCCTCCCTTGTATTTCTTTTGTTAGTCGTTTGCACTACCTTGATGAATTTGCTTTTTTCCATCTGGCCGTCTTCATGATCGTAATTTCGTTGTACAGTTTCATGCTCGAAGGTTGAGTGGAGTTCATAACAACATGCGTAATATATAACAGCGCCAAGCATGCAACGGTCAGCGGATGTACAAGTGTTTTTAAACGAAGGAGCGAAGGAAAGAATTCAGCCTCACACCTAAGCTCCGACACGGCATATAACCATTTTCCGAGTTAAACTGAAGCGATCTTGTTGGAGATATTATCAGAGTTAGAGAACAGAAACTTAACTCGTTTACCTGTAGCGTTTTCCCGGTGAATTCTACCTTAAACTCTAACTGCTGTTGATATAAAGGTTCTAATGTCCGTCGGGCCGTGCGGGTTTTCTTCTTCATCAAACATCTTTTACCCTCCATCACGTAAACCTTAACGTACGGCGCTGAAAAAGAACAACAAAAGAAAGCCTTTAAACTTGTCCAAATATTCAAAGTAAATAGTCTAACTCGAGAAGCCTGTACCTATCGTAAGTCAGCTTTTAGTAATAGAGAGATTGAGCACGACGTTACGTCAAACGGCAAACGGTAAAAATGAAACTTTTGCCGTCTGTCTTCAGCTGTCTGTACAGCAGAGTGAAAATATTTTTATTTGCGGTGAATAGCAGGAGACATCTGTCTACTTTTGTGTGATTTATTTAACGATTACAAGCAGAGAATAAAAAACCAGAGGTACTCTTTGCCGTTTGCCTTAAACGTCATGTTTAAACTCTCTAATGAGAATTACACTAGGGCCGCGAAGCGGCTTGAAATGGTAATTCAAATTATGTTAAAGACGACAAAGCTGACATTTCGAGCGTTAGCTGTTCGTCAGAGCGAAGGGATAGATTAAGGGTAGACACAGGTCCTTTGTTTTCATCTTCTCGAGGGGTTACCCTTTTTTAGCGTTTAAAACGTGGTTTGAACCACTACCGAAACGGGAAATTCCTACCGTTTGTTTAATATATTTCGAACGGGATCTGTAATATAATCAAGTAAGAAGTGGGGCATGATTGGTGGGGAGAGGACATGCACTCAAAAGGCGCTCAGTGCCGAATGTGAGCACCCTTAAAGATTTTTTAATCGTCTTTCCCAGTCTCACTCTGCATCCATAGACCGCGCCATCTCAGTGGACGAACCGGTAACCAGCATTCAAAATGAGGGAAAATAGAATCTACTGTAGTTGAGAAATATGGTTACTGTTGTTTCTATATATAATACTTCCGAATTTCATCTCCCTAGTACTTGTAGTTATTTCAGAGGAAAAGTGAAATTACAAATTTAACTGAAATGGTTACCGTAGAACCAAAGACGTTTATTACGGTAATTTCACACTTTACGGCGGCAATTAGTGAACTGGCGAGTTTGAGAGTCAAAAATTTTGATATCACGGGAATTCAGTTCCTCTCAGATAATAACCTTGCTCGTTTTCCGTACAAACGCATTTAAAATTCTCGCACGTTGAGGGACTTTCAAGAAACGGCTCTTAAATTTGGTCATTTTGCCACTGTTAGTGCTCTTTCTGTCTAGCAGTGGCAATGGATGGTTACCTGGCCTACATGAAAATTTAAAATTATCGTGCACAACGAGAATACCTGGAAGAATCTTTGATCCTGGTTTGGGTAACAAACCCTTGGCTCGAATAACTTCTACCTCCAGCACTCCTTTCCTGTCGAACAGCCCCAGTTGTATGTCTCCCATTGAAGGTGAGGCCAGTACTTGACGACCAACAATCTGAGCTGGACCCAGGCCATCGATAAAATCACCCAGGTGTCCCTCGTTTCCAAGTTTTATTCCTGGTGGAATCCATGGACTGGAAGGAAAACACGAAGCTGATCAGTCGTATTCGCCGAAAGTGCAATTCTCAGTTGTGTAGGTTAACCAAAACCAGAGTAAATGTTCTGGCCAATCACGATGGACGCAAAAAACGCAATAAGCCGATTCAAATAAGAAGCAATCCCATGTCGCCGGTGCCACGCGCGGGAAGCAAGTCATCATTGGCTTATACTGTTGCTTCTCATTTGTTGAGAAAGTGGTGGGAGTTTTACTCCATGTAATCACTCTTAATCCTAACGCTAGCCTCAACAAATTACTAACCCCAAACTTTAACCTGACCGTAGACCGAATTCCTCCTCAAACAAACCAACCACGAGTGGTTGCGCGTGTCATGAATACGCAACCACGTTATCCCCAAATGGTCTAGTGAGCAATACTGAGGGTATCAAGGAAAGCCACACTTCTCAACAGACGGTATAGATATTTAACCCACACTTCTCGCCAGTATCGATATTTAACTCATACTTCTCCGAGCAGTCTCAAGATTTGTCAGGGAACCCAACGTCAGTAATATCGAATATTTGGCGTTGACATCGGCTGCCCCAACAGTGCTTACAAGAGCAAGTCTTGCAGTTCTCTAGACAATGTTTTGTGTGTCAACACATTTCCTCTTGAGTCACAAAACTGGCTTTCCAATTTCTTAAAGAGACAGACTTGTTAACGAAGAACTTGACAAGGTTTGTCGTACAAAAGAGAAAGAACGTCGTAATGTGGTAAGAATGTCGTACAAAAGAGAAAGAAGAAATTTGATAAATGCACATTTGCTTGAAAAACTTGACGTCCTGGCGTGCAACTCGCCTTATCTTCAGTAATCCTCTTTTTCAAAACTGCAGAATCAGCACTTCGCACAAAAACAGCATTCAACTGCACTGATATAGTGATGCTGTACCAAGTTAATGTACAATAACCGGATTAAGATCAACAAACCCGGCACACTCGTTTATATCCAAATAAAAAAGAAAATACTTAGTTACCAATTCATGAAACCATGAAAGGCTTTTCAGGAACAATGGAACAGATATCACAGACAAATAGTGTAAGAGGTTCGCAGTTGCCACGCACCTCTCAGAAACCTCTTATTTCATTGGTTCTAATTAGCACGAAGCTCCATTGTTTCAGGACTAGGGTCCACTGTTTCTGTTGTTTGTTTATTGTTTTCTCAGCCTATCCTGTGAGTTGTTACGAGAGCTGCGGCCGCCTCGTGGTACGCAATGCTCCCTGATGAAGGCAGCATTGCCGAAACGTCTGGGATTTTGTTTGCCGACTTAACAGCGTTAAAATACCCCTTTCAAGATACCTATTTACAATTGGTTCGTCAAGTTGAACTCGGGACTACAATCCCAACCAGTCCAGCACCCTAAGCACTCAACCACCTATTTTGAAGACCTAGGTTTAGAGAAATCATTTCCATTGCTGTTAAGGCATGGTTCTTGCACAATAGATAAGATCTGCAAGGTCATGCACACCATCAAGTCGTTCCACTTCCTTCACATCTTTTTAGGAAGGACTGATCGTAAGCGAATACAGAAAGAAACGTGGTGGTCAAGAAGTTTTCTCCTTCAATCGCTCGTGGTTCGACTCTTGAGAAAGAATTAACAAGGGAGAAACGACGTTTCTGAAATTCCGAAAATCTGTCAAAATTTCCCCACGGCATGTAATGTACACTGCTCGATGTCACCTGTTTGACGAGCCAAGGCGAAATTCTGTATTCGTTTTTGTGTTGCTGGGATACTACAGCTTTAAATGACACCTTCAAACCACGTTATCTCTACATTAAAAACCCAGAATTCAGATTTTATCTTATAAAACATAGAGAAACAACTATTAAGACTTGGATGTAAATTGCCACACTTTGGATATTAAGATGAATCTTCTTGACGAGAGCATAATAGACAGCAGCACGAGAAATTAATGGGAAATGGAATGAGAGTCACTCATAATTCACTACGAAGCAAAGTCACCTGTGCCACGGAAAATGAGCACCACAGGGACCCAGCAAAGGGCGATTGCAGCACCGTGAATTTTCATATTATTTTCCGTCTTCGACTTCCGGCGCCAACTAAGGGCGCCAAGATATTTAAGGGAGGCCAGTATTATTTTGTTTAATAAACAAAACGAACATAATTTAATTGCCCGGCTTTTTAATAAATAAATCGACAATTTTCGATGAAGGTGGAGTTTTAGAAACTTCACCTTGGTGAAGCTCAGTTTTGCCTGGCGCAAGAAACATTCAATAGATAGCGATCAAACCTCTCCCAAGAAACTACAGGGGCACCCAACGAACCAAATCGACCAAAAGCTCTAAAAAGGCATTTTTAAGTACTGACCTTATGGTGTTTGAAGTCTATTTTAAGTGATATCTTCCTTACCTAGGGTGCTTTCGATTGGGAAATCCGGATTTAGATCTTAAAATCCGGATCTTCGGATTTCCAATCGAACACAAAATCCGAAAACGGATTTCGCGACGGATTTCGTTAATTGAAATCCTTCCCCCACATGGATTTCAATTAACGAAATCCGTCGCGAAATCCGTTTTCGGATTTTGTGTTCGATTGGAAATCCGAAGATCCGGATTTTAAGATCTAAATCCGGATTTCCCAATCGAAAGCACCCCTAGAAGAACTCTATCTGTTCGGATTCCTCAGCCGAAATTTTAATTGCCCGAAAACTTTAGGGTACAAAATCTTCCTTTGAGAAAATATGAGCTGGAATGAATCTTTCACGAACTTTCTAGGAAACTGTTTTCCTTCCGAAAATGATACTGACGTTTTTAACTGCCAAAGCCAACAAATATGACCCTTCCCAAAACCGTCCGTGGGTATGACTTCCCTATTAGGAATCTTTTAGGTGACGTTTCAATTACGAAAATCCGAGTGCACTCTTTGATCGACGTCCTAAATCAAAAAGAAACTATCCTCCACCGAACAGATATCTACCGAAAATTGTCGTTGGGTGCTCCTGAAACTAAATAACGTAATTCGTAATTTGTCGAGGTGTGCAAACGAAGCAAGTTTAAAGATTTTTCTTCTTCAATAAAATTAATGTTTTCGTCCATAAAGCAAACCATACGCAACAAACTCGGATATGGACACAACTGCTAATTTTTAAATCTCTATAACAGCACGCCTCCCTTTAAAATCACGCTACTTCTCTAAGTGTTGAAACAGCAGCCAGAATTGTCCGACAAACGATCCTGATTTCAAACATTTATTAGCATAACAGCGACAGACAAATAATTTTTATATTTGCTCAGTTCCATGTTGTCTGGCGGTCACAAATGTACGATAAATACAAGCCAGTAACGTTCAGGATTGGAGTACAACCTCTTCACCAACATAACATGTGCATTGATTCGAATTCAAGTCTGGTTTTTAATGTCGCCAGATCTGCATCGCAATGATACACACTGATTCGAATTTAAGTCTGGTGAAATGCCGACAGATCTGCATCGCAATGATATGCACAGATTCGAATTTAAGTCTGGTGAAATGCCGCCAGATCTACATCGCAATTAGTCAGCAAAAGAAAACCCTTTAGGCAGACACCGCAGAATCAACAGAAAGTCATTAATCTTCAAGCGTGCGAGCCCCATAACGTCTTTCAGATAATACCTCAGTACGCATTGTTCCGTTCTACTCTTTTTCCGGAATCGAGTGCCCTGTTTTGTCTTTTTATTTTAAAAGCCGTTGCAAGCACTTCTTTGAATGAGCAGTGCGTCGTGGATTGTCCTTCTGATAAGAATCGCCTGAGGTTAGACACTTCATCAGGAAAAACAAATTCGAGGCGGAACTGTTATCTATTTAGAACCATCAAACAGTAGGCCAAAATGCCAATAGATTGAAAGTTGCCGATAAGCGCCTTTTAAACTGACGAAGCGGTCTTAGAACTATGCAGTTTCCAGACGCTTTCGAAAACTTTTACGGTTCATTCGAAGAAGAGCACCTTGAGCTGACCTTAAGTCTTGAAATGTGGACCTTATAAACCCTAAGATCAAAATTTAAATTCTCATTCTTTGTCCCAATACATTTCCTATAGAAGTAGTAGGGAGAAATTGTTAAAATATCAAGGAAATTCATCTCATGTGATCCTGACCTTAATTCTCATGACCACTCTGTTTTATAAAGTGTTTATATTATAAGGAGAAATTTGATGCTGATCACTCAGGGTTTAAAAGGTTTAACTACCGAGTCTGAGAATAAATCCTCAGCTGCGCTTTCGAGTGCACTTCTTCATTATTACTGTGCAAGGTGGCTCCAGTCTTTCATTCGAGTCTTGGAAAATATCCTTACGTGTGACCACTCCGATGTAAGCTATTGCGCAGTGCTATATATTGAACCGTCCGTACAAAGCATTTCTAACTTTGACTCTGTGACCATTCAAATGAAGGCTACTAAGCATTACTGAACTGTGGGGTAATTTAAGTGTGATTATTCAAAGAAAAGCTACAGAGCAATCACTTCCTGGTTTACATCATGTGTAAAGGAGTTTGAACCCTTTTTAGTCCGAGACTCAATGACTCTAATCCAGATGAAAGCTACTGAGCAATGCTTTTTTGCGAAAACACATCTTATGCCGAGTGCGGTAGGCCTGTCAAAAGGATTATCAATCTAGCGGACCCTGCTAAGCAGAAATTCTTCTGCTGCTCGTCGTTCGACAACGTTTTTTTAAATATGGTAATTTTCGTAATTTCATCTAATTAAGAGTTCAGCATTTTGACCAAAAACCGAACTAAAACGAATGCTAGACGGAACAAATGTTTTAACAAACGATAAGCGACTTTGTCTTCATCAAAGGAGTATGTATCTTAGAGAATTCACACTAATAAGAAACATGATAAGTAAAGGAACAGTTTTCAATGAACAATTAAAATTAAACAACACCTCACCTTGTCTTTGTTCGAACAACTTGGCTTACAACATCGTAAAACCTAGCCATTTCACGCAGGCAAGGCTCGATCAAAGCTACGCAATACGTAGTGATAGTCTTTCAAAGGAATAGAGCGTTTTCTCGAACATTAGCAGAGGATGTAAATATTTAAAACGCCAGCTCGTTAGCATCAAAAGCAAGAAACTCATCTACCGCGCCGAGGATTGCGTCATGTAACACAAAGTAATTGTCGTTGGGGTTGTCAAGAACCAGCGAAACAATAAATATATCATTTGCACAAAAAATTTTCATAAATTGTGTTGGTATTGAGGAATATTAATTATTGACAAGAGAGAAGCATTAAGGTACACCGAGTAGAAAACTGCTATGATTGACAGCCTGAAGATCCTGTTATATAAGCGAAGACTTTTCAGAGGTAATAAAACTTCCAAGTGCGAAATTATCTGCTATATCCCAGGACAAAAATTCGATCAAGTAATGCGATTTGTTTTCATTATTTCAACCGAGCACAAAATCCCAAAGCGTGACTGTTCAAATGAAAGCCACTACCGTTAGGGTTACTGTCGTTTTTGTCTCAAAATTCTGCCCCCCAAAAAAGCTGAGAACTGTTCACGAATTGCGATATCGTCTTCCAGAGGAGTGAACAGCTTAAAGTTGAGGAAAATAAAATAATTTTGCAATCCGTTACACCATACCACAAGGATGAGGGCATGTCGCTTCCTGGTTTGACAATCAACTTTGTAGTTTACCCTTAGTAATGATGCTCGCTTTTTCTTGCTCTTCGAATGTGTTTTGTTATCAGAGCACCACAAGCGAGTAAATAGTACCTAAAAATATATTTATACATCTGATCGACAGAAACCCGCAGCAAGCAGAACAGTCGTTAAGGATTTGCGTTTTCGGTTTAAACGAGCTACTGTCGTGTTAGATTTTCGCAAGCTCAACAAGCAAACTTAAACGTTTTCGAGAAGAAAGGAATTTTCGATCTCCAATGGATGAATTTGAGACAGAACAAAACCAGTTTAAACTGACAGAGTTGAGAAAGCTAAACCGCACATATTGAAGCAAAACAGATTTGGTAATACCTCACTGGGGCCCAGAGATGAGAAGCAACGGTCTGAAAAGCTCGCTCGATTCTTGACATTGTTACAATAGAGGCATACAAGAGGGAGGCTCACGGAGAAATGCAACACATCAACAAGCCCAGCTATCATGAAGCTGGTCTATTAATCAGCTCCGAGCTCAAACAGCTGGCAATTGAATCAAAGCACTTTCTCATGGACCCGCAGTAATTTGA
>OX419337.1:1783140-1868140 GCA_948470475.1 Galaxea fascicularis | reverse complement strand
TGAGGAAAATAAAACTTTGTGAGCTTTTCTGACGGGAATCGAACCAGCAAACTTCAGTACTTCGTCTTCGAATTAGGTCATGGGCACTTTAAAGGCTTCCAATTCACAATTCTTTGTCAAATCACGTTGTTTTAGTTTCCACTGGCTGCTTTGCCAAAATTGATTTTTTTACCATCAGAAGAGTGAATGGGAATATTATCCTCTCGGTGTTGCAATTCCGTCAAGAAAAACATTACATCGTTCGTAGCATATCTTGAAATTCAAAATTCATCATGTTTCCAAATTCATTATTGCACAGAAAATATTTCCAAAACCTGATTATTAATTAAGCTTAAGTAAGTGCTTACGTTCAGTTGTAAATAACCAACACAGCATCTACTATTTTCCTTAAACTAATGAGAATTCAGTGCCGAGAGGCGTTCATAAAGCATGGGCTTATTAATTAAGCGAGAGAACTTGAATTGGCTCTTTCTGAGACTGAACCGCGCTGACGTTTTACGTCATTGTTTCAAAGCGTGCGAAAAATTAAGTTGATTTGAGAGTTTCCCCAATCTCAAGAAATTCGAAAAACTGGTTTAAAGCAAAATTATCATCATTATTAACATAACTATTAAAACATCGAGAAGCATTACAAAACGAAAAAAGGGCTCAGTGGCTTAGTTTTAATTAAATGATCATGCTTAAAGGTTCAACATACAGACTGAAAAGATGCGACAACCTTGATCAAAATAATGAACGCACTACAAACATAATTGAATTGAAAGTTTCTAAATTACACTTTTTTTTATAAGAACGTTGAGGCTGAGATTAACCCAAATTTTAAGAATATGCTTAGAACACACCCGGCCTGAGAGTCAGTTAAGAACGTCTTCATTTTGCTCATTTACTTTTTTAAATGAGTGGTATTCTAATACGCATGAGTTTTTTCTGCATTTTCACCGCAAAAGTTGGGGACTTTATGTCGCGTTGTGAACCTCTGTGTTCAATGCTTTTTGTAAAGCTAAATTTACCAACAGTTGGTCGGCGCCACATCGTGTGTATACCATGTAACTTAAGAACACCTTAAGAGCGTTTTCAGGCTCAACTGAATCGCGAAAAAATTAAGAACGTCGAGCCACAGCTCCAAAATTACGCTTGGAGCTCGAATCAAAGTAACCAGCAAACACCTCTTTAACGGCACAAAAGAAATTTGGAAAGCATAATTGACCCCAAGAATGCCTGGATTTTAAAACAAAAACAATTTCCTTAATCAATCAGACTGTACAACACTTTGTGAAACGTAAGCCATCTGCTAGTCATTTCAGACGTTAGAAACCGGGTGCCGAGTTTCTCCACAGGCACGACTCACGTACGGAAAATATTTAGCGACTAGAAGACGACAACTTTCGACAGTGAGTTTGAATGCCGCGACGAACGATCAATTCCGCAGGCCTCTTAAATAGCCGGCGACTCCGCGAAAATGTCCCTTCAGTGGCCTAGAGCGTCTGCCTACCCCACAATGACAACTGTATAAGGTCCACATCTTATTAAAAAATGTAAATAGGAACTTACGGGGGGCGGGGGGGCGGGGGGGACGGACAAATGCCTTGTTTTCCGTACGTTTCAGCACTTTTAAAGTATCTCGCCAAGATTTCATTCGATCAAAAAATGGCTTCATCATGTTGGAGTCGACCCTTGGTCCAGTAAATGTTTGAGAATTTTTGGATGATTTTTGGAATGTTTTGAAGGAAGAACAGTTGTTTGGGAGAATGTTGAAAATTATGTAAAATTGGAAAATATTGGATTCGAAGGTGGTTGAAAATTAAAATTATAAGTGAATAATTAGTAGACGAAGGTTAGACAGCCCGCCACTACAACAAAGTGCTCCTGATTCCGTTAGCGGACTAACTGATTTATGTGTATAGCCTTTTCTACTGTTCTTTCTTTCAATCTTCCCAAATGAAGCGCTGTTTTTTTGCGTCGCCTTATAACCTGAGCCCTCTCGCACTCAGTCAGCAGTACCTACCTACTCTCGCAGCTTGTAACCGAGCCTGGTATGCTATTCAAGCTGCCGCTCCTGTCACTCGCTATTGATGATGACCTGCTGCTTCGCCCGCTCCCACCTACACTCTCACTGCGCCCCGTCCCGCGGGAAGGCTTGATATATCCCCCTGTTGGGAAGACATGGAGATCATTAACACTGCCAGAACGAACTTCTCCGCGAACCAGCAGCTTGCCTGTGGAGAGGAGGGGTGGGGTAAAGCCGTTAGTATGTACTTATTTAGTTCTTATTTAGTTCCCCCAGTCTTATTTCTATGCTGGCGCGTGCAGACAGTAACGCCGAATATGATTATTTCTCAGATGCAACTTCAGCATAACCCAATTAGAAACGTCGCCACGATTGTATCGCCAGGCACTCTCTAAATGTTGAATGAATGTCGTGAGCGTAAGCGCGAAAAGCTCTGATGTGTAAAACAAAACCAAAACATTAGAGCATTTGTCACCATCGTGCTTTCAATACGTGTCACTAGTTTTTGTGAATAAGGTACCCTGGGTTGCCACTAGGATTTTTTATAAAATGTTGGAAGAGTTACGCGCGCTGTGATTGGCCGAGAGGCGTGTTTGCATGAGAGTATGGTTGTGTGACGCGTTGTAGTTTTTAGAGGAAGTTATTTTATAAAAGCATAACTGTCTCGAATTCTCCCAACCCCTCGAGTGTTTATATCAGGCTATGCAAACACGGAAAACGTTTTCTATTGCTTAAAAATAGATGGATGAATGGGTTGAGGGAGGTGGCTACAGATTATAATGAGGATGAAGATCACAGATGCAAAAGTAGCCGGCGCAAAGTGGTCTGACAGACGGCGGAAATCCGCCGGCTACTGGGCCCTAATCACAACCATGGGTACCCGCTCTTGATTTCTATATGCTTGCTACTCGCCATTTGAGTTTGCAGTCACCTTGCTAGACATACAACTACTATAACAAAAGAACTTTGCTATGATTTCCGTCGAGGTAAATATGAGCTGAAATAATCCTAAACTACAAAAGGCAACGGACACCACTATACTCTGGTTCTAATGGTGCAGTCGAGTCTTAACTATCAACGACAAACAGATAATCACTCACTCCTAGGCTTAATTGTTTAGCAATCGCAAACTAGTTAACATAGTTGTAGAGAAGTAAAATTATTAAAAAGTCTCATGAGGCTGATTACAAAGGAAAAGACTTAACTCACCTCAGATATTCAGCAAGAATTGTTAGTGTTAGAAAGTGAAGCAAAAACGGTTCACTCCGATCAGTGTTGCTGTACAGAATAAACGGCTTAAGCGTAAAAGAGATGACTTCGACACGTTGCAAAGATCGAGACAAAGTAACTGAAAACATCAGCTATCATCAAGTGGTAAAAATTCAATCAAGTTTTTCTCGACAATAACTTCATCTTCAAGTCGCGATCTATGCCATTAAAGGTTATTGATTAATAATATAATTAGGAGGTTAGAAATCTGCACGATCTTGAATTAATTTCGAAACATTGTTATATCTCTCAGTTAGTACGCGCGCTGTGATTGGTCAATTTTGCTGGCCATATTCTACTGTGCATGGCCAGCCCTCTAAATTTTAAAGTTTTCTTTCCCACGCGCCCGATTAACCTCAGAGATATAATAAATATCTTACTAACCTCGTTTTCTCGGTCTGTACTGTAAGTTACGGATCGTCGTTTTTTCCTGTTGATTTGTGCTTGAGCCATAAGTGAACGGGAAAAACTCGCTACGTAACTTACAGTATGGATCTCGAACTCGGTTAGTAAGAGGTATTCATGACATGGCCGGCTGCTGGTAAGTGTCATTAGTCTCATCGTAAACGACGCGTAAGTGAGATTAGCCCAAGAGACAGAGAAACAAAGTTACAGGTAGAGAGTCGAATAAATTATGAAGTAAGAAAAGGGAAACGGGAGGAATTCGCGACCTCCATCGTAACCCACCGTTGGGAACTGCGCGGTCCTTGTCGTGCAAGCTTGAACTGCTAAGACTCCTCCCATGGCCGAGAGGTACTGGACTTGGAATAGGAAACGGACTACGCGCCCGCTCTACCTCGGACTCGTTCAGTGGTAAACTGCTTAAACTGTTGCGGCGTCGTGTAGGAACAGTCTCTAAAGAAAGGCAAAACAATCGCACTTTCAAAAGTCACTATAGTCGCTCTATTTTTTTGGAAGAAGCTCGAAAACGTTTGCAGTAAACGAATCAGGAAACACAAATAACAGGGATATGCGGTAGGAAGTGAACAAAGGGATGGCTTACAACGTGAACACCATCAAAAACAATGTGGTTTGATTTGAGAGAAAATTACTTAAAAAACAAAAAGAGAGGAACCCATTTGAAAGAGAGAATGGCCAGTAACAGTGAATGAATGAATAAATGAATCAGTTAACCAGAAAAATGACAGGTTGGTATTAACATTCAAGTTTACTATAGACCCTTCTCAAACGATATCATGTATCGTAAAACTACATTTATCGCATTTTTAAAGCAGATACGATTACTAGCTAGAGGCCCGTTCATCGATTTCGGCCCGAAAAGCCACTTCTAAAACTGTGATCCGCTTATTTTAAAATGATGGTCTTTTACTATGATTTGAAGATATGAAAGGGCGAATTCGTTGCAAACTTTCATGCCTGCAAACGACTTCGATTTTAAGATAGGTAAGAAATTATGGCACCCGAAATAGGCCCGAAAAGTTTCGGAAGTTTCGTTACGAAATTAACTGAGATGTCCAGGGTCAATGATTTTGGTTCAACTGGTCCACCAAAGTGGAAACGTAGGGTAAAATTTTGTCTACAAAAATTGAAACAAGAAAATTGCACCGTGCAAATTTTTCTTCCCGCTTCGTAGCCGAAGCATCCAAGGGTGTTCAAAGATCAGAGTTGTTAATTCGAACTGTTGAACTGAGTGATATTTAGCGTTATTAAAATTTGTTTAACTTGCTGTTTATGACAATAGCTTATGTACAAATAATTTGATGTTATAATTCCTGAAAGCGAGTTAAGTTTTATGTCACCAAGTTCCCAGTGAATTTAAGGATCCTAGCGCTTGGCATGCTATGTGCAATTACACGTTTTTAGTGGATTGTTAAGTGAAGAGTGCGTGCAACTCTTTGCAACCTTCATCTGCGCCGTCACGCAACGGAGACCTTGAGTCGCTGTTGAACTTCTGCGTGGCATGACAGCCCAAATAAGGAAGAAACTAGTGGCACATGAACTCACGAGGTCTTCTGTGGTTCTCATAAGGCGCTCCTTGCTCATGCGTGTTCATGTCAGGTGAATACATGCGCTCTACAATGATGATAATATAGCACGATTAGAAGTTATCATAAATGATCAGCGGCTGTTTTAACAACGGAGTTTTGTTCTCAAGGAACACTTTAATGTAATACTGATAGAAAAAGCGTGCAGTTTTAGTTTATTTACATGAGCTAATTTTAGCTTTGCATTTTAGTTTTCACTACCGGCAATAGGTTTTTAAATGCAATTATGCTCGTGTGATAACTCGTGATGATGCTCGATCAAACATTTACACCACCTGATCAGCTAAACAAAAATGTCTGTTCAGGGCCATCACTGACTTGTTTCAAGGGAACCTATCTTCATTACTCAATCAAAGCATGTAGCTGAATTAGGAGCTCACGAACTCAGATTTCAGAAAGTCGCAAGCCCTGCGATAACCGAGTATTTTTCTTGACCAATTTTCGATCCAGTTTACTTTAAAACTGTACCTTTTGCGCTTTTTCAAGCGATAACTTGTTTAATATTTAAGCATAACGTTTTTATCAAACTACCATTAATTTATTTTAGAGGTAAGATCTGTTGTATCCATTATTATTACCTTGGGGTGTGTGCAGCCCCTGATGATGTGGGGGCATCCCCGAAGAATGTTTTGGCCCTGATAAGCGAGAGGGACTCCCCGTTCTTTGCATGGGCCTCGGAGACTGGCGCCCAGGCCGTGGGGACACACCGGGATCATACATGCCCTCATTTTGTGTTGCATAAACGGAGTCTGGGGCGTGACCATATCCCATCCTCCCTTTGGCTCCTCCTACGATCAGTTTAGCTCTGGCGGGGTCAACGTCTCTTAGTTTCTGCTTAGCGAGCCGTGCTCTCTCTTCCTCGTCTGCAGTTAAATTGATTGAGCTTTAGTTTTACGGTAATTAAATTAAACTGAAGCTTAATCACACCAAATTTCAAAACAAGTTTACGCCTGTTCAGTCAAATATGACGTATTGTTTTCTTTATAACCGCTATTCTCTACGTTTAAATGTTTTAAGCTGGAATTCATATTAAATTTCGCGCGGATATAACGAAGAAATTGCCTCCAAAAACTTTTCTTTTCATGAGTCACTGATTTTTATCCTTAAAATCAAGTTTAACTAAACCTGTTTTTTTTTGGTGTGAGTATATGCACTTTATAAGCAAAGTTTATCTTTCCAGTCAGCCCTGTAATAAGTGGACGTCTTTGAATAATGAAAGTTACTCATGTCGTTACAACAAAGATGATCCTTCAATCCCTTATATCCAAGTTCCTAACACTGCTCAAGCTTTGTTCAGTCAATTGAATAAACTAAAACATTACTTCATTACTCGCTTCATGTAAATCACGTACCCCGAAATAAAAGAAGTTTCTATTATTTACCGCGCACGTCCAAGCCATTGGGCGGTAAAACGATGGTCCACTGAATACAAGCTTGACTGTGCTTTAAAGATACTAACAATCAGCCTTTTGGGCCTGTACTGGCTTCGATTCTCCAGTTCTTCTGAGTTTGTGTTTATTATTCTAATCCACCCGTCACTTTGTTTTCTCGTTTCTACATCGATCGAATGCTTTTTAGCTTTTAGTTCTTTTTTTCTCAAAAGAAATATGATGGCACTGTATTTTTTTAAAGTTTTATGTGAATCTAGAGAATAAATTAGAGATGTAACGGCTAAACAGAGCTACGAATCCATCCAAAACGGCTTGAAAATCTCAGTTAAAATATAAACACGGTCACTTCGATCTCGTTTTAAAAACGGCGTATCAACAGGTTACGGCGAGCACAGCGTTATGCGAAAAGTTTATGGCCATCAACTCGGTCAACGTGGTTATATTTTTTCTTACGAGACATATCGCCTATCCTAAACTCAAAAATGAGGGCGGTTGTTTCAGTTTACGAAGGTCTTACCCATCACTTCCCGTCCTGGAGGCAATTGCGGCAACAACCGGGACTTTTTAGCCCCGGGGCCTCCGCTAGGGGACATTCTACCAGGGGAATACGATCCTGGGGAGGTATAACCTTGCATGCTCGGGGAAATGCGTTCATCATGAAAGCGGCCAGCGGGTCCATGCTGGTGAGGAGGCATGGGTCTAGTCTGTTGCGACGGCATTCTGTTGGGGTCAGCGGCATAATGTGGGTAGCCCGGTTGAGGAGACTGGGGCGGATGATGAGGTGGTGACGTATGATATTGCTTGACAGTGTAAGCTTAAATGAAGTAGTCATAGCACGATTAGAACAAGTAATTTATAAATACAAAATTTAAGTTAAGCGATGTGCTATCACTTCAAAGTTACAGCAACGAAAAAGAGAGTTTATTTCCAAATTTATAGAGGTTGCTTTTAAATAGATTAAAGAACAGATTCAAGTGTCCGGTAGTTTGAGTTCTTTACGTGTTAAATTTCCAGTATTTATGTTTAGCCTCTATATAATCACAACGATTTCCTTTTTAAGTTCAGTTTTTTAGAACAATGCTGATTTATCAACAGATATGCTATACGCTGCCAAGGCTGAAAGTTCGACATTAATTTGGGCGTAAAGTTTGGTCATTTGGACCAATTTGAACATCCCACGTGTCCGCAAGAATTGAAATCTACGTCTGCATGGCAGCACACGTAACTTGCCTCACTTCAGTAAATTACCCGGCAAGATTTTCGTACAGCATCCTATATTATTTATACATTCATTCTATGACTCAAACTCTATTCGTTTTTGGAACAGGGTTGGTATGAACGTGATGCATGTATAACTAACGTAGGGAGCTGGGTGGGAATCTTTCTTGTCGTTCTTCAGCGACAAGTGATCTCATTGAAATTACGCACGTGATATAACCAGGGTTCGTACTCTTTTAAGCTCTTCAAATTCCATGACTTTCCATGACTTTTTCCATGACCTTTTCTAGCTTTCTATGACCTTACGTTTAGCTGCCACGTAAGAAAATTTTAAAAACTCTCCTTGTCTTAGCATATTCTCTGACATAACTCAGTTAAAATTTGAATGAATTAACGACCACTGTCAGCCAAACTTTCGATTGTTTGATAGAAACTCGTCTTTGTTTCACTTTATCCTTGCTTTGACAACTGCAATGATTTATAATTATAATTTTCCATGACTTTCCATGACCGACCACAAAATTCCATGACTTTCCAGGCCTGGAAAATGAAATTCTTAAATTCCATGACTTTCCAGGTTTTCCATGACCCGTACGAACCCTGTATAACGCTATGAACTCTGGGTTCATTAGCTGTCCCACCATACCTTGCACAATCTGTGGCTGTGAGAAAGGGGGCCTGGGGCTGTCACGGTGATGATCAACCAGCTGCTGCTTCAGCAGTTCGTTCTCAGGTGAATGGTATGAAGGCTGGGCACTAGTTCCCGGGCCATTCGGAGTGTATCTTGCTTCTTCGTCATAATCACTGCCATAACCCGGCGAACCAGCTAAGGGTAATAAGAGATATGTGCGTCGTTAGGGCGTCCTCAAACTAAGTCTTTTGAAGTTCAGCTATTGGTAGTCTTTACACTAGGCTGTTAAGTAATACTTAAGAGCTGCTAAGTTTTACTTTACCAAAATATGTGTGAAGGACTAAGTAAAATCTAAAGTCCTTTTACTTTGCATCTCATTAAAGTCAGAAAGTTTTAACGATTCAATAAATTTTTAAGTGACTTGAAAACCATCCTCACAACCGACTTAACCAACTTGCGGTTTCTTGAGCTTTGAGGCGGGCGAAGAATGTCAGTCATTCTCAATTAACTTCCTGGGAAAATACACTTGTTATCTTTGAAGTAAAAAACATCACTTGTGTGTGAAGCGTCAAGTCACAAACATTTACTTGAAGCAACAAAACTTTACTTGACTTGAAATATTCCTAAGTTTAATTTTCCTCTAGTGTAAAGACCACCATTGAATGTCTAATGTCCTGTACAGCAGCAATTCGACAGAACACAGGGTGTTATCCAGTTGTACCCGATTTCAATGAAGTGAACTGATGGGTATGCTACTTCTTCTTATAATATCACTTAACTGTCCTGCAGACAGCCACAGCGAGTTATCTTGATATAACCCCTAATTCTCTTAACTCATGTACAAGTAACTGTATAGCAACTAGAAAGGAGACTTCATATCACCATCAAGCCACCGTTGGATTCAGTGTAGGCCGTCTGAATCAAACGCATCAAAGCAAAGTATAAGTAACTTAGAACAGGTGTGGTTAATTATAATGGTAGAACCCACAAATAGAACATAAAGACCATGTGGGCTTTACACACCCTTCCCTTAGTAGTATAGTTTGAAACTTCAACACAAAGGGATGCTGCAAAAAGTGGAAAAATAGTACGGGTCAAACTACGCAGCAATTTGATAAAACAATCCAGAAACCAGCATACCCTGATCAACTGGCTCTCCAGGCCCTCTCGGTCCCTTATATCTGAATGAGTTGTGAGGGGACTGGTTAGGAGTGGGTGGCACCAGAGGATCGTTCTCATCATCGTGGTTCTTCAGTGGATACCAGTACCCATTACTATCAAGATTCGCCTCGGCCATGCTCAACACAACCTGGTAAAAGTAATCAAGCACCCATAAGACCGGCCAGTGAAAGCGCTACCACAAGTAAGACGGAATCCGACGACGTTCTTACACTGGAATCGTGTTCTCGAATGCCTGACAGGACGACCTTTGATTACAAGTTTCACTTCGTTACCATACATTAGCATAAATCACAAAATAAGCTTTAGACAAATGTACACTACAAATTGAAAGCTCTCAAGAAACTTAGTAATCACCGAAAATTTGAGCGTGAGAGCGTGAATGGTTTTTGACAAACCGACCTTAAAAATGTCAAGATTTTACAAAGAATTTTAAGTTGTATCTACTGGTGTTCGACATATAGGACTAATATTTACACTGATTGTCAAAAGTGACTCAGGCTTTGAGTTTATGTTGTTGGTTTGTTGTTTAATATACGCTAACAAGGCAAAATGTAAACAGTCAGAAAAGATTCTCCTATAGAGTAATAGTGGTAGTAATAGGAAAGATCAGGCGTGTTACCTTTTCATAATTTCTTTTCGCAAAAAACATACATATAATCACGGTTCCCTTTGAATTATTTATAGTCGGAATTGGCGATATCTCATTTCTGTTCTTTTGATTCTACGCACCCCCCCCCCCCGGAAATGACCATGGGCCAAGGCTGTAGGAAAGGCCTTGGTTCTTTCACTGAAAAAATACCACCGAAATGTTAAGGACGAAGTAGCAAAACGACTTTGTTGGAACAAATTACAAGCAAGGAATTTCAAAACGACTCGACAGAACTTAGTTACGGGTTTATATGCGCCACAAAAAAATGTTCAATGACTTAAAATTGAATGGTCAGTAAACCGCTCACCTCGCCAATAAACTCACTGGAGCCGACTTTGTCATAATCCCAAACTGTAACTTCGAGAGCACGACCGGTGAACTGCAAAACAAAATAGTTGTTGACAGCTATTACAAAGAGAGGTTTTCAATCGAGTGTCGTAACACAAACATCAAGGTAACGACTCTGACCAATCACAGTACGAAGCAAGAACAAGCGCGGGAAAACTGCGTGCAGGCAACTCACGTGGTTTTGGCTTTGTTTCTCATTGGTTGTTAAAGTGGCGCGAGTTTTGCTATCCAATCACAGAGCAGCGTAAGGCAAAACCAAGGCAAACGCGAATTACTCTACACACTCAAGTGAAAGAGACTCTGTGGTAACTTTCTAACTATTTATAAGCACACCTGGGAATCTGATTCAGAATGCAGACAAGATAAAACGAGGAAAAATTACCTTCTGTGGCCTGCAGGGGTAAACAAAAGTCTGATTCCATTTAGGACTGGTCGATTTCATAGCGGTTTTCGTTCGCCGTTTGCTCTGCATGCTGAAGTTAGAAAACAAAACTTCCAAAGTAAATCATAAACAACATCAACCTACAAACTCTGCATTCCGTTTCAGATCCGTGGAATTGACCAAGAAGAGAATGCCAGGAATATACATTATAACAGGTGGTTGCTAAGCGTGTCCATTCGTTTGAAGGTTGCTATTCGCTCAGCTTGTCCTGCAAAAAGCAATTCTTGGTTATGCCTTTTTGAATACGTTAGAACTACAAAAACAACTAACAATCCAGAAACTATCGAAAACAAAAAGCATACCTTTTATCAGGGAGAAAGTAAATCCTAACGTAAGGGTTGGGCGGGATTGTAGATTCCTTATGAGACAAGCCTTCTGCGCCAACGACTGTCAAATTCAAATTGGCAGCATCTTCATCGTAAAACAGCTTCAACTATAAAGGAAGTAATACAACAGTTACACTAAGAGCCAGGTTTGGCTGAATATTCATAGTTCTACAGTAAATGCGTGTATCATGTTATGTTTGATCAGCTGTATCACTCTGTGAAATCACTGCACTGTAATCGACCCAAATGACCGTTTAGTAGAGGTGGAATATAACATTATCCAACTGAATGAATTGCTGTTGCTGTTTTGTCTATTGGCCAAGTCATTACAGGTATTTCATGTCAGTGATCATTTTCGTTTTTCTTACTACCTCTAGGTTTAACCACGTTATGATATCCTCGTTATGATGATCCAAATTATGATATTCCAGAAGAAAATAAAACCAATAAACTCAAGTCTGACAGCCTAAGCTACAAGATCACCGTGATGAAACAAAGAAAGGACCCTAACCATGACCCACTGGGGCAATTACCTGAATTCGGCCAGTGACGCGTGTTGGTTTCCCTGTGGTGCTCAGTTGAGGAGTGGCTACTTGTTTTACAGACGTCTTGGGTTTTTCATCCGGCAAAGGACCGCCGCCAAAGAAAAAGTCATCATTTTCTAAAGAAAGAACAGTGATCATTGACTGACTAAGGTCTAGGTCGCACTAGAGTGATGTCCGGGAGATCTGTGTTTTCACTAGCTCAAAACTTGACAGATGCCCTCGAGATGAAAGGGAGCCAAATGCTACCTGTCTTTTGGGGCATCGGGACATTAACGCCGATCGGGACATTTCTTCAAAGGCGCCGATGTCCCGCTTCGGGGCGGGACATTCGCAGGACATCTTGCTGTTTTCTTCTTGGCGGCGCTCTCGACTCGTCTCGGTCTCTTCTGCACTCACGTTTCACGAACATTATTACTGGTGCGACCGTCACTTCAAATGCTTCTGGGCCATCTGAGATGTCCACGAATATCATGGCGAAACGTATGTCCACCAAATGTGCCGGACATTTCAAAAGATGGCCTTAAGTGCGACCTGGGTCTAACTGACCAAATGACTGATATATCAACCAATTTCTTATTGTTCTATTTTACGTTATTCATCAAAACATCTACTTCATTTATTAATCAGATCTTCTAATCTACTTTCTAGGGATATCTAAAACTGCTGACTGTATATATTTCTTACCACTTCTGACAAATTTACTATACTCATTCACTGCCGAGATGACTATAAATCTACACAATGGTAATTCAAATTTGAACACTTTTTTTTTAACTCAGAACCAACAAACAACCCCAGACCCCCCCTTCCCCTGGTCCCCGCGGCCAGAATGCGGTAAACTCTGTTCAAACGGGATCGTTTGCTACGCAGGCTAACCTGGTTCATAAACTGAAGGTTGGCTTCTTCCACTCAGTGCAGTGCCATTCTCTCTCATTGCTGGTGTCCCTGTAACAGTCTCCCTTTGTAGTGGTTTTCCTGTACTGCCATCTGTCTTGTCCAGTGATCTTCCATCCTGCTGAGTTGAAATGGGCGTGGCAGATGGTGACATGCGGTCTCTCTTCACTGGAGATTCCCTGGTGGGAACTTGTTTAGGGGAGTCTCTTTTGATTTCCTGTCCTCGTGGCGACTTAACTGGTGATTGAGTGCTTTTGGCTGGGAATTTACTCCTGAAAGCAAAATCAGGAAATACCAGGATTAAGAGACTTTGAAAGGAGTTTTATCCACCGACTGAACAGTAAAAATAGCTGTGCTTCTTAGTACAACATAAAAAAGAGCACTGCTAGAGGGACTGTTCAATAACTGTCATTTAAATGGTCACACCAAGGGATTTTATCTTCAGACTAGAAAGGGGGAACCATCTCGTCCAGACAAAGTTTAATTATTTACTTTTTAATTTACTTCATCTAAATTAGTTCATTTTCGCTGTATTGCAGATCAATGCGGTGGGGGGAACGGGTGGATTATTCATATCAGTATCTATCAGTATTATTCATATCAGTATCTATACTCTCCATACTGTTCTCAATACATTTTCCATGGTAATGATGAGGAGAATTTGTTAAACAATCTTGAAAGACCTTTGTTACTTGTTGATCACTTCCTTTTTTCTAACAATCTTTACATTTGACCGAGCAGTGTTACTGTGAGGAGAAATTAAGCATTGGTCACTCTCAGGGATTAAAAGGTTAACAGTCCACAGAGTCAATGAAGAATTGTTGTGAGATGGGACGTACGGTTTATCATCCTTACGATACGATACGATACGATATCTTTTAAAGAGGGTATAGACATGTTAACCCAATGAGAATTTTCTAACACATGGCCTTCTACGTCAGCGCTAAGGGTGGTCACAGCCAGGGTTCATTACGTCCCTACTGGTTCTTTTACGTCCCACGGAGTCAATTTGTGAAGAGTTGTGAGACAGGACCTCCGGTTTTATCGTCCTTATCCGAGAAGATTAGATAGTCTAACATTTGCAGATGTCATTACAAAGGTAGCACTTTCTCCTCAGTTATTTAAAGACCCTGAGTGTTGGTCCGGCCAGGGCTTGAACCCCCGAACTCCCGCACAGCAGTCCGGTGCTCTACCACTGACAATAATTTGCAAATGTGATTACAAAGGCAGCACTTTCTCCCTAGTTATTCAAAGACCTCCAGGGGTGTTGGTGCAGCAGGAATTTGAACCAGCAACATCAAACATGGAATACAATTATTAAAAACTACGAATAACACTTGATTTTCAAGCTTATTACTTTTATTTACTAAAATAATTCAGATTTAGTTTAGGTTCAGAAATTTCTCACTTGTCTCTGCACACGATCAGATGAAGTTCATTACTGTCTTGGTTGTCCTCCATAGATGAGTTGATACTCTCCAACACTTCTTCAAAAGAGCAGTCCACTAACGATATATCATTCCATTCCTGAATTTCATCACCTGAAAAACAAGGTCTGATTGGACTTCTCAAAATAATTTGTAGCTAGAGAGTAATACAGTGAACCCAGGTGTACAAATAGGTGAATTACGGCAAACATACTAAACGTCAGAGGGTATCTTTTGATGGACTGGTAATTCATTCTCAAATAATCCTGTAGCTCTTCCAGACCTATATTTTCATTGGTCTCTATGCCTTGTAGCTTCTTTTGTAATCAGGAATAGGGGTATTGTTTGCATTGTGTCATCTGTTGTTTCGTTCTCCAATCACAGACCTCGTCTGGAAAGCTACGGGGTCTCTCGTTCATCCGGGGGAGCCGTACTGTTGTACTCCTTGTCACAGTATAATTTTGTATGCTGGGTGTGCTGTGGTTGACTAGAAGTGAAATATCAGGGCAGTTAATGCTGGGTATCCTGCTATGGATTAACATCCCATTCAGGGAGGCAGGGTAGTAATACCCAAGCAAAATATTCTTTTGTTTTAGTGGTAATGAGCCCTACTGGCCTCACTCGGACAGGGCTGTGCTCTAACAGCACCCGGCCATCCCTGGCTACTTACTTTTAATTAGCCTTTGGCCGACCAGGAAATATTAGTTTTTGCACCAAACGTATATGCCAGGTGTACTGGATTAATGATAGCCCTGGTCAAAACATTTTAGCATACATGGAATTCTATACCTAGTTATTTCAAAGCTACAGATTTCCTTTAAGCCTCAGCTAATAATCAGTACCTATCTGAAGCTGTGCTTGTCTCTCAGCTGGGCCTCCTTTTCGAATTTCAGTGATAAATGCTCCAAGTTTACCTTTATCGGCCTTATTTCCTCCAATCACCTTCAGACCATAAGGTAAATAAGGGTCTAAAACCAACATAAAATCAATATTGATTAAATAATTATCAGTCACATAATAATATATTGATCGCGACTATCTACTGACAATGAAAAACAAACAGTTTTTAACCTGGCCTGCATGCAGCTGTTTCTTGCCAAAGTTGCATTTCAACCCCTTAGAAGTACAATTTGGTTTGCCTCCCACCAGTTGGGCTTCTTAACATTGTTATTCTGTTTGTTTGAATTATTTGTTTCAGATTGTTTAAGTCAGTGCCTCTAAACTTAAGCAAAATTAGCTAAGTGAACTTCTACTATAAACAGAATTTACACTTTACTTTTACACAACATTTAAACATCCTCTGAGCCTCATAATTTTTCAGATAAACCAACTACAGCTACCATAATAATTATGAATTATTAATAATTATTAATGATTTGTCACTCAAATTACCAGTAAGAGATCCTCTGCATTTTGGATCCATCGTTAGGTGCACCTCTCCTAAACACTTGTTATCCTCATCTGGTGGAGACCATTTTATAGATGTCTAGAAAAAAAGCAGGAAAGGCATCATTACAATAATAAAGACCAAGAGGAGCAGTCAACTAAGGCCATCCTGTTTACACAGCAAAATCTGTATATGTTATACGTCAAATTTGATTTAAGATTAATTTGGATTTAAGCTTGGTTGAAATAAATTTCCTTTGTATCCCAACCCTAACAACTATTATTTATTATTCACCGAAGACAAAGGAAATTGATTTTCACCTAGGTTAAATCAAAATTAACCTGAAATAAAATTAATTTGACCTGTAACATATTTACAATGTTTAGTCTGTGATCCACCAATTATTACAAGCTATTACATCATGTGATGTATAGCTGCCTGGTCTTGTGGACTGATGAATTCTGGCAGCAGGATCACAATTTGTTTATTTTAAGGTCTCAATAATTGAATCAAGTATCTCACAGTTGGAGGAAATTTAGAGCATGTTACCAAACATTAGCAAGGATTCTGAAAAATACTTTAATAACACATGAGAAATGTATATTTTAAAAGTCATTTGATGCAACAGGAAGTAACTCAAAAAGTGACCACTGTTAGACCAGCTTAAAAATTAACATCCATCAATGGAAGAGATATCATTGAATTATCCAAGTACATGTAACTGACAAAATTATAAGAAGGAGGACAACAAGACAGAAAGTGCCATTGTACACAACAATTAAATCATGTTAGACCAAAACAATGATCTATATGAATTCAATGTACTTCTAAATGTGGGTACTTTAATAAAATAATAAAAGTATGAGTTCCAAATTATCAACTCACATTTAGTAACAACAAAAGATGACACCGTACAAAGATGAACTTAAGTTAAAACACCAAAATGGGCAATTTATTTTGCAATGTCATGACAGAGAGGTCATAAGCCAACCTGTGAGGCATCTTTGTTTTCCGCAATAACATCAGATTGCTTTGCAGAGCTTGTGGGAGTAGTTGTGATGGAAGAAGTCATCACAGAGGTAGAAGGAGGAGAAGATGAAACAGGAGGAGAAGTGGTTCGACTCTTGAGAGATAAGGCACTAACAAATCTATCCCCCAGAGACCCTCGATCCTGCATGGATGGAGGTTCATCTTTAAAGAACAAGTTACTCTAAAGAATGACAGATGTAAAGTCAAGTTAGTAAAGAAACAGAATTGGCTCAAAACAGAGAGAACTGGAAATTGAAGACTATACATTAAGGAGGCTACAAAAGACAAGAACACCATATCATCAAAGAAACTAAGATCATGAGCAATCCTACCAAGAACATCCCAACGAATATAGATACAAATTCAATAAAAGCTCTCCAGCTGAAACTATTCGCTTTCTTTTGGAAGTCATAAATAATTCATAATACTCAAGCTTGAATTTTAATTCCCAAGAATAATGCCATTGCATATTAAGACATTTTTTCACTGTCTGCCAAAACAATCGTGTAAAATCCCACAAAAAATAAAATATTTATCACTTGAAGCTAATTTGATTTTGTCAACTCTGTACAAATGAAATTTCCAGAAACCTTATATTTCACACACCTTAATTAAGCAATAGACCACAAATAGTACATTGCTTTTATATGATAATTCAGAAAATGCACAAAATTTCCATGAGTTTACTGGCACATTAAACCATAGCTGATTGACCAATCAGACCATGCGCATTGATTCGGTTATTATACAACAAGAAGACCCATTATTATGTATTTTTTCCTCTTTAAAACCACATTCTTGAAGTATGAATATGATTGCAAAAGCCCTATTACACAAACAAAACGATATGTAGAATTTTGACAAATTGTAAGACCAAACTTAATGTGTGACCGAAGTGTCAGTGGAAATAAGACAAACAGACAATCAAAAATGCAAGTTGTGAGAATGACCACAAAAATGTCAAAAAGACAGAGAGATAAAATGTAAAACACAGAAAACAAATATGACTACTTATAAAAAGTGGCAAAATCATCAAGAGAAATAAAAAGCTTGAGTGTATTTTTGTGGGTCACCTACTTTATCTCTGGCATCGTCAAGTGATATTCTCATTGGGGGACTTCTGCCATCAATGTCTTCCCCATAGGGCTTGCTTGGACCACTCTGAAATCCTGGTCTGTCTAATGGCTTAGCAGACTGACCTAGAACACGCCCATCAGCATCATTACTAGGTCTCTGCTCTGGTCTGTCTGGTTGGTTGGGATGTGAAGATCCCAACCTTCCATTCACAATACCATTACCTGTCATTTGTGCATTTCTATTATCCACTCGTTGTTGCTCTGGGTACCTGCGAATAAGATCACACAAACAGCATGAAACTTGAATTTGAGCTACAGGTGTAAGGGTCTTGAACAAACATGCCCTCAAAAATAATGTCTACGATAGGAACAAAATAGGTGGTTAAAGGCACTGCCCATAAGTGCAAACAGAAGCACATTGGAATTCTTAGGAGGCAGAGGAACGCGAAGGCTTTGAAAGAGAGTGGAAAATTGGTGGAGGGGTGGGGAGAAGGTCATTAACAAATAATCATCCACTGGAGGAGCATGGATACAATAAAATGATTGTTTAATGTATCCTCAATTAATTTGTTCACAGAAATTTCAGTTAAGACGATAATATTGACCACAGCATAAATCACCACTTATGGTTGGCTTAGTCAATTGTGATATTGAATTTGCAGAATACTGAAAAATTCAATCACTGTGTGTTAAGCCAAACCTGTGAACATCTGTGCACTGTGCCTCTGGACCTATCTCATTTCTAGTATCTGACAACTGCCTCCGTCCTGAGTGATCTCCAGTAGGACCCCTCTCAGTAGAACCTAGTCTGGGCCTTCCTTGGTCCATCACTGGTGCTTGTTGTGAAGGTCTTAACGGCCCTCCCATTTGGTCTACAACAGGTCCATGTTGTTTGCTACTGTAGGGTCCTCTGGGATGCTCTAAGCCAGGCTCATGTGGGGATGGCCCTCTTCGTCCCCTAGATTGGTCTAATGAGGTATTCCCTTGTTCTCTTCCTTTTTCTGGAAAAGTCGATTGCTGGGGTGCACCTGCTTGGTTTCTTGTGGTGCCTAATCTGGGTGAGCCCATTGGAACAGAGACCTTGTTTTGCTCTGTTGGAGGGCCACCACGAGGTGAAACAATTTGTTGGTCTAACTGAGCCCCTTGCCTTGGAGTCCCCATGTGACCAGGAATCTGGCCATCCCTTTGTGGACCTGACTGACCAGGACCTTGCCCTTGTCTTGGAGAACTTAACTGTCCAGAAGGGACATGACTATCCCTTGGTGAACCTAACTGGCCAGGAGAGACCTGACCTTGCCTCAGTGATCCTATTTGGCCAGAAGCTGCCTGGCCTTGCCTTGGTAAACCTAATTGTCCTGGATGTTGGTGCTGTCCACCCTGCTCTGGTGGCATCCCATGTCGAGGCTGACCAAACCTAGGAGCCATCTGCGTCATTCCTTGTGGACCACCAGCTCTTGGGCCTTGATGAGTTCCCATGCGGTCACCAGGTCTTGGGCTGCCTGGTGCCTGCTGTGGACCACCAACATGATTTGAGGGGAAACCTCCCTGAGGTCGTGGTCCAGTGGGGCCATAAGCTCCTGGCCTTGGGCCTAAATTATAATGTATGGTGGGCTGTGTACCAGTTGATCCCCCTCTACCATAACCAGACTGTCCTGGCTGACCAGGTGGTGGTGCTCCAGGCTGGTTACCAGGAGTAGTTCCTCTGCCATATCCACCAACACTCTGTTGCTGAGGTCCCTGAATTCTTTGCTGTTGTGTCCCTGGAGGACCCCTCATTCCAAATCCAGGTCTTGGTTGATTTGGGGACATACCTCCCCTTGGGCCTTGTTGGTGAGGTCCAGGGAACACTGGGCGACTTGATGGTGATGTTCCTGGGGGGCCTACTGGAGTGAAACTGGAGCCTTGCTGTGAAGGTGGATGATTTGGCTGTTGATTCCCTGGACCATGCATCCCTCGGCCTTGTGGTCCCCCTGGGACTCCACCAGGCATAACCCCCAGTCCTTGAGGTTGTGGGTGGCCTGGCCTCACTCCTTGACCCTGGCCAGAAACTGCCATTCCTCTACCAGGTCCTTGGTTTGATGAACCAGCCCTATTTGGCATTACACCAGGGTGGCGACCTTGTGGTGTATGGTCCAACTCATCATGGCCTTTAAATTTTACAACTTTTCGTCTAACCCTATTTTCATCAGGTCTGTACAATTCATCATCACTTAAATACACAGGACTCCCAGTTGGTGATTCATCAACCTCCTCATCGGACAATGATGGTCTACGAAAGCGATTTCGTTCACTGTCTCTGCCCTTCCCTCGTCTACCACTTCCTTTTGCAGAGTCTGATCTTTGAAGTGAACCAGCTTGTCGTCGCATTGCACGTTTGTCTTCTTCTGATGGAATTGCCCTAAAGTCACTTCCTAGAGAGTCTGAATCATTTGACTTTGTCTTTTCACTAGGCCCAGTTATTGAACCAAACCAGTTCCCAGTTTTTGTGAGCATTTCCTGCTTTTTCTGACATACAAGGCAAACCCAGGAAACCTGAAAAACAACAGGTAGGGTGTCATAATGTGTCCTAATGTGTCATATACAGCAAGTATGTACAACAATTAGGGTTTGTTATTTCTGTATTGTTTATATTCCCAATAGCTTTGGCAACATCTTATTAATATTCTGTTGAGCTCAAGTTTAGTGTCAGTGTCATTTGCTCGTCAAGTAATAAAGATCTCTCTTCATATTAAATGTCTCTGTGCTGTAATTACATAAGGTTACGTTATTTCAAAGTACAATCATGTAGCATAAGGTCAAATAAAGAACACTTTAGGAGGCCATGAAGGCCATAGGTTTCTACCCCTTTCCCGCAGTCCACCCACAAATATCCCTCTTTAAGGTAATGCTTAAGTTTCTGAAAAAGTCTTCAAAGCCACGGTTAAACTCAGGACTCAGTAAAGAGAGACAATGGGGAGCTACATGTTTTAATCCATCATCAAAAATGTTCACATCTGAAGGTTTGCAACCAACAGGTTTTAAGAAAGCTTTTAAGAACCCTTGACCATTGTGGCACATACATGACAATAATTATTATTGTATTTCTGCTGCAACAAGGAATCCTGGTTTTCTCTATTATCAAACTTTCTCCATAAATAGATCAAAACTTGATTGAGATAATATTAATTTAATATTTAATCTAATTTTAAAATAAAAGGGCTACTTGTTGATTTTGGTGTTAAAATGACTTAACCAGCAGACAGACTTACCACTTTCATTACACAATCAGCTTTACTGTACCTGACAGAATGTGAATGATTGATGTACCAAACAACAAAATATTTAGTTAATATTGAGCCAGTACTTGCAAAGTATTGAACTCCCCCTCTTTATTAACCTCACTAGAAACTATACTTCTACACGTATTTCCCAGAAAACGTTAGACAAAAAATTGCAGTATTGCAAAACAGATGTATCAATCACCATTCTTGAAATAAGAAGAATGGCGATTGATACTTGTAAGTCTGGTGTATTGTATCATATTCCTCTCAATTTTTTATAAACCTTGATGGATATAAAACCTACATAAACCATTAAGAATATATTTTTAAACAAAGCAGGTTCAAATACAAAAAGTGAAAATATGAATAAATGGCCAAAATTTGAAGAATATGTCATGTAATGAACATACAACAAGCACTTACTCAAAGCAAAACTGGGTATTTCAACTTGTAAGATTTTTTCATTGACAAAAACCTTATATTGACACTTCAATACAGCACAGTGAATTTTCTGCTGTTCACGCCATGTTTTGCATTTTTATTATTAAATTTCATTTTCAACGTTTTAAATTAAGTTATTCTTTACTGATTCAGTCATTTTAATATTAACATAACTAATTTTCATAATTATTTTATTTTTTCTTAAATATTTACTTTAATAACTTCATACAGTGATATATAATGTTTACTGAAATGTTCGCAGAGGATACGTGGAATAATGGTAATGCAATGATGTTACAAAGTTCATGACAATTTACTGGTATATGAGATTTATTTATAATCACATAAATATTTTAATTTCTCAATTCTTCATTTATATTAATTTTTAATTATTACATGTATTATTTATTTATTTACACTATCCAATTTATATTTTTATTTATGGTAGTTTTTCTAAAACAACTTGACCACCAATAAATATTTCTATAAAACTGAAAAAGGTTGCATTAATTGAAACCAATGAAATGTCACAAGTATCATCCTCCAAACTAAGGTGACTGTAATTAACCCAACCAAATGGAGATTATTCTTTACATATTTCCCCACCCCCACCCCCCACTTTTATCCACTTACTTCATATCCTATAATTAAGTTGGGAGACATATATAAAAAAACAAGACATTTCATTTTTGTTGATTTAATCCATCCTATCATGACCTGAGTATGTTTGATGAAGTGGTGAACACCGATTGAGTGGCAAGAAGTACATTATGGTAAAACATGCAAATCATCATAGGAACCTGATATAATGATCTTTAAATAATCATGGATTAAAACGTTTCTGTTTTTGCATTCTGTGGTTTTATTTCCTAGCCATTACATACTCAGTAGCAATTTGCAGCGATTCAGCTCACTGGTATGAATCATCCATGAATCATCAACTGTAGCCAATGTAAAATGACATGCATTTAAAGCATTAATTGGCTTTAACTTATTACTAGCCACACGCAAACATGTGTATTCAGACAAATGGATGGGAGATGAACTACATCTCACAATAATTAATTCAGAGCCAATGTCACCATTGTACCTGTCAAACAATTTTGGTAAATTCTCAGTCATGCCAACTCAAGTCTACACATATTATAAAACCACAATAATTTTGATCATTTATTCTTTAAGTATTAAAAAACCCTGACAAAATGGATGAATGATGGCACATACATGTACTACACAATAGTCAACACATTATGATTGGAGCAATGTTGTAGCTAACATACGATTTTGTGTACCAGTCTGGCAGCAAGATCGAGTTGCTGTGATTCTTCTATGCCATATACATTTGCACTCAATTATTATTTTAAGCAAATTTGAAAATAAACTTTTGCTTGGCCTGAGAAAAGCTACAAATTGAATTCAACTTACTTGCCAATGAGAAAAAAGCAAGCTAAAATCTCAGATACAGCAGGTGAAAATGATAAATATGAGCTGCAGAATTTGAACAAAATATAAAACTCAAAATATCAAAATCAAATTTTCAAGTTTTGACATAATTTAAAGGCTGTATGTTTCTCCTCTCACCTTATTCCTGTGCCTACACTCTTTAAGCCATGATTAGTGTCCATTGTTGATTGAAAATGATAGAAAGCAGAGGAAAAGCTAAAGGAAGAAGTAGTTACATCCAATCCTAAAGTCCAATTGAGTTTACAGAGAGCTTTGTTACCCCCTGCATGCAGTATAGTATGCAGGTGATTTTGAGGCGTAGCCTAGCTGGAGTACATACAGTATTCACTTCACCTTACATGTAAGTTTGTTTTCTACTGATTGTAAGTGGGGCGATGATCAATTCAGCCAAGAATTTAAAACCTACTGGTACCAGAGGAATCAATTTGGTATCATAAACAAATTCTTCAACTTAAAATAAAATATATCTTATATATCTTTACCCGCACAGGTTTTTATTTGGAAATCAAAACCCACAAGGTTAAAGAAATTCAAGAGACTAAAATATCAGCAGATTATCCACTACTCAATAAAGACTAACAGCACTAGTATATATATTCCATGCCTGAATGCATGCTGGTCTATCACAGGCAACCCAGGATGAAGTCAATAGGTGCACTGCTATGACACGTACTCCTCCCAGATGCGATTGTGGTCCAATCACAAGACAACCAGCATGAAGAGAACAAATATATTAAGCCTCTGGAAAGGGAAGCTTGCCATCACAGGATTACTTCCAACACCTTCTTACACTCCTGTAACTGTGTCTATTACTAACAGGTTAATCTTATAGAATGGCTTGCAGTGTATGCCAGCCTAGCGAACCCAAGAATTTTTGAGACAGTCTTTTAATGCAAAAGAGAGTGCCTAGATAAATTTCAACTTCTCACACATGGTTTTTAAACTGACAAATTAACATAGATTGTGAAAAATTTATATTCTGAGACACAGAAACTTATAGAAATTGTTCAGGTAATAATGCAACTTCAACTCATAGTAGAAGAAAACAACAGTTAAAAACCCTTCAACTTTAAAACAACTTGAATTCCCAAGAAAATTGCACAGCACCAGCACTGAGTTCTAGTGCAGTCTTAACAAGAAAATATAATTCGGGGTTGTCGAAAAGCGCCCATGATTGGCGATATCGCTGGCTACTTTCCTTAAGTTTTGCCAGCTACGATTTGCTGGTAAAAAGAGAAAATGTAGGGGGGAAATGGTGTTGTTACAACCCTGAGTGCTGTCTTCTTTCCTAGATCTTCCTTCTCCTTAAAATCTTTTGGACAACCCTGTTATTTAATTGTCATTAAATTTTTGGAATTAGCCCAGAATTTGCATGCCTATGCGAAGATAGAAAACAGAAAACAAGCATGGGTCCTTTGTGTCTTTCCCAGACAAAGCAGAGATGATCAATTTTCATTGATAAGCTTGTCTCAAGGAGTGAACACAGATGTTTGGGTCATATTAGAGACTTGGTTCACAGAAAAAGGAGTCGAGAATGCCCACAATGAATATTGATCAATGTTTTTCAGTTGAATGTGAAACCACAATTCATACATAAAATTAACTTTAGAGACAGTTGATAATTATTACTTAATAATTTATAACTGACTTCAACATTCAATAAATTCATGATCAGAAGTGTCACTTAAGAGACCAAGCAAACAGTGCAAACTAAGACAAAACATCACTTCTAAAACATGATAGATGCAAATCTTATTTCTTTTAGAACTCCAGTGGAGACCTTAATACAACAATGTAATAAAGATATTCAAATCTCCTGGAAGTCTCCCATGCATAAGTCAACTCTGGCAAGTAGATTAACATACTTAACAGTTATTCATCGAAGTGGAGGTGAATAGTGGTGGATATTTACTGAGCCACAAAGCAGCAAGGTAAATATCCACCACTTTCACCAACACTGAGGTAAATAATTGTTTTAATATATACCACATAAGCTGAAGAACTAGTGTTTGTTCAAACAATTTCCTCTTTGGAAACTGAAACAGGAGGCCGTTTTGTTTCTCTTCAGCTGCTCGGAGGTGAATGGTATTTTCCTAATACCAATCAGAACGTGTGAAAAGCACTATTCATTTGTGTGGTATGTACTAAATCAGATTATTATAAGATGGACACATACATGAACATACTACTACTACTAACAATAATAATAATAATAATTTATAATAATAATAATAATACTTCAAATGTAAATGAATTGATATCATCCTGCATGCAATACCTAAGGTGCAATAATTATTGGTATTAACAGAACCAACAGGTGACATCCAAGAACAACCTGCTGGTTATACATGTAGTTTGACACTTTGCCAGCTTGTAGGTGGATGAGTTGTTGATGGCACACAGCAACATCTTACAATTTTTGTTCTGAGATTAAGGTTAAGGTAGTAAAGAAAGCTCTGCCTGCTATCAGGGCACTGGGTTTAATGCTACAGATGTTATGCATGCTCATCTTAATTAATATTTAACTTAAGGCTTCAAGTTCCTATAAATTGAAAGAGCAATATTTATACTCTTAATCTAAAAACGTTTTTTTCTGCAACACCAAGCAATTTGTAACCAGAGTAGTATAAATATATTTCTATTTTCAGTTTTCACCTAACAGATCATGTTGTCAGAATATCTAATAAAGTTGCATTTTACATGTATAGGCTGTGAGGTCTATGGTTTTAGCAGAAAATACTCTTGATCAATAATTTTACATTTATGACACATTTAAATTTTTATATTACTTATATTTTAGCCAACTTAAGGAGTAAACATTTCAGCAGTTTCATCATTATTTCATCCAGGGACATCTATAAAAAATGTGTAACTTAATTTCCAAGATCCATTTTTAGTTAGTGCATGTAGTTATTTACCAACCTGTGGCATTTAAATTTAAGTTTATTTTATTTTTAACATCTTATATGCAAACATACAGTAGTTGACAAAAAAAATATGAAAAAGGTATTCATATTTATTTATAAAAATACTTTTATTTATTTATTTTAATTTAAAGTACAAAAGTTTAAATTATCTTATTTTATGCTTACTCCTTCACTATGCTTTGACCTTACATGTCTCAGATCCTTTTTACAATAACCTTAAAGCCCGGTTTCCAAATAGTCGTCCCTGTCGCTAGAATCATCTCTGTCACTTCAAATTTTTGGAAGCAACAGGGACGATCATATGGAAACGCTCTAGCGATCACTCAGGACGATCCTTGCGACAGAAACGATCAGTCGTCCGAGATAGACTCGAAGTCTAATAATATTATTAACAGGAGAAGAAAACTGGATGAATCCTTCAATTTGTGAAGAGATTGACTTGTACATGTAAATAATCTTAAAAAACTTGTATGTCAGAAGAGGGAACTTGGAACAAAGTACTCAAAACAAGATGAAAAGGTGGTGCAAAAGTGCAATATTTCTGATGTAAGAATATGGTTTCTATTTTCACATTAATGTTATTGAGGCTACCAATGAATGTTAAATGAATTAATGTTGAGGCAACAAATAATTTATTCACAGTTGATGGGAACTAAAATGAGAGTTGGGAAATGGAAAGGAACAAGGTAAGATTTTTGTCACGAGAGCCAAACACATAAGATTGAGAAGAACAAACGACTCGTGTAAATGCAGGTCTCTAAGGCTTCTGATATTGGAATTTACATGGTGGAATGAAGGATACATCTAACTACATACAAGTCTTTAACAGCAAGTTTTTGTGATTTAAGGATAAAAAGGGTGAAAGCGCACTAGAGTGTCTCCTGTGTTAAACAACAGTGAGTCTCCCCCCCTCCCCCCCCCCCAACTCATCATGGAATGCTGGTTCTTCACAGGATACCCAATATTTAGCACTTGACTAGATGTTTTCCTATAGCCCTTCCCTATGGTTAACATTACCTCAAGCACCACAGTACTACCCAACATACTATTCTGGAGCAATTACATGTATCTCTCCTCTTCCTTCCCCATCAGATAAGATTACCCCTAGCCCGATTTGTTAATGAGTTTCTAACCAGTTTGCTAGTAGATCTCGGTGGAGACTGAGAGAGAGGTAATATAAAGCAAAGTTTTGTGTGAAAGGGAATGGCACTATGAAATTCAGAAAAACAGCACTCCACTCAAAATATATAGCTGTAGATGTACAAATAAAACAACCACATGGCAGTCACCTTACTTTAAATTTACATGGTCATGTAACTATTGAGAGTTGACATTTAATGCAATTGCCAAGACTTGAATGCTTTCAGGAATGGACAAGATCTAATAGAACAGCTGAATAGGTTTAAGATGTGAAGAGATGAAAGACAGATACAGACCTCAGGGCCAAGAGCAAGAGCCTTGAAATCTTGAATCAAGTTGGAGAAGAGAGAAAGACCCTGTCCTTGCTGCAAGAAAGTTTAACAAATTAATACACCCTTAACAGCTTTAACTTATTTTTAAAGCAAGACTGACAGAGACAAGACAAGACAAGACAAGACAAGACAGCTTATACTAACAATGATGTCCGACAGGTTGGATACCTTAGGCTGCAAGACAATGCAGACAACACCAAGATTTAGCATGCAGGAAGGAAAAGAACAGACTTACAATAATCACAACTTTACAGTTAAATACGGTAACTGTAACAATGATAGACAACCCTGACCACCATGAAGTTACAGGGAAATAGTTATTTTCCCATGATGTCGCAAGGCCAAATCTGAAGTGCAACCTCTCTACACTTGAACATCTTGGCATAGCTTCCACATTATAAATTATTTTTATTTATCATTCTACTTGTGCTTTGCTTTACTTATTTCATTCCTCCCTCCTGTAAATGATCCATTTGAGGTACCACTCTCCTCAAGGTAATCAATAATCAATTTATAAACTACAGTTACAGAACTGTTCTCTATATTGACAAGTCCCGATATCATCTTTCAGAGTATGACAGCTTACATATTATCTCAGCTTGGGAAATTAAAGGAAAATGTGAACTTTCTGAATTAATTGAGTAGGAGTTAAAATTAGCCTCACTAGAAACAAAGTGTATAGCAGATTAATTAGTTGGGTGCTTAAATGTAAGAATTACTGGTAGCAGTTGTATACCACTGAAGAAATCTTGCCAAGGGATAGATTTTAGTAAGACACTCCTCGCAAGCCTTCTTTGTTTTATACAGATCTAACAGCCAATGTCACAATGAAAAGTTAGTAGTCATGCATGCCATGTTACCGGTACACATTTTAATAGCAATGTTCAACATTTTAGGTTTGGAAAATAAAACATTAAACCTGTTTACAAACTAAAATGGTTATCTTGGAAAAGCATGGCTCTAAGAACAAAAACTAATACTTATTTTCACTTTTTTCTTACGAAACACTGCTGCCAAAAAAAGGTTTCTTCGTTGGGTATACAAGTACGAATGCAATGCATGGATTGGTTTGGTGACTTTTTGTTGCAAGTGAAACTCCAAGGAGGAGTAAATAAAATGGCCTTTACCTCTCTTTTGACCTTTCTTACATTAAAAACAACTTTCTCATTGACAAGTTTCATACACGATGAAAACTCAAAAGTGGCAAGAATGAAACTGCTCTTTTTAGAAAGCTTTATAACATGTTATTACAATGACCAAGTCAAACTACAAGATCCATTAGAGTTTGCAGACTTTTGTGCAATGCATAATTTTGGAAAAACCAAAATTTAATAGCCACCTCAAAATAACACCCTTAAATGATAAAAGAATTCTACAAAGTATATGTCTTCATCAGTAAAAAGTTAAATTCAAACATAAACAATAGCTTCAACATATTTAAAATAATCATGGAGAGAAGGCAACCAACTCTTCACACTGTTAAAAACTATACCTAAGAGTTTACACTAGCTTTGATTGAGCACTATACTCTAGTCTAAACAAAACACATTAAAGAAACACAGACAGTTCATGGAGGGTTGCTACAAAAAAAAAATTCAACTTTAAAAAAAGTATAAAAAACTGAATGACTTATGAATAAACAAATGTAGATTATTGCTCAATTAATTTAATAGATATATCATAATCACTTCAAATTTTTAAAATTTGGTGGCTTCTTCTTGTTTGTAAGTGCTTTGACTAGACAAGAAGGAGGCTACCCAGAGAGTAACACTTAAAGCTAAAATTGGAGCAACTCTTACAAGCCAATCAAGAAATGTTAATTTTAATTAGCACTGCTGGTATTAATTATTTTTACTTGCAATTGGACGGGAAATGCTGGAGCTAACAGATCGAGGAAACAGAAGCTAAACTGCTGAATACCCTGCCACTTGTTTGCATGTGAATAGTGTGTATTGTTATCTGTCTCATTCTTAAAACGATGCCCCTACAAGAAGACAATAGTGGTGGGGTATTCAGCAGTTACTCCAAAACAGAAAACAACAATTTAGCAATTTATAGCATTATTGGGAAACAATTATTCTTCAGAAAACTGTTGCTTTTTGGAGTGTATTTTGTTTTGGCTTCAAGACCCAAAATAATTATTGTTACACAGGTGAAAAAAGCAGCAAATGCCTTAAACTTC
The DNA here is from genome assembly GCA_948470475.1 of Galaxea fascicularis. Lineage (NCBI taxonomy): Eukaryota > Metazoa > Cnidaria > Anthozoa > Scleractinia > Euphylliidae > Galaxea > Galaxea fascicularis. Next base: position 1,838,566 of record OX419337.1, on the reverse strand, counting down.
ATGATATCATTTCAAAATTTCACTTAGATTACAAATACAAGAAATTTAAAAAGAACATTTCCATAACAGAAATAGAAAAAGTACTTTCCAGAAAGCAGAAAAAATGTTTTTTGCGTGTTACCAGTGTCATCTAAGTACAGTACATTATAAATTTATGTTTGAGTTTATGAAAATTTTTAATCAAGCACCAACACTGATAAACTTCTCTTACTGTTAATTTGACAATCACCAGATCAAAGGTATGAACTTCAAGAATTCTCATATGGAAAGATAAGCTTCTGTTAATTTTTTTAATCAGCTCAAGTGGTGTATCTCACAGCAGTCAATTACACAGGGTAAATTTTGTGGAAAATCTCCAGGAATAAGGATTGACACATTAGATTTTATCTGTTATAGCTGGTTTAAATATTTTCTCTTTGGTCTAGTAGTGTAATGGCATTTCCCATGTTAAAACCCTCAAGCATCCCATAGTAACAACATCATTTTCTAACATTTACAATGAGGAAGCGACTTTTGAAGCATCAAAAAGGAACTGAAAAGGGGCTTGTTTTATTTTTACAATCTCATAAAAGTTTAAATTTATGTTTTTGTAATTGCAAATAAGAAGGTTGCAAAAAGGAAATGACCTGTGGTTAAGGCGACAAATAATAAAACCGAAAGATCTGGTTTAGTTTGCTACACCGAATAACCAATGATAAGAAATAAATATAGTATTCTTTAAACTTTCATAAGAAAGTAAGATATTTGTAGCTGTTTAGGCTAAGAAGGTCATCCACTAAAGTTACATCAGATGGCAAGACTCTAATGCACTGAATATAACCTGAAGAAATATGTATATTGCCTTCAGCTCAATTTGTAATAAGAATGCACAATATAATATTTTCAAGGATGAAAGAAATATATCAATGTTGTTTTAATATGTAGCACGAAATGTGAAGTGCAGTTATTTCAATCAAGACATGAAATCCTGTAAATAGAAAATCACAAAATTTGCCAAGTATTTGCACAATGCAAGCTCTTCAAATACACACTGTACAATAGATCCACTACTATGCGCCTGGTATGTTTTTGCCAAAAAAAATACCAAACGGAAAAAATAAACGGTTTTTACACATCTCTAACGCCAAAACACAGGAAGAAGTAAACTTCTTGGCAGTTTATAAGAATTCAAATTTTTACGGATACGCTCTTTAAATAGTTTGTTTGTCAAGGAAAAGTGAGGGTGGGTCAACTCGTTACACCTGTGTGCCATTTGCGTCTGATTTTGTAGAATTTAAAATTGCTACAAGGAAACATGAGGCTCAAATTAGAGTAATACCCACTCCTTCAGAAATAGAGAAAATAAAGTATTTAAAAGCATCTACACAGTTGCTTGCAAGGGGATTTACTAAAATGCCTTAAATTCTCATATTTGTAAGACTTCATCGGCGACGTAAAATTATAAATAAGTTAGATGAAAAGCAACACTCCTCCGGCAAAATTTCTGTGTCTCACCAGACAAGCTACATAACAACAGCAAAACTTCTCGCGAACAAAATTTACTCCGGAGTAATTATTACAAATTATGCCCGAAAGTTTAAGCCGCCGAAAGCAAATCACCGATTGTTCGCAGCGATAAAATTGTTCAATCCTGACTGAAAAAGAAATTCTAACGCAACTAAATCGACAAAGTGGATGTTTTTAAAAATACATGAGCGAAAGCTTGAGTTGTCAACAGTACTGTTTACGACCTATCGCTTGAGAAAGCGGTTCTCAGCAAATGGTTTTGGAGATCTCAAGTCTTGAAGTAAGCTGTAAGGTGCAAAAATAACAGATTAAAATTATATTTTGACTTACCGAAGTCTGTGAAGATAACAAGGGGATGAATCATCATCGTGTCCATGGGAGAGAAGAAAAAACGCAAAGTTAGTTAAAATTCTAAGCGGAGTAAGTCGGAGAAGTTTAACCCTAATCGTGCCGACGCTGCTGAGCGTGCATCAAAGGTTCTCAAATATACATCAATCACGAGAAACTATGTAAAATAAATCCCTCACTGTACCTTCATGTTTTAGTCTCGGCTATCCAAGAACCACCCAATGTGTAGCAGAAACACTAACCTCTCGATATAATCCAAAATATATAAAGATAAAGGCAAGCTACGCTGCAAATCCAAATTCGTGAGTACACGCGCGCTCCGTTTGAGGTGGCGAAGTCCAAACAGCACAAGGTGAAATGAATCGAAGATTTAATCTTCTAGAGGAAAACCCATAACAATCTACTTACTGCCAACCAATTTTTACATCTTGGCGATTAAATTCCTTCGGTTTTCTCCAACAGTTCTGTCGGAAATAAGAATGAATTGGGACCAAAAAGCCGAGGAAAACAAAATGGCCGCCATGTTGCATTCCTTGCTTCCACAAAAGGACCCTCATGTTCGGAAAAAATTGTCGCTCTCACAACGATAAGGCGAAGAATTACGAAACTATCTTCGTAGCAACATAAGAGCAAATCTGATTGGTCGGGTACCTCTTCTTTTGTTGTCAGTAGCCAATGAAATTGACTTTTAGTTCTGAGGCCACACGAGGCCGATCAGATCGGCCCGTGGCACGATTAGGGTTAAGTCTGGATTCATGATAACTTAAACGAATCTGCTGACCCTCAAAGAATCTTTAAACAATGAAAGCATATGAACGACGGGTAGAAATAACAAATGATATTATTACACATTTTCGTGTAGAAAATGTTCAAAGAATTTGAAAATTCACCTGTTTTGATCCCGGAATGGTGACTTCAACACCACATCTCGCACAGACTTTGAGTTTACAGTATTTGCATTCTCTACCCGCTCCATCTGTAAATTTTGTCTTGTGGCAAATTTCGCAGACATTGTCTTCCCTGGAATAGTCCGACGGACCGGTCTTCCGTTCCACTCTATTCTGGTAGCTTTCGACTTCCTTCTGAAGGTTTCTGCAAGCGAACCCAAAAGTTTACACTTGTTTAATTTCGATACCAGTGAAGCGTAAAAAAGATTCAGGCACGATCAAAATTTGATACAATTCCCCAACACAACTCTTTTGAAGCGACTGTTATTCACAAAGGATGGGAATTTGAAACAGATAAGAATTAAACACGCAAAGAACGATCAATGCGACCCAACGCCAACATGGCGTTATAAATACACACAAATAAAGCGTTTTTAAAAGCTCACCGTTGCATCTGAAGGGTTTCATCTTCCATTTGCTTCTGTCGCTGCAAGACTGACTGTATGATCTGCTTCTCCTCCTCTGTCAGATTTGAGAGATCTGGAGGCGGAGGAGATGCAGGAATCCCAAAGCCAGCCATTTTTCGCATTTCAGCCGAGAGCGGTCAGGGAAACCTTGCGTGAAATTCAGCTGAGGATTCGCCTTCAATCGGCGATGAATAACACAAGATCCACGCCAAACAGAACGTATAAATCAGTGAAGATTGCAGGCTGCTACCTAAATTTGAGCTCAGCTTTCTGCGTTTCCACTTCCATAGCAATATTTCATTCATCCTTTACAAAATGCTCTCCATGCCCAACAAAAAATACTTGTAAACCACAACACAATTTCTAAAGGAGACTTTTGCATATTTATTATGATAATTTCATCTTCGGTCGAATTGCGCGCGCGCACAATCGCTGTCAGCTTCGGAAACTGTCGGCAAACGTCGGAGACCCTTGGATTGTGCAGAGGAAAGACAATCGAGCTGAACTCTGCCGGGGTCCGTAAGCAACAAGGATTCAGTTTCGTTTTAAATACGTACTACAATCAAAGAAAGTCGCAAAATTCACCAAGTATTTGTGGAATGCTGAGATGACGTCACCGTTTCATGCCCTTTAGACCAGTAGGTCCTGAAATAAATAATTTACGCACCTGATCAGTCAAACAGTTGCACAAATTTCTTTGTCCCCATAGGAGGGCTCAGGTTAGACTTAATCAAGAGTCAAGACTTAAGCGAACGAAAATGACTTAGCACATGAAGATTCAATTTTTTGAACGCTCAAAGCGGATTAATCTTGTGGCATTTTAGAGAACCCTCACCTCTTCCCATCGTCCCCCGCGTGCTTATCATTTTCTTGTTGTGAGCAGGAGAGTGTAACGAGGATGCTGGGAACGAGGAAGTGTTTGTCATAGAGGCTAAAGCAATTAAGGATAATTGATTGGTTTTGTTCCCGCAGGTTGGATCACATTGTCTTATGATATAGCCATCGGAAGGGAGTGAGGGGATAAATAAAACCTTTATTTACCCTCGGCAGTTTATTTAGCACAAAGGCTAGCGGGGCCAAGCAAATACATGAAACAAATAATTCAAATAAACGTAACATGATAAGAATCCCAACTAGCTCCAGGGATCCAGGGAAGAGATCGAGAGTAGGGACTGAGGCAGCAAAACGAACCGGTTGCCTTCCCGTAACCATTTCAGATCTTGCTTTACAGCAAACGTAGAGAGTCACCCGGGGGTGGGGGGGGGGGGGTGGGAGGGGTACTTGGATGAGGGTGTGTGGCACGCTTCCTGAAACCCTTAACTTATTTCAGACCTAAATGTTTGATTTTCCCTACCCTATTTCAGACCTGATCAATACCCTATCTCATTACCCTACCTCAGACCTGCCTTATATATAATCAGTTCCTTAGGTCAAACCAACATTTAAGGCAATGTTTATACGCTTTTATTAAGTAGGATACAAAACTGTACAAGTTTCGAGCTTAAAGTTCCACATTGTAAAGCAGGTTGCATCATGAAACATACCCTATTTCAGACCAAAATAGTCAAAATCGATACCCTATTTCAGACAAAAACGGCTAAAAAACCATACGCTCTAATTTCTCCAGGGAATGAAACATTTATTCATGATTTGTAATAACTCTTACAACTGGTACAGGTTGGTCGCTAACAAGGGTTGAGAACGCGAAAACTTTAAATCGACAAGGACAAAAACATCAAATGAAGTTCTAGTAAGCTTGAAAAAAGGTCATGTAACATTCACATCGTAAATTGAATATATAAACTGAGTAGCCAGGAATGACGTTTGCAAGTTTGCTCTGTCCCCGAGTTATTTTTTTGTCCGTCTCCAGTTTCCTTTTTTACTAAACCAAAACACTGCCATTGTGTTCCATTGTTTCTGGCATACTGGAGGCTCACAGCAGTTTTCTTGGCTTTGGGGTGTATCTTTTGAAATCAAAATTTCTTACAGAAGATAAGCTTCCACTAATTTCCTTAAAACCACAATATCCTTCGACGTATGACCAAAGGTTGTCTTCTCATCGGTTTCCAAGCTACATCTGTTGCCATAGCGACGATAACGCAAAGCTGGTCATTTTAAAAAAGACTCGATTACCTCGAAATCCGTTCAGACACTTCATAACGAAAGTAGGGTGTAAACTACTCTAGTCCCACAACTTGTAGCCCAAACAAAAAAATGAAAAAAATTCCGTAAGAGCCTTTTCAAAATAAATTGCAAATAAATTGTTAGAGGCTCGTTTTGTTCATTTCAGCACATTTCTTCAAGATTTTTGATGAAATATGAAACCTTTACACCATTTTTGCTCTGTTCAAAGAATTATCATAATAACATTTTCAATTCATATTGAGTGTCCTAGTTGGCTGTAGTTGCGAGATATTTAAGTTCTAATTTATGCAAATCAGTAGCTTTGTGACGTAAATATCGAGAAATCGCAGTCACCTAGAACGCTCAATGTGAATTGAAAATGTTTTCCTATCATGATTATTCTTTAAACAGAGAAAAATTTGTGTTAAAGTTTCTTATTTCTTCAAAGAGTTTGAAGAAAAATGTGGGAATGAACAAAACGAGCCTCTTAAAATTTTTTGCCAGTTTATTTGAAAACGCATTACAGATTTGTTCTAATTTGGCCTACAAGTTGTGGAGCTGTACTTGTAGTCGTCATTAAGTGTCTGACTGGATTTCGAGATAAAAGAGCTTTTCTAAAATGAGCAGCATGGCATTAACGGTCCTTGTAACAGCTGTTGCATGGAAACCGATGAGAATATAAAGTTTGGTCATACGTTGAAAAGATCTTGTAGTTTAGAGGAAATCGAAACTTGTCTTCTGTAAGAAATTTTGATTTCAAAAGGTGGACCCTAAGCCAAAAAAAATCTGCTGCAAACCTCCTATTAAATTCACAGATCCACTGCAGTTCTCAGGGACCGCACAGGGGGAGTGACCGGGGGTGGGTGCAGGACCCCCCAACATTTTGTGGAAAAAATGAAAAAATTAGCAAAATATATTTCCATGGGATAATAGCGGTCGATTAGAGCTGGCGGATCTCCCGTGAAAACATCCAAATTTATGAGTATAGATCGTTTTCAGTCACGTGACCAGCGGTCTTATTGGTTCAATGAAACAAAATAAAGCATTTGCATAAAAATAAAGTTCAATTCCCAGAGGGTTAGCCTTGTGCAAACATGGCCGCCATTCCTTTGTTTGTGTGCACCAACATGGCCGCCGTGACGTCCTGTGCAAACGATTTATTCCGTTAACCATTTTTAGAATCAGCCCCCTTCCCTCAATTAAAGAAGTGGGAGCGGCCCCCAAACTTTAAAAACTGCTCCGTGAGCCCTGGTTCTGGTGAAGTTAAAACAACTGACATAACAGTTAACACTGACGCAGAGTATGAAAAGATACGAAAGAAGAGCAAGTTCGCACACAGTGATGATGATGCTTGGGAGGGAAAGACATTGCACTTGCGGTTATGCTTTGACTGAAAGACAACAGCTCTAGATAGCTAACAAGAACACAACGTACAGTATTTAATCTCCATACTATTTCATTATATTACAATCACACTTGGCACGAACAGTCTCTCTTTTCTCAGTCCAAAGACGGTCGAATAAGAAGCAAAATAAGCACTGCATGCGTGGAAAACCAGCTTTTTTGTTTCAAACTATCTGTCGAACACGCTTAAAGTTTTTTCCCATGTCAGCACGAAATACATCGCGCATGGGCCCTAATTTCGCATCTCGTGCCCAGTGCTTTTGATGCGCGCGACAATCAGACACACATAGGAGCTCTGGGGAAGAGAATTTGTTATGAAAAAAAAGATTGAGAAATCAAGAAACACGCGCTCCTCGCATGCCATCATGTAAAAAATACGGCCTCCCGTATTTATTATAAAGAGAGGCATTATTCTAAGTTAACGAAGGTAACGCAAATTAAGGTCTCTCCCTCTATGTATATACAGTTATCAAAAGTCTTCTAGTTATCATCAAAAATGTTCCTAAAAATTATCTGACAGTTTTGAGGGGCACTTAGCACCCTAGAATTTTCGAGCTTTGAACTTGAAGATTTATTTGACAAAAATGTGATTTCTTACTGAATATTCTTAAGTTTAAATCTCACGTTAGGGGGATGCGGTAACATCCTAAGAAGAAAATCAATCCTTTAAATTCTAAGATTAAAATTTCAATTCTAATTTGTTGCCCCTACATTTTTTTATGGACGTAGTAGTGAAAAATTGTTAAAATATCAAGCAAATTCATCTTTTGTGATCCTGTCCTTAATTCTCATAACCACTCTGTTTTGCAAAGTAATGAGAAATCTGATGTTGATCACTCTTAGGGTTTAAAGGGTTGACGAATACTGGGAATACTCTATGCAGCACGGTTTATGTAACGCAACTGATGTCACGGTGGTCTCTGAATCCTTACGTGACATTTGAAGTCACGTGAGAATACTAAGGTACCATATTTGGTAGCTTGAGGTGATGCGTCCTTTTATCTCTTCCGGTGAGATAATACGTGACCAACTGTCCTTTTCCCTTAACTTTTACGGGTCCGCGATAAATGAATTTGAAGCCCTTGTCTTTCAGAATTTCATATGTCTGCTCCGTAACCTGGAAAAAGAGAAACAGATGGATTATAATGCAACATATCTATATCTACCAACTTTTTCTGACACAAAGGCGTGAGATTTTTATCCTGGGTGTGTCAGGAATTCGACACGACAAGACCATAGTCGAAGATTTCCAAAGACGTCCGAAGACTTACGAAGACTCCCGAGCATTTCGGAAGGCGTTCTGAATAATTCAGAACGCAGGACGTGTATCGGTAAACACGACCTCGTCCAGTGTCTTTTCTTCAAAAATCGAATACTTCGGGAAAATTACCGTCATTTACTCATTTTACATGGACTTTTGGTTTCTCGAATTGCTCTGAATTTAGACACGAGAACGGTGAAAAGTTGATGGCTAGCGTTTGGCTGTTGAATAGTACAAACAGAGACCTTGCTACTGTTCTTTATGTTAACAAAAATGTTTCTTAACTTGAGTAGTTTCGAATGTTTTTTTCGATCAACACCATTGTCAGCTGTTTGCAAAAACGCAAAGATTTGCGGTTACATGAATGCATAGCCAAGGGTGCCTCCTTCCCATTCTCCTCTCCGCCACTATAACAGAGTGGACATACAGACCCAGCCCTATAGACGGGTACTTGGTGTGAAGCCAAGGCAGTCAAAAGATGTTGCAATCAGATAGAAAACAGACATTTATCCAAAACACGTTCATACCTGCATATAACCGGCTTTTCCGGTGCTTTCCATTCTGCTTGCGACATTAACAGTGTTTCCCCAGATGTCGTAATGCGGTTTTTTGGCGCCGATTACTCCAGCTACCACAGGACCTTGGCAGATTCCTAGAAAAACAAAAGGTTTCTTTTGCAATTATAGCACCAAGAAAGATAAGTAAATACAGACTTATTCTGTATTTCCTTTTCAATGGAGGGAAACTCGAACTGTAGAGCAGGGTTCTAACTAAAGGCAAAACCCTCTAATCATTTTGTTGTTTCAAAACCAACACGTAAAATCTCTTGCAGCAGGGTAAGGGTAGCCACCCTTTATCAGCCAGCACCAACACTTTAGTGATATCTCTGAGATTTTACTTGGGCCATTGAACACACTTTTTGATCACTTTCTTCAAGCTCTGCGTAACGCCGCTGCTACCCAATCCTTTCCCGAACGCCCGATTAACCTCAGAGATATAATGAATATCTCAATAACCTCGTTTCCTCGTTTTCTACTGTAAGTTACAGATTCTCGTTTTTTCCCCGTTGATTTATGCCCCGCGCACTTCGCGCTGGGACCATAAGGGAACGTGAAAAAACTCGGTCTGTAACTTACAGTACGGACCTCGGACACGGACACGGTTAGAGACGTATCCTTGCAGTGGTACTCACCAACTCTTAGCACAAACTGATTAAAGCATTCTTGGTTGATAGATTCCAGTTTGTCTCTTAACGCGAGTGCAAAGTCGACTACATCAACGAGTTGCTTCCAATGTTCAGAGTCCTTGGACTTAAAAAAAAAGAACAAAAACCCCCGATTTAGGAGCGACAAAGCCCGACCATTCTTCGGTAGACGAAAGTCGGACGCACTGATATCACAAATTACATATTGAAATGGGTAGACATACAACACCCAAGACCCCAATACATAGAAGAATCTGTCCTTTCTGCAACTCCGATGAAATTGAAGATGAAAGGTCTACGTGCTATATTCTTGTATTTTGATGACAAGATTCGCTTAGAACTTAACAACAAAATCAATTCAAAGTATCCTTTTTTCAATGATTTTGATTTTATTCCTTTTTAATGATGTAGATCCCTTTCTATGTAGAATTATTTCTGCTTTTGTCTTTCGAGCAAAGAATATGAGACAGGAAGCATCGTATAAAACAAAATGACATCCAATCTGTTATCTAATATTATTGTCTATGCTACTTGACTAAATTTATTCATTTTTATTTATTTTATTTTAGGTAATGCCATGTACGGCTTTGTCCTGCTTTGTGGAAATACGTTAATGAATTGTTGTTGTTGGTGGTGTTGATATCCTGGATTTCTCCACATAGGGTTGTGATTCATTAAAGATGAATGAGGGTTGTCCAATACACCCCCGACATAATAATGACATTCATGATTCTTTGTGATAAGTTTCAGTTTAGTGGCACATTAAGTACGGGACACTTTGTGACACTGTGTGACGTCCATTGCGATGTACCATAAATCTCATTATGCGTTGGTGTATTGGACATGTATAGATTAAGACGGTTGAGACCTCTACTAGCATGACATTGTGTGAGCCTAGTATGACCCACCAAAACACACAAAATCACACAAGATGAAGATAACACGAGAGTAATGTTACTTGGCTTAGACCTTCGAAACGATAGTGACCTGCATGTTATTAATTAATTAATTAATTAATTAATTAATTACAGGAGTCCAATACCTTTAAAAAAAACTTTTCTCACCTCATATTCTGGTTTGAGCCCGGCTGCTGCCATATACGTGCTCTTGATTGTTTTTATTTTCTCGATGCCCCGGAATCTTGGCTCTGATAAAACCTAGGATACAAGTAATAATAATAATAATAATAATAATAATAATAATAATCGGGTTTAAACAGTGGACATCCACGTAGTGGCTCTTATCTGGATCGAATTGGGATTTGGAAATGTTGGTTTTTGCGGAGAAGGGAAAACCGGAGTACCCGGAGAAAAAAACCTCTCGGAGCAGAGTAGAGAACCAACGACAAACTCAACCTACAGATGACGCCAAGACCGGGAATCGAACCCCCCAGAATGTTTGGAAGTTACAAAACAATTTTGCCAAAAAATACCAAAAGAAACTACGATGGTAAAGGTAACGAAAACAACATCTATAAAGTGAATTCTTGTTATTTCAAATTTCATCGCCCTTCCTCCAGCCAAGGGAGTAGCTAGGAGGGTCCTGTGGTGCCTGGGAAACCCCTTATCCTTTGTAGGCCTCTTTTTAAGCAAACAATCTACAATATTCAGGTGACAATCTGGTGAGTATCCTGTGTTTGACACAGTGTGACCCCCCCCGCCCCCTTTGAAAAATCCTGGCTACGCCCATGCCTCCAAGCAGCTAAATTGTAGGCGAATTCTCCTACAGTCAAATTCTAAGGACCCGTTTCAGGTTGAAGAGGAAAAAGAACATTAAAATGTACCAGAAAGTGTGATGAATGTGCAGAGTTAATGTTTTGCTTATTAAACTTATTGCTTTGATCTTCTCCTTGCCGTCGCCGTAGTGCCACCTTAAAGTCTCTAATGCCTACGACGAAGGGAGGAGGGGGGGAAGGGGATAGGGGGTAGCTTCGCTTTGTTAGCCTGTTAAGCCCCCCCCAGTTATTTTAGCCTTGCTACGGGCCTGTAAAGGTAAATTCCCCGAGGATGTGGTTTACAAGTGAGCCATTTTGGACTGAAATTATTCCAGTGTCTATTCAGGCAGCTGCAACAACAACAACTTCATTTACCCTTTGCAAGCACAAGGACGGAAATTTATAGACAAAGAAGTTGAATAGAAAAAGGGGTATTGGCTTCCAAAAATAACTATGAAGAGCTGCTCCGGAATTAGCTGTATATTTTGTTTGTTGTCTTCCTTCTGAAGAACAGATGCATTTAAATTATTCTGAAATGACACCAGTTTTAGTGGCGTTGAATTGGGTACTTGATGGCAAAAGTCCGTAGAGATACCACACTTAGCGACACCAGGAGCCGATACCGACACCAGGATACCGATACCGATACCGATACCGACACCAGGAGCCCCTCCTAGTGACACCACAAATTCTTGCATGTAATGATCAAACCCCCTGTTGATTAACCACCAGCAGTTTCTTGCGGGCCACACCCTCATTGTACCTTACCTCATCGAAGTCGTTAATGATTTCGTTTAAGAAACGAATGCATTCCTTCCCCCCGTCATTGATCTGATCCTCGGAGTAGAACTCGTCAAAGTTTGGAATCGAAGCAAAAATCACTGTCACGTACTTGTATGAATGGCTGTACAGCTCCTGTCACGCAATCGCACACGGAACAAATCATTTCAAATAGTTTCTGTACTGTTATTTTTACGCTCCGTGAAGTTGTTCTAACTTTTGAGTCTATGCACAAGATGCTAAAATATTTCCACTCAAACTTGAAGATGTTATTAGCACTGAGCAGTCCCCCATGGGAGCATGGTGGTCTCCACGTTTCTAAGAAGCGCGATTCTACAATAGCTGGGCGTTTCGATTTCTTCTTTCCTCGTTGTATTAAAAATATTTTAAGACATCATTATCTTGTAAATTATCTATAAATCGCTGTGAATTGTTATCAAAGTATTAAACGTTATTCAAGGCACGGTATAAACCTCGCACTTTGATTGGTCTAGACGAGTTTGCGATATAAAGTCAAGATAGACGCACGAATGACGTCATGATTTGAAGAAAGAAAAAAAACCCGATGTGTTAAACAGATAGATTCCAGGGGTTCCGGAACACCCCCCCCCCCCCTCTCGCGCTAAGGAACTCCTTCCCTTCCTGTTTTTAACGGTGATTTTATCCAAGCAAGAGTGTAATGGACTCAGGATTCCTGAAATTTTTCGTTTTGTTTTATGCTTACAATAAGTACAGTGAACGACATTGTGGTATCTATTTGTACGTACGTAATGTAAGAATTTTAGACCAACCGTTTTCGTTGGAACCAATTTGGACCCCCCCCCCCCTCCTAGAAATCCTGGCTACGCCCCTGTTGTTTATAATTGCAACCTGGCTAACAAAGAGTGGTATACAAAGAATATTTCATTGCCAAACTACGCCCCCCCCCCCCAATAATATTATAATAATTACCGTTTCGTCTTTACTCTGGTGCTGAAGAAAATAATCAGCTACGTGCTCCGGTAAAATGTTGTCCACCAGCTTCCTATTCCTCAATCGAATTTTCTCCACTTCAGTCCTCTTTTCAAAGGCCTCCATTTTCCACAAGAACAATAACCGGGCGGTTCGCTCCACCTGAAAAACAAGGAATTGATGTTGGGCGTGTTCTGCACTTTCGAGAAATGATGTTTTTTTTAAGGAAGTTGTCAACACTGCAAAAAAATTCTGTTTTTTTTTTTCCGTAATTTTCTCTTCTAATCGCTTCAGGCCTTAGAGGTCACCCATCCTCCGAGTCTTACTATCCGTTTATATACTCGCTCCAGGACTTTTTTCGAAGGCCGCGAGCACTCCTTTGACTGATCAGACTGTTTTGCAGTCTAGAAGTTGTCGTAAAATCTTACCTGTCGACCATGAAGAACAAGGATTAGAAAGCTCAGAAACAGGATCACGGATGAAAAATACTTCTTTGGTACGTACGTTGTGCTGGTTTAAAGAAAACAATTATAAAGAACATTAAACGTGGCGAGTTTTTCATGTATCACTTCTTCAGGACTGATGAAAATGAGAACAACAACGAACAGCAATAATACGTAACAGTACTAATAATGATGATCGTGACCTTAGTCGTGATCGTCATCATGACAATGACGATGATGCCCGGTTGGCTCAGTTGGTAGAGCACCGGACTCCCGTGCGGGAGGTGGCGGGTTTACGCCCTGCTGGCCAGATCAACACTCAAAGTTAATTAATTAATTATTTACTTATTTATTAAAGCATAAAACGGTAAAACGAACGATAAAATCCGACGTTTCGGAGTAGACATGACTCCATTATCAAGGAAAATATAAATAAGATCATGCAAATTACAGCATTTAAAGCGATTTTGGCGCGAAGAATTACATAAAGGGGTGCGAAGATTATAAAAATACTTTCGCACGAATGGAATCTGATTGCACGTTGAGATTTGGCTTTAAGGCTATTATAAAAAGCATTTCGTACACTAAGCAGTCAAATTTGTTCCTGCATTTCGTAAGGGCGTAAGCACTTCGAAACGCTTTAGCAGGCCCTGAGGCATTGTCCCGTGCACGTTCTTGTAGTGTTTGGCAATGGCGGAGGATTGTTGTTTATGTGGTTTTACACGACTATGTAAATGTCCGCATGTGTAACCTACATAACCCGCATCACACAGGTCACATTGAAAACTATAAACAACACACTGCTGATTTACAATTTGTGGCTTTGTTTCCTTCACATGTTCAGTTTTACGGCTCACAAACACAGGCTGGATGGTGGTGTGTACTTTTAGGCTCAGATCCTTAAGTTGTTTCCTCACAATATCTACTGAGCTTTGCTTAGTGTACGAAATGCAATTTGCATGATCATTACTTATATTTCCTTGATAATGGGTCATGACTACTCCAAAACGTCTGATTTTATCGTTCGTTTTTACCGTTTTATGCTTTAAGAAATCTCTTTTAATTGTTATTTATTTATTTATTTATTTATTTATTTAATCAATTTGCCAACAAAGGCAGGTGACGACACAATAGAACATTAAGTCCCCTACAAGGTGCATCAAAGTTGGTATAGCACCGGACTCCCGCGTGGGAGGTCGCGGGTTTAAACCCCGGCCGGACCAACACTCAGAGTCTTTAAGTAACTCAGGACGAAGTGCTGCTTTTGTAATGACAACTGCAAATGGTTAGACTTTCTAGTCTTCTCGGATAAGGACAATAAACCGTAAACAGTTATTGGCTCACACACCCTAGTCCTCAATGGGATCACAACTGAAGAAATAGCACTATAATACATCAGTACCAGACAGCAAAGCTATCGTAGAGAATAGCTATTAGCTAAAACTTCTAATATTTAAAGAGAAGTGTCCACAGTACGTGCAGATTTATATTAAAAGACACACTCCCGTTCCTTTCAGTAGGCCAAAAAAGAGTCATCCTAGAGATTAGAAAACGTATTAGCCTTAAAAGTGACACTTACACCACCCACCAGGCGAATAAAGCTGAACATTGTACACGAGGTGTCAAGTTCCTTAACAACATAAACATTAAACGACTGCCAACCTGTAATTATGGTGAACGTAGACGTCATGATTGTCGTAGAGCTGATGACTAACTGTTGTGTTGATGATGCAATATGCCAAAACTATTCCCAGGGTCAGCAGAACCTTCAGAGAGTGGCTGAGCTGAACTAGAACCGAGACTCCCAGAAGAATCAAAATACCATTGTATGAAAAATACTGCAAAGAAGCAATGTTCATTCAACATTTGATCAAGCTTAGAAGTCGCAATTAAGAAATAATCGTATGTCATGTATTATTGATTAAGTAAATTGGACAGCGCGTGAAAACAAGCTTGCTGAGTACTAATTATAAGTTTCAAGAATTTAGCGCGCTTCCCTTACAAGTTGAGACAAGCAGATGATCAGAAGACTAATTTTTTACAAGAATATTGTGGATTTTATTTTTGTTTTGGATCCACCTCAATTTCCGATCGTACCTGGTGATATTCAAATCTAGGACTGCCGCCTGGTTAGCTCAGTTGGGAGAGCGCCGGATTGCCGAGCGGGAGGTCGAGGGTTCGAACCCCAGACCGGACCATCACTCAGGGTCTTAAAAATAACTGAGGACAACGTGGTGCCTTTGTAATCATATCTGCAAATGGTTAGATATTCTAGTCTTCTCGGATAAGGACGATAAACCGGAGGTCCCGTCTCACAACTCTTCACAATTCATTCTGTGGGACGTTAAAGAACCACTAGGGGCGTAACGAACCCTGGCTGTGACCACCCCTAGTACTGACCTATTCTATTTAGTGTTTCATGGGTTGGTGCTTCATTTAAGGGCTGTATATAGCCTGTTTCGCACCTTTCCCCTGCGCTGATTTGTCCTAAAAACAACGTAAAGTAAGGTTCCTAGTGTACTTTTCTCAACAACGCCTTCCAATGACATCATCATCGCGATACCGGTTCATCTTAGTGGTAGTGGTGGTGGCAGAGGCGACGGTGATGGCAAACTTCAGCAGCGGTGGAAGTAATCAGTAGACGTTTTATGTCGTGATATGATGATAATGATGACGATGTCTAAGATGATGATGATAACGCTGACGATGACGATGATGAGGCGGAAAACTAGTTGTTGCATGTTTAGCGTACCTGGGGATATTCACATCTAGGACTGGAAGGATCCAAGGGCTCCGATCTGTTCTTTCTTTGCTTTACTTGTTCTGTCGTTAGAGTCGTTGTGTCACATCCCAGCTTTGGTAAAACAAAATTCATACTAGTGACTATTTGTTTATTCTTTGAACTGACTTTGTCCTTTCTTTTTATGTAAGTACAAGAAGAACCTACTTCACTTCAGGAATCAATTCTACCGCACAGTTCCAGTTGAGTTTGCATGAGTCAAATGTTCATCTAGGCTAACAAAATGTAACAATTGTGATTTGCTTTACTATATCTAATGACGAAAAAAATATTTAATGTCATATAGTTATTTACCGACGCACAAAGCCCTCCAGTGTTCACTGGCACTTAAGAAGATAACTGTTTTAATCGAGCGGCCTTCAATTGAGTAGTGAATGGTAAGGGGCGAACCATTTGACTTTTGAGGGGGGGGGGGGGGGGTGGAAGCCGATTTCTCAGTGGCAAGAACTTTTTTTCCCAACTGACCAACAAGGCAGATATTTTTTTTCAGTCGAAAAGCAGCGCAATAATTTTAATTTTTTATGATTTGCAAGAATATTTTTGGCTGTACAATGCATGCATGGATTTTTTTTTCTTTGTTTGGGAGGCTGCAGGAATTTTTTTTCAAAATCTTCCAACCCCCCCCCCGCCCCCCTCAAAAGTCAAATGGTTCGCCCCTAAATGTGTTTCTTTCGGTTTTGCATTGCGTTGCTTTGCGATTGGCCAGGAAAACTCGCATCACTTTTTCAACCAATGAAAACCAGAACCAATCGCGACTTCCACGCGCGCATGTCATTGCTTCGTATTCTGATTGGCTCATTGTTTCGGTCTGCTGTGATTGGCTTAAGTTATAACTTTGGTTTGGGTTTTGCGTCACTCAATTGAAAAACGCCCTGTGCACCGAACCAATGAACAGGCAACTTAAAATAGACTCTCAGAGATGCCACACGAAGTGCTATCGTTACTTAACGTACCAGGTCAATCAACTCCGTACCAGCCAATATGATTACACAAAGAGCGGCAACTAGTGTCCGAGCTGGCTTGCTTCCCTCAAGAAAATTTGAAAATTCAACCAGGCGCTGAGGAAAATACTAAAAATGGAAGAATCGAAAGGCAAAAAAGTATTTGGTAAATCGATAATCAGGCTTCCATTCAATAGAGTTTGTGTATAGTTTACTTTGATGCTATGTGCCAGTTAACCCTTTCACCTCCAGGAATGATTAGCCTAAAACTTCTCCTTAAAATATCAATACATTGTCCAGCAAACAGCTACAGGGTGTTATCTTGATAAAATCCCAAATTCTCCTAACTATAGGGCCTGCGGAGCAATTTTTAAAGCGCGGGGTCCGCGCCCGCCTCTTCAACTGAGGGAGGGGGGGGGGGGACTGACTCTAAAAATGGTTAAAATGCATCTAACTCTTTTCAATTCATAAGACTTATTCCGCCACGCTTGGATGTTTTCCTGCGAGGTCCACCAGCTTTAGCCGACTACTATTAACCCTAGAAAGGACTTTTCATTTTACTAAATTTATTATTTTTCCATAAAAAGTCCCCCCACTTCGGCCCCTCCTTTTGCGCGGTCCCTGAACTAATGTACAAGAAACTGTGTAACAGTTGGAAAGGAGAATTAATAATCAGATCTTGGGAGTTAAAGCGTTGAGGGTGTCTTCGGTGTAATATTATGTATTTATTTAATCACGATAGATTATTTGAGTTGTCTAATCACCTTTGGAAAACTCGCTGAACGTGTAATGACAGTAGGAATTAATAATAAAACCATTCCCAAAGTAAACGTCAAATCGTTCCTCAAGTTCCTATAG
Organism: Galaxea fascicularis; assembly: GCA_948470475.1. Taxonomy (NCBI): domain Eukaryota; kingdom Metazoa; phylum Cnidaria; class Anthozoa; order Scleractinia; family Euphylliidae; genus Galaxea; species Galaxea fascicularis. The sequence continues at coordinate 1,820,878 of OX419337.1, read as the reverse complement.
TGAGAGAGAAATAAAATGTTTTCGATTAGGAAAGGTGATTCTGCAGTCACTCCCTCTCCTTGCAGGCTTAATTGCAGAATACCCGGAAACTCCAAGGTTAAGTTTGAAGTGGCAAGCGGCTACGCAGTGAACGCACATATAACATAGAGGGAGGGGGTGGTCTTCCTCACTCCGTAGCCGCGTAGCCACTTCGGATAAAACCTTCAAACATCATAGAATGAGTTGTGGGCTTCCTCACTGCGTAGCCGCGTAGCCACCTCCAGACGAGTATGAAATATACGCATGTCTTGTTCTAAAGCGGTGGCGAGGAAGGACTGCGTATCCATGTAGCCAGCATTTTTAGGGGTATAACTTGAAGTAGCAGCCTTCACGACCATATGTTGGAGGTTATTGACCATACTTTACTGTATGGGTTATTCAGCGCTATATCATGGTTTCTTCGATTCATGATTAAACAAATAGTGGCTTTGAACACCTCGCAAAACGGGCCAATCATCTTAGTTTCGACCAATGGAATAAACACCTCGCATTAGATGGCCTGCGCGCGCGAAAGTCGTACTGGAAAAAAAAGAAAGATCTTGGGCGCACACGCGAGTTACGCCAACCTCGTTCCCAGCGCTGGTGGAACCACGCGTGGAAAGCGGGGAGAGCGCAAGGAGTGCATCGGAATGGAAAACAACGCGTTCGCTTCTCTCGCTTTACGCGGGCTATTAATAGGTCCTTTGCAGTTATTGATCACATGGTACAAAAAACGTCATAGAGCAACTCTGACATCCAAAAAGCAACTTAGTTTTAATTTTCTTTGTTTTGGATGTCCCAGTGCAACAGTTTTCTCTCCTGCAAGGTGTTTTTTGTACCATGAGACCGCTAATATAACTGCAAAGGGCCTATTCTCTTAGCTTGTTGCGTCTGCATAAGGTTACCTATAAGCTCTCAAATTTGATAAACACATACCTTGGAAGTATCATGAGCTCCACGAAGAAGCAAAACAAGATGATAACACACAGACAAACTAAGGACTCTCCAGTCATCTCTTGCTTTTCCAAAGCATACTGTTGATGAAAAGCACAACATAAAGCACCAATGAACCCAGAAGTATCTTGTCTGTGAGCAACTATCGTGCCTTTGCAACTGCCTTTGAGCAACTCCTATCCAATCTGTATACTGTATCCTTTGTAACTTGAGTTGCGTGGAATTAAAAAAATATCTTGAGCAAAATAACCTTTATCCTCTTTCTAAAGTAAATGCACGGGGTTGGCTAGTTTGCGATTAGCTCTCAATAGTGTTGTACTCGGTCCTTTCCTGTCATGAAATAACATGAGATTTTAGGAAGAACTTGAATGCACAGTGCTTTAAAATTTTTTTTTCCCATTTACAGTGTGTTTTATTTTTATTCTGCGTTTCCATTGTCACTGCATCGTGATTGTAGAATGTCTACAGAGAAGAAGAAACTTCTTCATCGTTACCTGGAACTCACTGTCATTATCATTGAAACGAAGTGTGACGGGGTTCATCTTTTCTCTAACACTGAAAACAAAACACAACGACAATAAATAGCGGCATTTAAGTGATGCTATAAATTTTTTTCTTCTCCTAAGTTAACCCTTTAATTCCCACAAGTGATTAGCATGCAACTTCTCTTTATAATATCAATGCAATGTCCAGTAGACAGGCGATGAGAACTGTATAGAACTGTTAGAAAAGAGCATTAATAATCAGATCTTGGGAGTTGATGGTTTAAGTCCGACTTACCCTCCAGCTCGCTCGTCAAGGACGTCGGATAGAAGTTTGTTTAGATTTCGTTCACTGCAACAAAGAACAGAAATAAGTGCACGACAAAACTGCAAGTCCACAAAATTACGTTAAATTTAATTAATTGATTTATTTATATGGCAGCGGTCTTCAGCCCTTGCGCAAGCCATAATATCGCGCATTTTCTGCACAGGCAAAATGTAGCCGCTAAACAGGGCACTATATCCAAGTGGTAGCGGAATTACCCCCTAATGCACCAAAATAAATGTGATCCCAAATCAGTGAACGGCTATGGACAGGTGTTTCAGCCTTCTTAGGCCTCAGCCGCCAGTATGGCAGAGCTATTACTTAAGCCACGACCTCGAGAGATTGGGTGATCACTCTCCACGCCATCGACAATAAAAGTTTATTGTCACTGTCACTGTCACCATCACTACCACTACCACACCACTGCCACTGTCATTGCAATTCCCCAGTACTGTCACTGCCACTGTTACTGACACTGTCATTACCATTGTCAATGTCAATCATGTCATTGTCATTGTCATCTTCACTGGCGTTCATTTATGTACCAGGTTCTGAGTGATACCATATTGAGCAGAATTGTCTTCACTTCTCAGTCACCAAGCACAAATTGAAATCACTACACTAACTAAAAACTACGCCATCAAACACAAACACGACGTGATGTGAAATAGGAAAATAAAGCAAGAAATAACCTTGTTGTGACGGAGGCATCAGTCTTCTCTGAATCATCCTCCTGTAACAAGAAAGCACATGAACTGGATACTAAATTGGACTTTTATACCGCCGAAAAGATTTCGATTCTTGCTATTCTAGGCCTGTGCCATGTTTATACATAACTAAGTCACGCTAATCACAGAAGAGTCTCACTTGTCAAATTATGGTGGTCAACAAATGGTTGCCATGAGGTGGTTTAAAGTTGCGTGTGCTGTATGTAATTCCTGTCTACTCTGGTTTTAGTATACACGTTCTTACCTTTTCGGCGTCACTTTCTCAGTTAATGAGAAGCAAAACCAAAACCAATCGAAATCTTTTCGCACCCAATTTGTTTCGCGCTTAGCGTTTGCTACACGTACCTTCTTTTCAAATTTTGGCTGGCTCAGTGCGTTGTTAGTCTCCTTCGCAGCCGTTTTGTGTGTCATGGGACCCTAAAAAACGGCTGCGAAGGAGACTAGTGCGTTGTTGGCGCCCGTTATAAGTGGTCAGATCGATGGCATCTCTGATGGTTTTGCGTACAGGTGTATTTTTTAAAGTCTGTGCGCGGTTACAAGTCGCAGATGTAGGATCTTTTACATCCCATCAAAGTCGCAAGCACAGTAGCTATTTCCGCAAGTTGCCTTCCCCAAGTGAATTCAAACCTTTACCTTAAACTCGAAAGAAGGAAGATGTATGAAAACTACTTTACTCACATCAAACAATGACACCCTTCTGAACTCGAACTCGTCCTTGTTGATGATGCTGTCTTTATCTTCCCAATGACTGGTAGTGTTGATAATTTCCATGATTGGAGAGGATGTTCGTCTCGCATCCTTTTCAGACGGCTCCGTCAGCCACAAGACGTCATCACTCTCCTGAAAAACAGATAAAAGCCCATGATCTTATTTACCTGTTTTAAAGGCCAGGTTAGTAGTAGGTTAAGTAGATGGCTGGCAACATCGTTCAGGGACCGTGTAGAGGGAAGGGCTAGGGTGCTTTAAAATAAAATGATACTAAAAAGAAAAAGTGCAGAAGAAATTTCCTTAGTTCGTAAAGGAAAAATTCACAATTACCATACGCAAATTAGATACGCATTTAACTGGCGGGAATAAAGAGAACGTTTAGGTAGCCGGCTGAATAACTTGTTGAATAATTTTTCACTTCTAACCTAATGCTACTTCAGGCTTATGTCCTGTAATTGGCTTTATTCGGCGAGCGGGAATCTCAGGAAAACAAAGATAGAAAGCATGGGTGCCCTCGACAATAACGCAAAAGCGATTTAGTAACCTGACAATATTAAATAGTCGTAACGAAAAAACAGACAGACTTTCTCTAATTGACATTGCTAACGAGTCTGCCGATCGCTACAAAAATTGAAGGTAAAGGCCGAAACAGCTGTCCATGGCTGCTAATGCTCAGGCTCAAACTTTATATGGTAGATTTAAGGGGTAATGCCTGCTACCATGTGGCCATACTGCCCAATGAGTGGCTTTCAGCTTACCTAAATACCGATTAATTTGCGTGGTATTCCCAACACAAAATATAGTTTGTTTCAAGTCTACAGGGCAGGAAAATGACACATATCTTTTCGAACTTTTCCAACAGTTTTCTACCGATTTACCACTTTTTTCCTACCAGCTACTTTTTTACTTTCTCTCCTTCCAAGAACTACCTATCTAGCTTACCTCATCTCCCCCTACTGCGCCCATCTAGCCCCTACCCTCTAATTCGTCAACTTAACTGCCTGCCTTCAAACTGTGTAAATTCCTATAAGTAAATTCTAACAGCGAAGTGTCCGGATTTGGAATATAATGGGTGCTAACATGCATTTCATTTGTAACACGTACCTCACTTAAAGCTGGAGTCCTGCTATCATCTCTTTCGACTTTCTTTCTTACAATCAAGTACGTTTTTATGCCTTTCTCTTTTATAAAGTCGTTTCTTCTGTGTCCTTCACCAGGTTCTACTTCGTAATCCAATTTTACGCAGTTGTACGTGGACTCCGATATATGAACTCGACTGTGTGTGAAACAAAGAAAAGGTTACCGGCTTCTGCTTCATTTTGTTCGTTTATAACAACGGTAATTGAATAGGGAAAGAAGAATGCAATCACGTAATGGTAGGGAATGACTGACAAGCTCTTGGAAGGTTAGATCTATGAACGTCTTCAAACTAAATTTAGGTATCCTTACTTATCTACGCATACTTCATAAGTCTTTTTTCTGGTTGCGAAAACATTTTCTAGAAAAGAAAAGGTTGACGTCACAAGTGGCACAACGCCCTGAGGCCCAATTTTGTAGGACTTCAGCGACTTTATTCATTTACTTAGAGTCGATGAACAATTGTAGTAAGAGCGTTTTTAAACTAACCCCGGTATGCCTCCAGACTCCATGCTATTGGCCAACGTGACGTCATTTGACCACGCGTCAAACTGCCACTTGATCTTACCCAGGACCCCCGCGAGCACAGAACCAGTGTGGATTCCAACGCGCATGTCCAAAGTCTTGACGCCAGTTCGCCGGCGTACTTTGCTGTAACAATACAGACATCCGTCAACTCTCGCATTTATTTAGTACCAAAGGAAAATAAATTTACGGCTGTTCGGTATCTTTTATCTCAATGATCAAACCCTGCGATTTCAGACAGGTTTGAAACATGAGAACCACCTTTTACATCTCAATACACAAAACCATACAGAAATAATGCTCATTTTCTTTCAAATGTTGCAAAGTTGTAATAACAATGTTGCTGCAAAACTGTGATGGAGACGGATATACATTTCTTCAGGAGCAAGCCTGGCCAAAGGTTAAAGTCCAAAATGGCTACCGACGGATTTGTAGTGCGCATGTTAGTACATAACCTATACGAAGTACCGCTGATCATCACAAGGGAGTTGAGAGGAGGGGGGGCAGGGGGCCGTGAAGCATGTGCACAAATATGGCGAGTGCCACAGGTGTCCTACTTTTTCCATGGTCACATAAAATAAAACCACCAGGACAGTTGTCAGACCAAGTAAAAAACTAATCCAAAAATTTCCTGTTGGCAACAGTACAACTCGCAACAGCGCCATGTCATATTTCCTGGGGCTATTTCACAATCCTTATAAGTTACTGCAGTCACTCACGCAATGTGGTTAATCATATCCCGGCCCATCTCCACAGCATACTGCGCATGATTCTTGCTGACCTCTAGGCCTGCGATGCAATAGTAGCAATCTCCAAGGATTTTAATTCTTTGACAAGCGTTTTTCTGCGAAAAGAATGATGCATGTTTATGAGGAAAAAATCCACTCTAGAGTGAAGCCCTTTTTAAAGACATTTTTTCTCTTTAAGAGCTTTTCTGCGATATTCTAGGCTTTTTAAACAGTTGGTAAGGTAATAAAACCATATTAAACGTTGTTCGAGGTGTGTTTGCTTAGAATATTTGAAGGACTTGAAATCTGTTTCACAACACTGAGAGTAAATCAGACTTCGAGTTTATAATACGGTATTCGTAGTATTCAAATTCCACATCCTTTTGAAAACGTTTGTCTTTTTCACTTCACTTTGACCTGTTTAAGTAGCCTTTAAGTTGAAGGATTAATTTAAGAATGGCTAAATTATAACCCACACAACCATAATTATAAAGTACAGTACATCACACGACCCAAAAATAGTTTTTAGATAGTACTCCTGTGGGGCTAGACCCAGTCCTAGTTATTTTTGGCTACTCACCGTCCCAATTTTGTCAAAGTTTGCAAACAACTCATTCAGAGTAATGATTAACTCTTCTGCAGTACATCTGGAGGACAGTTCGGTAAATCCCACAATATCAGCAAACAAAATGCTGCAAAAGAAATAAACACGGCGTTAGAATGATGCAAATACAAGGGAAGAAGAGGTGTTACAGCTAGTATTTGTTACGTTTTAAATAGTTTTTCTACTTTGCCATCATTGACGACTCGTGTTTATGCAAAGAAAATACAAATTAAGTGACATATCACGAGAATTAAAGCTTTGCATAACTTTCTTATACCACGTCATTGAAAAATACAGAGATCTAAACAATAATGTGGTGTATGACGGGAAGGGGAGGTGGAATACCGACGAATGTATCCATCCTTCCATTCTGATTGGCTGTATTTTCGGTGTCAAGGTATAAGAGAAGATATCTGCTTCCGTTATCTTGAGACCCGCAGTACTTAGTTATCTTTGCATAGAGTAGAATCTTTGGAGTGTAAATTCCCGGTCACCAAAGGACCAACACTCAGGGTCTTTAAATAACTGAGGAGAAAGTGCTTTTTTTGCAATGACATCTGGAAATGGTTAGACTTTCTAGTCGTCTCGGATAAGGACGATAAACCGGAGGTCCCGTCTCACAACTCTCCACAATTAATTCTGTGGGACGTTAAAGAACCACTAGGGACGTAACGAACCCTGGCTGTGACCACCCCCGGTGCTGACCTACTTTGTCAGGGCTCCATTTAAACTAGCTCTGCTAGATTGGATGCCCCTGGATAAATAAATAAATAAATAAACAACGGAACAGACTAATTTAAGTAGCAATGTTCCTGAGTTCTGACAACAAATACAAAAATAAAGATTACATTTAGACAAACCAAGCAATGTTCACCTGCACGCTTCGTGTCTCTTGACAAATAGTTTGTTAAACTCGCCATCTTTCATAAATGTTCCGTCTGCTTCAATGTCATTTACCATTTCCGTAGCTACGTGTTTTGGAAGAACGGAGTGAAGCAGTCGCCTCTGAAAAAAGAAATAAACGGAAATGTCGTAAGGCCCTTGCTGGATAAGGAAAAAGATATAGTGATCGTTGGGGGGAGGGGGGAGGGGGAGTTGAGGGGGAAGGGGGGCGGATGTGTCATGCTCTAACTGCTAGCGCTGTTAGAAAATCAGAACATTTCGCGTGATGTACGTCGCATCGTCTAAGCGGCCGCGACTTTAATCCTCGTTAATCACTGCTGCTACGGAAACTGGTCTTACCGAAAAGGTAAAATCTTTGATTTTCAAATCAAAAGAGATATATGTGCAGGATAGAACGATAATAAGATCCGTTCTCCTTATGACAGACATCACAAAGCAATTCCATCTAATATGAAGTATCAGGACATTGTATCAAGTCGGTTTAATGTGAAAGACCCAAAGTGAGAGTTAAGGTTCATTTGTGGACATAGGTGAAGGTGTCACAATGTTTAATAGCCGAGATAATAGCAGACGTGTTTGAATAGAGCTAAGATGAAACAAACCTGTTTAAGATTCTCCGATTCTAAAGTGATTTTGACTTCTAAAGACTGCCTGGTTTCCAGAACCGACCGTCTTTGTTTTCTGTCTGCTATGTAAAAGTCTATTGCTCCGAGAATATTGCTGCAGACGAACAGAAGAATATTGGCACCCATCTGAAAATGAAACGAAAACACAAGTTAATTAAACTGGTAACATTAGAGCTAGCATAATGTTAACACAATAGAAAAGTACCGCTCAGGATTTTGTCCACAGACTCAAAAGTTATAACCACCTTGTACAGCATAATAAACAGTACTAGAGGAAAGTACTGCTCAGTAGCTTTTATTTCAATGGTCACACTTCAGGATTTTGTCCACAGACTCAAAACTTAGAACCACCTTGTACAGCATAATAAACAGCACCACAGGAAAGTACTGCTCAGTAGCTTTTATTTCAATGGTCACACTTCAGGATTTTGTCCACAGACTCAAAAGTTAGAACCACTTTGTTCAGCATAATAAACAGCACCACAGGAAAGTACTGCTCGGTATCGCTTTTATTTAAATTGTCACACCTAAGGATTTTATCCACAGACTCACAACTTACAACCACCTTGTTCATCATAACAAAAAACATCACATTTAGGAAAGTACTGCTCAGTGGCTTGTAGACGAATGAGGGCACTTACGGATGTCAAAACCACAGAGCCCAAACACTAGAATCACAATTGTACAGCAAGACAAAAAGCTAAGTAGCAGAACCACAGGAAAGAACTGCTACAATGCTTTCATTTCAATGGCCACACTTCAGGGTCATTTCATCCACAAGCACAAGAGGAGGAAGGAAGACAGTTCCAGACCCTAGGTCCTTGGTAAAGAATTGTGTATTTCTTAATGTTCGTGCGACAGGGATGCCACGATAATTACCGGCTGTTCTTGTGTCATATTTATGGACTTGACTGTTTGTCATAAACAGATTGAAGAAAAGTGGAGGCAGAAGATTATTATGGTAGCGGAACATAAATTTGGAAGATGTCTAAAATTTTCAGTTTGGAAAAAAGAGGAGCAGTATGTGCTCGATATTCTGAATTTGTAATAACTCGCACCACCCGCTTTTGTAGATAATAAATTTTGTTTAAATTAGATACGTAAGTGGACGACCACGTAGAGTTAAAATAAGTAATATATGGATAAATTAATGTATAGTACAGCATGAGTTTGGTCTTACAGGATAAGTCAGAAACGCGCCCTGGATAAAATACCAACTGATTTAGCGATTTGTTTACAGACAAAGTTTATGTGATTTTTCCAAGTAAGGTGTTCGTCTAGATACACCCCAAGAAATTTAGTTACATTGCTTTGAAAAAAATATCAGTAGGAAGAAGCTCTTATGCGCAGCCAGTTGCACACATGTTCTAAAATCTTTGGTAAAAATTTTTAACTCTTGTAAAAACGTGAACCACAAGAGTGAGTGTTTGAACCATTCGTACACTTAATAACGCTTAAGAGAGAACAAGCGAATTCGCTTTTCGAAAGAAAGAAATCTTTCCTTTGTAATAAACAGTACTTTAATTGACGATCATCTAATACTTAACGAAATATATAAGAAACTGTTACTGGCAGAAATTATACAAAAGAAGACGTCCCCTTATAAAGGAGTTTTTGGTAACTCTTTCGTAATCATATACTTTTAACTTTGAAATGCTAGCGAATTTTCTAAGGACCAAATTTCCATGAAAGGCGTTAAATTAATAATGAAAAAAAAACATTGCCGTCACGCTCACGCTCTCGAGAAAACCTACAATTTGGACATTTCGCGCTGTTGTTGTGGAGACGACAAGAAAGAAATATATGAAAACGTAATGTGCACGTGCGGAGTCATTGTTTGCGATCAATAAACTCAATTTTTCTTGCTGTTTTCATTACTGTTTCCGTCCTCTTTGCAAATGCTTCCGTATATCTCAAACACCTGGCAGCACTCGAATCTCCCTACGCAGTTACCTAATTCGTTTTCATAGACCACCACCGGCACATCATCACAATCATCACAGTTTCTTTTATAATTTATCCCTATAAAATAACCTGCCGTCTGTCGTTTCTACTAAAGCTCCCCAATATAGACACGCTTCGCGGCCCGTACTGAAGTGTAAGAAAAGACGATATACCCGAAAACGTCGTGTTTAGCTTCGAGAAATTTACCCCAGGTGCAATTGCAAATAACGACAACAAAGACGACCAAGGGTTTCGTTTGAGGCCGGATGCCGGACGTAACGTCCGGTTGTTTGACATGAAAAGTCCGGCAGTAATGTCCGATGGTTCACACGAAATAATAATTTTTTTAAGTGTGACGTCCGCTTGTTTAACCTTTGAATCCGCTAGTTTAAAATGTTACCGAAAACCCTGAGACGACGATGGAATTTTAAATTCAAATTTCTCATGGCTCATTAAGTGCTTATCTTGGGCTCGAGACACATTGTCACTTGCCTTTCACTTAGCAAAAGACGTCAATTACTTTGAACAAGCAAAAGTAGGAACGTGATGAATTTTGCATTTCAAATGAATATAAATTATGTAAAATTATAAAAGATTTATTAATTTTCATATACAATACACTGAAGACTGTGCTGACGTAGTGAACAACCCCATCAAGTCAACCCAGCGAACAAAAAAAAGTTTTAGGTGAGGTGCCTTTCATCAGTTCGTGAGTGTTATTTTCCACTGGATAAAGTCATATTCACTTAACTGAAGCTACCGTTGCGAACGCTCGCCAGTCGGCGAATACTTAACTGGACAAAAGCGTGCATCTTATGACGCATGTCAGCAATTTTGGTTTGTCACGTGTCGTTCAAGTGTGGTTTCAGCTTTGCTCTTGATTGGCTAAGCCTGAGCTTCTAATGATAACACATTGGGCGACGGTTTTGTGATTGGCCCGATTCAAAAGTTTCTAGACCATAAAGAACTTATTTCTTCCACCTTCACTCAAATCTTTACGCGAAAAAAGCAACTTTTCCCGTTTGCGAGATAAATAGGCTCTTAGCGCAAAGAAAAGCCGTTAATGAACACATCTTTTTAGTGTCGATGTTTATTGCACACTTTGCAATTGTATTGTATTCTGTCGATGAAATCTAAAGTGTGACATGAAATTGAAGTTTTTAAAAAGGGCATGCCTTTCACGTTCGGTGGTATTGGCATTGTTCCAATGTTTATTTTGAAGTTAAGAGGGCATTCCGGATAAATGTCTTGTTTTCCAAAAATGGCCTCATTAGGTTGGCGGCCATCTGTGTACTTTTTAAAATTTTTTGGACTGTTTTAAAGGAATTAAAGTTAAGGACGGAGGGGAAGTTGAAAATTAACGAAAATATTGGAAGATATTGGATTTGCAGGTGGTTGAAAATTGAAATTTAAAGTGAATAATCAGTAGCCAATCCGCCACTACACGAAGGTGCCCCTGAGGCAGTTAGCGAACGAACTGGATTATGTGTATATCATTTTCTATACTCCTTTCTCTCATTACCAGTTCATCCCATTTCCCTCAAAACATCAACCAGAATGCCCCTTTTAAGTGTCGAAACAGGGGGTTGAGCGCCCTTACGTTATCATCTAGTATAAGAGAGATATATGCTGATCAAGAGTGAAATTCAAGTGAATGATGTATGCGAAATAAATCTAAATCTCAATAAAAATGTCGCTGTTGTGCGATCACCACTGACTGATGGAGCATTATTCGGTTTGTCTTAAAAATGAAAGGTTTTCATCGCGCTCCTTTGCGAGTCCCAATAAAACCATCGAAGATTTAACGGGATTTACAATTGAAACGTTCACTTTCATACAGTCCACAAAACTCGAGTTATCTCTGTGACTAAACTCGACTGAAACTGCGAAAAATACAAATTTGCACCCGCAGTGACAAAATTTTACAAAGCTGGCAGAAGTATGTTTGCGAAAAGAATAAAGAAGACTGGACAACTAGTTGAAATTGGCACAGACGTACATAAAAAATATCGGTAAACTTAAGAAGGAGTGAAGAAACACTGCGAACTACATAAAAGCGAAAAATAATTCTGTATTACTCTGTTCGGTCTTGGGCACTAGCCCAACCTTCCAGTGCAGCATAACAAACACCATCGCAGGGAAAATACAGTTCAGTTGAGTGATTACACCTCGTCAGCATTCATAGACTAAAAGTTGGAATCAACTTACACACATAATAAATGGTTCCATGGGAAAGTGCTTCTCAGTAGCTTTTTATTTGAAAGTTGACACGTTAGGATTTCATTAACAGACTGTAAAGTTCTAGCTTGCCTAGAAAGCGATCCCATCGTTTTAGCGGACTCCAGGGAAGTTCTCCACGTACAGTCTGAACGCGCGAAAATTGGGGCAGCCAATTACGTGGCGCCGGAGTGTCTCAAGGAGCAAAATGAACTGGTACTAAAGTTTCCATATTGACGAGGGTGATTTTGAGTGCAAAGAAACTAAACATTGATCTAGGATTAAACTAATTTTAAGATATTTTCAATTTTGTAGCTCATCCTGAAGAAAAGAGAACATTGTTTTATTTGTAGAATATGATGGGACTTAATTCGTAATCATTAAAAATGTCGATGAAAAAGTTTCTATTTGGAATTTTAGATGTTGCCATTTTGGAGACTGTAGAAATAAAAATCTCCTTTATCGACGAAGCAGACACTGCCGGTAAGACCAAATTGCACAATGAAAGCAAATGAGGCATATGTGAAACATGGCATCTGTTGCTCAAACGCTTTCAAAGGAAGATCAGCTTGGGAAAAGCCTTTTCGTGTGCATGCATTTTCTGGAATCTATTTTGAAGACCGAAGCTCTACTAAAATCTTTAATTATTGTTGCAGATTTCACAGAAATTGTTCGAGGTAGCATCAACTGAAACCCATCTGCTTCACTGGAAGTTTCAAAAAGGTTTCGGTTCACGGCTCATGAAATTTGTTTCCTGACAAAGCCTAAACACAGTGCCTTGCGGGGCAGCGTCGAAAGCTGCCAGACACGTATTACACTATACACAATACTAGAAAAAAAATTGTTGCAGAGTTGCTGTTGGCTAAGAAGCAGAAGGTCGGCTTTACTCACACAATGTGACAGCAACAAGGCCTCATGTTCAATGAAGTTTTTAAGCGTTGCATAGTGAAATGCGAGGTTTTCATGTCGAAACGCACCGATTTTAGTCGCTGTCAGAAAAATTGCAAGAAACATTACACACGCAGGCTTTTTTCGGCGTGACAATCCGTGCTACTTTGGTGAGGTGATGTTTACAAAGCTCAGTTTAATGTTCTCCAATTGACTACCTCGAGAAATGAAAAGATGGCATCAAAATTGTGTTTTTGCTCGTCAACTGTTTTGTCTATTAAACCGCTAATGTGAATTGTTATCTATTTTAAATGTGCCCACGCTATTGGCTCATTAAAGCCTCGAGCTCTGACGTAAACGGCAAGAAAGACCTGTATACATACAATTATCCTTAAAAACTTTCATTAAAAAAGTCAGGGAAAATAAAAAATTTATATCGACGCATAAAACATACAGTGCTTATTTTAAAGTCACGTCTGCTCTTAGTGAAAAAACGTTCTAACCTGAGAAACCCCAAAGTGAATTAGCTTCGAAATTAGCAAGTAAAGCCGATAAAATAACCATTCGTAACCAATTGTTTTGAAATGTTATGCCTAAATTTCTCAATCTTTGTTTTAATTCGGCGGTCAGATATTTGTGAATAAATTTCAGAGTACTCGATGGTAATTTGTTTACGAAAAGTGTGGCAGCTTGAAAGACGAAATGAATACCTTAAGTTCTCGGATTTGGTGACTGAAATATATTCCGATTTCGTCTGGCCGGCGTTTGTTTGGTGACAGAAGAAAGCCGGGATGAATAAACCGAAGTGGAACAAGTGTTACCAAAACAGTGATTATGGGTTAAAAAAAGGAAACATGAAGCTGAGGAAAGGCCGGCATTAAAAGAGCTCCCACTGCGACAGGGTATAAGGGTTTTGTGATGTATGTAGTACGTTTGGCTTATTTGCACTAATAAAAACTGTTGAAACTATATCGTCTGTATGATTTAGATTTTTTCTTTTGTAAATATGGTCGGTTTTTAACAGTACATCATCAATATTAAGCGAATAGCCTCCTTCAGAAGTTCTTCGGAAGCGTAATTTACCCTTCTTCACACTGGCGCTTAGCAACCTTGATCTTTAGTTTAAAAAACGACTTTATTCGAGATATTGTTTCATTTCCTCGCAAAACACGTACATTTCATGCTAATGCGAGCAAATACACCACGTAGATTTTAATTAATCGGCGAAAAAAGGCCTGCAAGCTTTTCAGACCGGGCAATTTAGGGCACGGGTGGGTACCATATCGACTCAGGCTCATATATCTCGTCAAAACGAAAGCAGGCCCTAGAAGACAACATCTATGTTTGGAACACCGATAATCACTTGACAATTCAGTGGCGGAAAACATAAACGTTTGAACTGTTTAGTATTTAAGAATCATTTTCAATAAATTTATAACACCAAGAGTTTAGCATTTGTATTCTAAAACGGGAAATTACTCTCTTAGAAGGAGATGTCTGCGTGAACTTGAACGAAAACTCCGGAAATGTTTTGGCCTTGTTGAACTTGCTGTTCAAAATATTATGTGCAGAAGTTAATAAGAAGATGAGGAGACACTTACCTGCCGACCAAAATATTGGCGATTTTGCTTGGCAAAAATGTTTGTAATGACAATATGTCCCACTGCAGCAAATAGCGCTAGAGTAGCGCATAAGGGTAAACTTGCTGGTAGCATAACATTGGAGATAAACATAAAAAATAGGAACATTCCCACTGAATCGCTTGGAACCAAAGGATCATACCCGATAGTTAAATCGACCAGCAGCTGAAAAAATACAGTAAACCATACAATATAGGGAAGCCAGGAGAAGATTCTCCTCGGAAACAGCTTGAAAAAGTATAAAGTTATCAGACAAAGATTGAGAGCGCAGAAAGTGCACGTAATAATGAGTCGGTTGACTTTCGTTGAGTTTGATTTTTCAAAAACTGCTGAGTACATCGCGATAAGGCATAAATTGACCACAAAATCCAGCAAAAGGATATACAGAATCCGGTCCAGTTTCTGCCGGCAGTAGTAACGCTGATAAATTGCCTCGAGTTGACGAGACGTAAACTCTACCCTGAAACAAGACGGCAAACACAGCAGTTTTCGCATTGATGAAAATAAGAATCGCATTTTACTGGCTTGTGTGCCGTTGCTTGGATTATCTTTGGTAAAAGCAACTTTAACATTTGATGTACTAATCTTTGTCGATTGAGAAATACTCCTATCAGGCGGGTTTGGAATATTTCGAGCGTTAATGGTCTGTACGGAATTTTCTCTAGAGCTTTCTCCCGTCTGACCAATTTTGGTAATGCCTTTGTTTTTTACATCGTCGCTCCATTTGACAATCGAAGGCGAAACTCTTGTAGAGCCGATGGTCTTCTTCATATCGTAACAGTCCGTGGTCAAACTGTCATCACCACTTTTACCACAAATCTTGGCCTGGCGCTGAACGCTTCGGTTATCGCAACATCTTCTCATGTGTTCTAATTATTCCGTTTACCCAGCGCAACCCCTCACCGCTGTTTTATGTTAATCTGTGAGAAAATCTGTAGAGTAACATGATTGGTTGCTGTGACAATGGCATTTGCTGAGCACAAAAAACACAGTGACAATCCATCCACCTGCGGTACAACATCGCCCGCAGTGCGTAGAAGAAACTAGCACAAATAAGCAAAAAGTCAATTCGCTTTTTTATTAGTATCACGTTGTTAAATTTATGAAATTTAGCCTCTAGGCAGAACAAATATTCTGCAGTGTTTGATACACAAAAATTGAATTCCACCTTCTCTCGTCAAAAGTCATTTTATCTCTAACAGAGACGTACTTTAGAAATAAACATGCATAGTCCAATAAAACTGTTAAAATCGTTCGCTCGCTTACTGTTGTTGTGTGATAACAATGATATGAGTTTATCAACTAATTTTACTCGTGACTCGTGACTCGTGAATTAGCCCCAAGTCAGAAACTCGCACACTTTGGCGAGCCGCAAAAACGAAGTGCGGAAACCGATTCCGGATCCAACGACGTGAATAAGGGAGATTTGCGAGCCAAATAATACACAAAAGGAACAAAGTGTTCGCTTAAATGCGTTTATAATACGAATATTATATATATTTTTAATTTTTCATCGAGCAGTTTGACTTCAAGTTCCACTTCGCCCTTACATATTGAGTGTTTTTATTTTCCAGCAAATTTACAATACACTCAAAGAAATGTTTGAAAGCTCAACTCGTTTTCTACTGAATTTTGTACAAAGATTAAAAGTGTGTTCTTCTAGCTGCAAGAAAAAGGGATGTATTTCTAAAAGGCGCAGTTGTACTTTTTTTTTTGGCAGTATTGCTATAACCAAACCAACCGGATGAAATTCACCCAAAACACTATTTTTTTTCCCTCCACAATAAATATTTCGTTGGGTTTCCATATTTAGCTTAGCTTACAATCAGTTTAGGAGGTGCCGGTCGATTTTTTCGTTTTGAAGCATTTCCAAAAAAAAAAAAAAAAAGAATTGACATGAAGATATTCTTATTCATTTTTGCATATTTATTGTTTATGCAGTATTCGTAATTAAATAAATGATTCTGTTCACAAGACCTCTTTAAAACCATGAAAGAGATGGTGAAGAACACATCATCTCCTAAAGTTCTTTTGTGTAAACTTCTGTTCTTTTCGCCGAACAAACTCGTGCCATTCAAAACAGAGGATGTAAAGATACCAAAAACTATCACGACATGAAAAAAATTAATTCACAGTTTCAAAGGAAGTTGACAACAAACAAACGCTTAGAAATTCGATAACACGAGTCAAAATGATGAACACCATTAACAAGTCATTTTTTTAGACGTCTCAGTACTTCCCTATGGAGATATATTCAAGCCATAACAAGCTGTCCCATTTTGGCTTGTGTCTTGAAGTGGCGGAAACATAATCTTTTCTGCACAGCGCTAGCCTACTACATGATATTCTAATTATGTAATTTGTTTTGAGATAGCGATGGCGCTCCCTATTTTCGACATGAAAACGACGCAAGTTGTCGATGTGATGTTTAATTCTTGTGACAGCAAGCTTTGACAATAGCTATCTTTCAACGTAATTAACTGGCTCCATCGCTTCCGCTCCCAACAAGTTCCCGTGTTGATTTTCTAGTCTATTGAAGTAAAACGTTGGCAGTGCCAGGAGGCCCGTTACCCGGGGGGGGGGGGGGGTACTCCCTTATATGGGCTCATAGGTATATGCGGCGCCAAAGGGTATGGTTTTTTAGCCAATTTAGTCTGAAAAAGGGTATCAATTTTGACCATTTTGGTCTGAAATAGGGTATGGTTTGTGCACTCTGGTCTTAAATTGGCGGCGCATTATGCAACCTGCTTTATACTGTGGTATTTTGAGCTCGAAACTTTGTACAGTTTTCTATCCTACTTAATAAAAGCGTATAAATATTGCCTTTAGCATTGATCTGGCCTAGGGAACTGATTATAAGGCAGGTCAGAAATAGGGTATTGATCTAAGGGACAAATTTGAAATAGGGTATCAAATTTTTGATCAGATCTGAAAAAGGGTAGGGAAAATCCCACCGATTTTGGTCTGAAATAGAGTAAGGGTTTCAGGAAGTGTACCGCACACTTCCACTCAAATTTTTCTAGGAGTAGCTTCCCCCGGGGCCCCTTAAGTGTGATTTTGGACCAGTTTTGGTCCTAATGAGATCACGCAGTAAGATTAGCTTACTATGAAACTTGGTCTATTCTGAAAGTTAAAAATCCTTGCTTTTCCGGACAAAAGGACGGGATAAAAAATCTTGCCTATCTAACTTTGTTTCCTTTTGGTGGCAACCCGGGACGTCAGTGAAAGCAGAGAGAGCAAAAAGGTGCAAGAAAGGGGGAGGTGGTAGGGAGAAGACAGAAGGAATAGGCAAACTCAAGGTCCCAACCTATCCCACCCCTGGCCTACTCTTTTTCTGCTTTGCTGCAGAAGCTTCAACTGTCATTTTTCTTGTAAGCATAGTCACTTATCAAATATCCTTTTAACTCTTTGTCTGAAATTTCCTAAGAAGCTCAAAGTTGATCTCGATGGCTTACATCAGCTCACATAATCACATTCTAACGTTTTATTATTAACTGTTGTATTTCCCTCTCGAAACCGTTTTCATCAAGGAAAAGAAGTATACAATCGAAGGACTAAAATGGGAAAAACGCATTACCACAGTAAAACAATAAGTTTAATACCACATTAGTGCAAAGGTTTGCCTTTAATTAATTTTGTTCCTTTGTCCCATGCAAGTGTCATTTTGGGCATTGATTTGTCCGACAGCAAGCTGAATGCCATCTTCCGCTGATGTTCCTCAATAATTATAAATTATATATCCTGTAAGGTATTCTTGACGCCTATCGCCGGTTCTTACTTTAAAACTCAATGCAAAGAGTATGAAGCACAACCGTAAAAAATTAAACTCAATAAGTTGGGTGTGAAAGTCAACTCAATCATCTGCGAGACTATCTATGCAAACATGATTTGCGCATGAAAGACAGTCAAATCAGGACTGGATTCCAAGCAATTATTGGTGGAAGTTTTGGACAAAAAACACTCTACATTGTCAAAAACAGTCCTGGAAACAAAACATCACGTTTTCCTACCAATTTTGTTGAAGATAAATGAGTATACAGCTGAAAGATTAATCCAAACAGAAAGAACAAACTGTCCCCTGAAAAAACAGACAATTAATTATTTTCAATTTCGCGGTGTCACTTTACACCATCATCGTCTCGGCTTCCAAGACGGAGGCGGGACCGCCATTTTGGATCGATTACAGGTTTGGTTCGAAATCGATACAAAGTAATCGATACCAGGACAGCAAAGGTTGTCTGGCAAACAAAAGAACCTGGCTTAGTCCTTACCAACGTCGCGTAAGGAGCAGAACTTTTGAAAACAAAATCCTATTTCATCTGCCGATTTGGAAGTCCCTAAAAAGTTCATGTTCCATTTACATTTGCTATATATTGTTCATTAACGTACGACCATGGACTATATCTCGAAGCCTCGGTTCCAAATGGCACTCGTCTCTCCCAAACAGAAATTTAGGAATGAATATCAATATCATGTGCCATAGGGCAACAGAGAAAAACGGAAAAGGTGAGCCAAGGGGAGCAGGGTTGGCGCAGTGGCGAGAGCGTTCGCGTTCCACCAATGTGTCCCGGGTTCGATTCCCGGACTCGGCGTCATAAGTGGGCTGAGTTTGTTGGTTCTCTACTTTGCTCCGAGAGGTTTTCCCCGGGTACTCCGGTTTTCCCCTCTCCTCAAAAACCAACATTTGATTTGATTTAGAGTTTATTTGATTTTGAGGGCCACAGAGTCATCAGTGTCTTAGGACTACTGTTAAGTGTTTCACCCTCTTTAAATAAAGCCTATTATTTATTATTTATTTATTTATTACACGCCGCAGTACAGGTGATTCGCGTCTTTGAGTAGCGACGTTAACCCGTTAGCCACGCCTCCCCATTTTCACTTTGTCGCGTAAAACTTGAACGGGACGTAAAAGAACCCACACAATGATGGAAAATAGAACCGAACGTAGCTACTGATGCTGTGGTCTATCCTTACACACATACGTCCCAGGGTTGGGTCAGTGGCTGGCCGATGGGTTTACAACCTGTCCCCAGAGCCTCTGTTGATCATGAAAACCTCTTATGACCCTTTTCCCCACTTTGGGAGGGAGGACTTACGATCAACTGGGATTCTATACGTCTCATAATGGAAAAATTGCGTCCAATCGCATCTAGATCACACTCAAAACGCAGCTATTTTATCTTTACGATTTTCATAGCCATCTCTACCATGACAAAAATTCCATTGAAGTACGTTAAAAATCGCACGAACAAATAGGCCTCAAGAATCAACACCACGACCAGATATCTCTATTATAACGCTTCAGTTTAAAGGGAACCTCCACTGTTACGACAAATTGACACTAAATTGTTGAAAATGATCACAAGATTACAAAATTTACTTGAAAACGTGAAAAATATCTTTTCCGTGTACAAAAATTAGCTGTAAATAACGTTTATTTCAATTTTTTCAATTTCCCGACGCCGCCATTTTGGATTTCATGACGCCATATGAAGTCAATGAAGCAGAAAATCGTTCCCTTTAACGCTCTCTATTAAATTTCAGTTGCTTGACGTTTGTATTAGATATTGTATTTGGCGATGACATTCCGATTCCCAGAATTTTGTAATCAAGACTTCATGGATTCATTCTGCGCCAGAATTAAAATTCAGTTTTATATTTTATTTGTTTTCGCTGCTGGTCGTCGAACATAACAATTCTATTAATTTGATCTCTTGGATCTTACCACGTTAGCTTACAATTCTATCAGTCTTTAAGTAAAACCTCAGATGAGACACTGAGTTCGTCTCCTCTGGAGACAACAACTAGACGGCGGTGAAGAGACAATGTCAGCAATAAAACTGAATTAATTTCTCACCTGCATTGCAAGTTTGCCAAAAACGAGAGAGAATGTATACATCAATAATAAAACAATCAAAGCAAATTGAAACACAACTTCGAAGGCAGCAAAACTGACTGGAATTACGCGCAAAAGTTGTAGAAAATGAGTTTCCACAAATACGTTATAATTACCATTTGGTTACTAAATGCTATTCGAAAGCGGTGATTTTTGGTGTAGCAGAAACCAGGTTTACTTAGACGCTTATGTGGTGAGTCTTTTCTCACAACACAACACAGAACAATAGATCATAATATTAACATACCGCTGACAGCAAAGTAAACTGCGACAAAACAAAATAATATCCGACAAAACTCAACAGGGTTTTCGGCGTAAAAAACGTCTTTGATACACCGCACGAAAGCGAAAAACATACACAAAAATTGACGCATGGAAAAAACCTGAAGCCCGAACATGTGGAGCGTCAGTTAGTAGCTCACGTCCGTGGCTCGTATATCCTCTGGGCGCTCCTTCTCCAACGCGCCAAGTAAACTTTACAATCTCGTCATCCCACGTCTTTCTTTCTCTTGTCCACTGAGCATACAGTTCTGATAAGAAGTTCGAAAATATTGCCCTTCGTGTTGAGATGCCATTACATCTACTTCAACAGCCTCAGTCATTTGAATTGTGCAAAGAAAAAAGAAAACATTTTGAATTCCCACAGTTGGAAAATGACTTTTGTGGGTCACTGGTTTCCTCATCTTGCGCAGTACTCAGTGGACTCTAAAAGATGAGAATTGTTGGCCACTAATTACAGCAAAAACAGCCATTGTGACTGCTTCTTCGCCATAACAAAGATAGCTCTCTGCAGAACCCTATCTGCCGGCATCGTCGGCAATGTTTCCTCCTAACATACGGCTATCTCAAGATATAACACAGTTCGCAGCCTGCATGTCATCCTCCTGAGACTCGATCAGCGACCCAGACCCAGCCATTGCTGCTCCAGAAATCCTTGACCCGTGCTCCCCATTTATGAATTTCTTTTCCTCTTTCGCTAACTCAGGAATGCGGTTTTCTGGGCTCAGACTTCGGGATTCTCCATTAACAACTCTTGATTTCTCATGCAACTGTCTTTTCATTTCCTCCAATTCCTTCCTTAAACTGTCAAAGCAAAGAAACCACGAACCAGTCAGCTTAGAGTGGTTTTCAATTAAGTGTCAAAAGTAATTTATGTTTGCTTTAGTTTTGCTTTGCGTTTTGCTCTGTGATTGGATGACAAAACCCGCGCTCTCAGCCAATGAGAAGCAAAACCAATAACCAATTGCAAGTTGCACGCGCGCATTTTCCCGCGCCGGCTTGGTCCACTGACCTGCCTTCGTCTCCCGTTACTGATCAGAGTACTTACTTTGACTCTTCCTCTTATTAAAGTTTCTAGAAGATTAACACCATATATGTTGGAAATTTGGACTAACTTTGCAGGCGAGGGAGAGGGAGGGGTGTGTTATACCTCGCAGATTTCTTACCACAAGCGATTTTAAGAAAAGCATCATTTCATTGGGAGTGCATCGACAATTTTACAACTGATTGTAGCTCTTCTTTAAGCAAGACCGGTCTTTATTTGTGCCGTGATCTCTGTGATAGGCTACATTTTGTCTACGTGAAGTTACTGTCGCTTCCCATTTCTTCCCAACATGAAAATTGCGCGTATATCAGGGCAATAACTTGGCTCGATTTCCGTTTTCACTGTGGGAATGACTGGGAGTTCGCGCGAAGGTTTGCTTTAACTTCTACGTAAGCCGAAAGAAAAAACAAAAACATTACCTATCGATTTCACTATTGTATACACTTTCCAGCTCTTTGACTGTCTTCTCCCGAACTTCTTGTGTGGTAAACTGCGGAGATAAGAAGAAAGGATCCATGTAAGTACAGTTGCTTGGTGACGGTCGGCTGCTACTCATTGTTTATTTATTTATTTATTTATTTATTTATTTACAAACTTCGCTAAAGATAATTTGGCAGGAGAGATCTCACAGAACTATTGTTCCAATAACGAGACTCCTAAAAAACACAAACTAATTTGTAAGTGATGTATATGAAATGAAATCAAATAAATACTGATCCTCGCAGTTGTGAACGCAATTATATTCAATTGCGTAAAGAAGCCTGAAAAAAAATGCAGGACTTCAACGGGGTTTAAACCCGTGACCTCGCGATACCGGTGCGACGCTCTAACTAACTGAGCTATGAAGCCACTGACGTTGGGAACAGGTTAATTATAGGATTCACGGGAACATATGAACCTACAATTGACCTGCTCCCCATGCAGTCATGATTTCATGCAAATTCTGGTCCCCAGGCGGCCTCCATTTATTCTTCGGCTTTCCTATCGTTAACGATCGTTTACGTGCGGATAGGCGTAAACGATATGTCACGGGATCATCGTTTACGTATGGACAGAAAACTTTGTATACGTTTGCGAATCTTAACGTACACAATACAATATACGATAACGATATGATCTTACCGTAGTTTTCAATTGAGTGTCCAAAGTTAATTGCGTTTGCTTTGGCGTCTCTTTCTCAACCGGTGAGAAACAAAACCAATACCAATCGCGACTTGTACGCGCGAGTTTTCCCGCGCTTTGCGCCGGTCGCATGCAATTGCTTTGAATTCTGATTGGTTCATTGTACTGTTTCGGTCCGTTGCGATTGGATGAAGTAATTACTTTGGGTTTAGTTCAATTAAACACTACTCAAGTTGATTGATAATTTATTAGTCACGTAATGACGATCTTAATGACTACAACAATGACAGCGATGTTTACCTCTTCATTCCTACTCTTATGGCGGAAAAAGCACCTGAAAAGGGCCACAAAACGACTGTTAATAGGAGCGCGAAAAACAAACGGCGACGAAATGGCCGACAAAAATATTATCACAAAAGAACCATACTTTCCGCCAGGAGACATGTACACCAAACCAGGACAATTGACAATTCGAATCTCTACCACAAATCTGTCTTCCACTTGTACTCGAGAAGCCGGGCTGAAAAAAGAAAATAGCATCACAACTGTTTAATCTCGCGAAAACACAAACTACGTCTTTTATCACTCGCATGTTGGTGCGACCTCGTCCCCGGAGTCGTCTCGAGATTCAAAATGGTGCCATCTTGAAAGCAGAGATAACCCTGGGGTCGGGTTGATGTTGCTGCGCCTTCAAGGGAACCTCCACTTCTATGACAAGTTGACGCTGAATTGTTTGAAAGGATAACTAGATTTCAAAATTTACTTGAAAACATGGAAATATCCTTTTCCAGTGTACAAAAAATTTGGTATTCAACGCCTATTTATTTTTAAATTTCCCGGGTGCTGCCATTTTGGATTTTATGACGTAAATTGGTTGCGCCATCAGGTTTAACACCAAAGATTTTCTACTTCATTGACTTCCTGAGAACAGCTGCAACCAATTGACGTCATGAAATCCAAGATGGCGGCGCCCGGGAAGTTTAGAAATGGAAATAAGCGTTAATGATAACCAATTTTTTGTACACTGGAAAGATAGTCACCCTTGAAGTACATTTTCGAATCTAGAAAGCATTTCCAACGATTTAGCGTCAATTTGTCGTAAGAGTGGAGATTCCCTTTTTGCCTCGCCAAGCGCCTATTTCTTGTCACCGCTTCGAGTCCTAACGCGTTCTTCATTTGAGTTTGCTGTACCTCACTAGCCGGAAAAAGTGTTTGTAACTGCAAACAGCGAGTTTCCTTTGCTTCACTCTGTGATTGGTTGTCAAAACCAGCGCCCCTTTCTTATCCAATGAGAATCAAAACCAAAACCAACCGCGACTTAGGCCCCGTTCAGACTGGGTAACTGTGCCCGGTTCTCGGGAACGGGCACTGGTCTGAACATAGCTTTTTGTTGGTGCCCGCACACAGATCTGAGCACCGTTCCCGGGCACGGGCACTACCTCAAAGGGTAGTACTTGGGCACCGTTCCCGGGCACGGGAACTTGTCTGAACACGTTTTCATGTGTTCCCACGTTTCTTCCCGTGTTTCGTCATGATGCAGTCACAAAAATGGCAGCAATATTGCGGAGTACTCAAAAAGATAAACTGGGCACTAAGCCTTCTGCACTTGTGTGAACATCCTCGGTCCAGGGCACTGAGGTGTCTGGACAGTGTCCTTTTTAGTGCCCGGGAACGGTGCCGCGGAACGGGCACTTAGTCTGAACGGGGCCTTACACGCGCGTATTTTCCCACGCTTTGCACCGGTTACACGTAATTGCTTCGTACCCTGATTGGCCCTTTGCACTGTTTTGGTCTGTTGTGATTGGCTGAATTAATTCGGTTTGGTTTTACTACAATAGATTGAAAACTGCTCTAAATTCATTTTGATATTACCTTTCGCTGCCCATTCTTCTCACCACGGGTATAAAGTGTACTTCATAAGTGTGATGCTTCACTGAAGGGTTGAATCGATCCATGATCTCGTCCACACCAAGTCTTAACTGATCGCGCTGAAAAATAACAATCATAAGCTGATGTGAGGAAAAAAAGGAAATGGACAAGATCATAACAAGAACCACGAAGATGTACTGTACAGTAGTTCTCATAGACTGAGTTGACTTATTTTGTATGTAATTAACATCAACAAAGGAAAGAACTGCTCTCATATAAGACGTCATACTTTGGGATCTCATCAGTCCACAGAATCAAACGATTTGCTGTGACAGTGAAATATTCTGGCGGCGACTTTACATTTCTGTACACTCTAACCCACTGTTTTGCCGCCAAAAGGAAGCTTGTCGAATCGCCAGACATTCAACACGTCAATGAATCAGGAAGGAAGAAGGAAAGTATTTCTCAGCATGAGACACTACTTTGTATTATGGAGAAATTTTGTTTCGGCTGATTTTACACAGGGGAGACGCTTCCACAGCAAAACGTATTTTCCGTTGTTTACCTGTTTCCTGTCAATTTTCAGCCCCGCCACAACGCCATCATGACGAATTCCAAGATAGACGCTGCCACATTTACCACTGTTAAGAAACGCACATATCGATCTGCAGAAAATGAAAAACAAATCTTATATTTAGCGGGTCGTAGTATTTGTCATAAATGTGGGACATAACAGAGGTCCACCCCATGACTTCTCGCACATCAGTTTATGCTATGCTACCGAGCTACTAGAGACTGCGGCGAGCTGGGCCATTAATAAGCTTCAGTAATAACGCGCACTGTTTACTGCTAGGATCAGCAACGGTTTCTAATAATAATAAATATTTTGCCTTATGAGTGTGTCTGCAGGTCTTTGGAGACTGTTGTAGATCTCAAGGCTGGTATGAAACATACCCCAAGCAGTGCAGGATTATTTATTGATGATACAAACTTTTCTTTCTCACCTTGCCACTAGTCTCGAAGACAAATTATGAACATTCGTTTGCGGTCTGTGAAAAAATAGAGCACGTTTACAAATAAACAAATCCTAAAAAACAAACAAACAACAACAACGAAGAGAAAACATTCGGGTTGAGCGGGAATCGAACTTCTGTGCGCCGCTTAGGTAACAAAGAGATGGGGTCGATTCTTGTTCAAACATGTTTGTTTTCCAAGCTGCAAGGTTGTGTACATAACTATAAGACAGACCTCCTACCAAAAATGAAGACCACTGTAACATTCGAACCCAGCACCTTAACGCACTGTTGGTGTAATTTACCTGAAATCGTGCAAATCGTCTTCATTAAACGGTACATGATATCCTTGAATGTAGTATTGTTCTCTGTCCACATCGGTCTGAAGAAAAAGGCGAACGTTGTAAATAGGTATTACAACATTGAAGACGATTCTCCTCTTTCGCTGTCAGCTCAAATGACTCCAGTTTAAAATCATAAATTGTTTGAACCCAGGAGTCATATCATAACTAAGTGAAGTACAATCGTCTGGGTGGGTGTAGTTCTGAGAAGGACTGATTAAGATGTCATTAACTGACGTCCACTGTATCCGGATCGAGTTGGAATTTGGAAACTGTTGGATACCGCAAGTTGTCGGTTCAAGAGTGAATAAAGGGGGTAGTTTCTAAAGAAACTTTGGTGTTGCGTCGGTGGGGAAGTAGTACACAAAAATTTGGTATTATCAACGGAGTTGATAGTGTAAATTGACCACCGTACGTTTCGAGCTTAAGCCTGGCGATTACAGTACTGGCAAAGACCTGACACTCGAAATGAGAGGTCTCAAAGCTCTTCACGAATTAACCCTGTCAGCTCAGTTTACCCATTAAACCCTAAGAGTGATCAAAATCAAATTTCTCCTTGTAACATCAACGACTTATAAAACAGAGTGGTTACGAGAATAACGGACAGGATCACACACAATGAATTTGCTTGATATTTGAACAATTTCTCCCCATTACTTCCATAGGACATGTGTACGAGGAACAAATGAGAATTTGAATTTTGATCTTAGGGTTTAGAGGGTCAATGAAACCAAAAAACAAAAATAATAAAGATTGAACCTACATCATCACCAGTTCCAGACACAGAGACAGGATTGCCAGTCACCAGTCTTTCTCCGTCAGTATCACCATCTGTTTCGTCATAGCTCGTGCTGTTCTCGAAATCAGACAAACCCTCTGAGTCACCAGTTGAACTTCTCTTACCGCTGTTGCCTGGAGACAGTGCCACAAGCGTTGGCTTGGGTTCCACCTCGCCACGACGTAATCTGTTGGGTAAATAGAGCGGTTTTTAGTTGGGTGTTGTAAGTAATTCGCGTTTGCTTTGCTTTCTTTATTTCGCTCTGCGCTCTCATCCAATGAGAAGCAAGAACAGAACCAATCGTTGACTTGCTCGCGCACAATTTCCCGCGCTTAGCGCCGGCTACATGTAATTGCTACGCATTCTGATTGGCTGTTTGTGCTGGTTGCGTTTGTTGTCGCTGGCTAGAGTAATTGCTTTGGTTTTAGTTGCACAACGCTTAGACAGTGTTCACGCCGGATTGAAAGCCAATTAATGCTAATCCACGATTTAAAGTTAATCGAGCTCTTCATCTCTCTCACAGGTGTTTTTTAACGAACATTTTAAGTTAAAAGTAAAAAAAAAGTTCACCTCGAAACTGGAAGGCGAAAATATCTTTTGAAAATACGTTTACTGAAAACAATTAAGACAGAATCAAACAGGCTTCACATTATCCCTGGATTAGCTTAATTGTTCCGGCTCTGATTACTGGTACAAATGAAACATATCGTGAAATGGAATGAAATGAAATGAAAATTAACATCCACGC
The DNA here is from genome assembly GCA_948470475.1 of Galaxea fascicularis. Taxonomy (NCBI): domain Eukaryota; kingdom Metazoa; phylum Cnidaria; class Anthozoa; order Scleractinia; family Euphylliidae; genus Galaxea; species Galaxea fascicularis. The sequence goes on along the minus strand of OX419337.1, from coordinate 1,793,360 downwards.
AGCGCCAGTTAGTTCACAAAAAACACGTTCCGAAGTGACGCGAGTTCCAGGTCGAATGGGAATTCGAAAATGTTGCTTTCTATGAAGGGAGGAAGACCGGGATACGTGAAGAAAAAACTCTTGGAGGAAGGACGAGAACCAACAACAAACTAGAAGCCACATACGATGCCAAATGTAGAACCGAACCTGGACCGTGCAAGGGAGAGACGAGTGCACACTCTAACGGGAAATCCTCAAGTAAAATCATCAATAAGCATGACATACTAAAAGATACAAAAGGTTCATACTGCACAGCTATTGGCCCGCACGTATGCCTCTATAATTTTCTTATGGAGACAACTGGACAAAGTTTCTAAAATCATTTCCAAGATGAACCAGGAAAACAAGGGAGTAACAACACTATAACTAACCTGATTTTATAAGTCCTAGAAGCGTCTTCGCTTTACAACTTCGACAGGAAAGCTGAGAAATCTACATCTTAGGACACTCGGATAATAGAAAACCGATTCGTACAATACCCAATATTTGATTATCACCATTTTCTTTTGTAGTTTGTACTAATTACAACCAATCCCCACCTTCGCCTTCTCCTTCGCTTGTGGCGTGGCGGATCATCACCTGATATAGCCAGGGAAAACTTTTTTCTCTGTTGAATAAAGAAAGTTGGATTTCAGTTCAGGTTCAAAGCCATGAGTTAGATCAACTTGCAGCAGGATTTGTTCAGAGAAATTTACATTCTATGAGCAGGCAAGGAAAGAGACACTGTACGAGCGTTGCTCGAGTTCGAAACACAGTCAAAACCCTAAGTTGGATTGAGACCAACATACAACGTGTAAAACAACCTTTCATGACGAAGGCTGATGACCAAACAGTTGGGGTCCAATTTATCATCTGCCATTTATAACACCAAAAGCAACGCTCATCTACGCCGGATTATCTCACCAATGAAAATATGAAGCTTGCGGGAATTGGCTTAGTGTATCAAGAATACCTCACAAATTGATGTGTCTGGGTAAGCTGAAAGCCATAACCGTTATGGCTTTCAGCTTAGCCATTCGTGAAGTTCCAAATTCGTGTTCGGTACTCAGCTGCGATAATCGTAGTACGATTATCGCAGCTGAGAACCGAACACGAATTTCACGAATCTTGCATAACTTGCAAAAATACCAACCTCATCCATGACGCTCCTGGTATCGCACGATTTATACATAGGAACGGGAGTTTTGGTGAGTTCCAATACACCCTTCTCCAGAGCTCCACTGCGAAAAGAAAAACATTTAAGACATTCTGCATTATAATTATCAAAAAAGAAATATCATTTTACATGATCTGAACGATTATCATCATCATCATCATCACCATCTTTACAATCATCAGTCCTTCTCCACTACATAGAGAGGCTCACAAGGTCTCTTGCGAGGTTTCTATGACCAATAGAGGGTCTGCGGACAAGTGAGTCAGTCCATCGCCCAGCCAACGCTGGGATGTGTGTCAAAACGGACGGCCGCAATGGGGCTAACTTCGCCAACCACAAGCCTTGTGGTACGATAAGTGAGATGGTTCGAACTAGTGAAGTTGAAACACAATTTTGTTAGCATCACGTTTTACTCTAGCAACACGCGCTTCAGATCAGTCAGTTGGTGATACCAGCCCAGGACAGAAGTTTGTACTATGCTCTACACTCGTGTGCCTAACAAGGAATTATTTGTTTTCATAGTAAAGTGTGAAAATAAAAGACAAAGGGTGCATTCTTTCGAAACAATTCTGAGTTTCAGAAAATCCAGGATAAGGATTCTCCAGAGGAGAACATATTCTGAAAATGAAATTCTTATCGAAGAGATAGGCGTAAGAACAGCGTGTCGAGAACTATGGACCGTGAGTGTCATGGTATTGGCGGGCCGCGCACGATTTTCCCGCCAAAACCAAACGACCGCATATTCGGCGCATTTCGTGTGAATTTTGCTCCTTCCGCTATCGGTACTAGAACGAACGGAAAATTTCTTTTATGCCGAAAACGGAATAGGTCCCAAAAGAACAGCTGACAAGTATTGTATTCCTGTATTAGTCTCGAAACAACGCGTACAAAATAACAATATGAATTCCTGCAACTTACATGGAACTTCCCAGCAAGTTCTTGATTGCCCGAAGACACCTAGCTTTGACAGTTTCACTGGAAGAGTTATCGTATATCTGACTCAGGATAATCAGCCCATCACTGTCTGCCAGGCGGCAACGATTCAGATACGATTCAGATGAACCCCAAACCAGGTTTTGGATTCCTCCTAAAGCAAGTAGGAGGATTTCTTCATCGTGCCGAAATCTCTGACAAACGTCTGAAACAAAAAAAGGTTGTAGTGTTGAAACTTTCATAATTCATAATTTCACGACCATCAGAAGTTTGATCACTTGGTCAAACGCCGTACTTCACATAAGCCGAACTTAATTACAGTTTAGGTTGGCCCCAATTAGTTAAGTTCGCCTGTTGAGTCAAACGTCGAACTTAATTCAGCCGAACTTAACTGGATCATGAAAATAAACAGATTGAGGCTTACTTATACATTGATACACATTAACATGATAATGCATTTGGTTCGGCTCATGTGAAGACCGGGGTTTGACATGAGCCTAGATAATGTTTGCTTATTCCGAACATTTTGATCTACACTGTAGTTTCATTGCTCCAAAGGTAGGGTCCAAAATAGTGTATGGAATGCTTTCCACATTGAACTGAGTTCAAACGTGGTATGCTGAAGCCCTGGTTTCTCAAGCAGTAGCATTTAGGAGTAGAGTCAAATATTTCCATAATATTACTGAGCGCAAGGGTTATTATTGACTGTAAACAATAGGCTGTGTCTAAATGGCCGGCAGCCGGTCAAGGTTGTAAAAACACTAAATGGCCGGCAGTCCGATATTTCCTTGACAAATTCAGAAAAACTGAGGAATTTATGATATTTTCAACAAAAGACGACATTTACAGACTTAACTATCGAAGTAACCGTTAAGAGAGCGATGCAGTTTTATTAATATCAACTATCAAAGTACAAATCGTCTAAATGACCGGCAGCCGGTCAAAATCTTCAAGCCTAATAACAAACGTCCATATTCCTTGACTCCTAGCCCTAATCCCTAACCTAAAACACACTAAATCTCCCCGAAGTACCAAGTCTAAGGAAAACAAGGCCCTTGAAAGGGAGCCCGAACCGGACTGCCGGCCATTTAGTGTTTTTACAACCTTGACCGGCTGCCGGCCACTTAGACACTTTGTAAACAATAAGATAGCTACATTTTGAAGTCTTCGTTGGTACAGACTTGGGAGGCCAGCTCTTCTCGATAAATCTCTGTAAGATTCGGCTTTTGCTTTAAAAACTGCTCTGAGAGGTTCGAGGTACCAGGAGTCAAATGAAGGATTTTTTTTCTTCAATTGTAAGTGATACAGATAGTAAAGACAAATGCATCATTCAATCAACATTGTAATATTGTTACTGATTCAATAATTAAGTGCTGGCGAAAGACTTTTATGGGTTAAGTTATATTCACTCAAAACTTGAAACATGACATCACATTGTTTGAATACCTGTTTTTCTCACCAGCACAGAATGAAGTTGAAGTTGTGGGATGTGGCTTCAAGTGACATGAATACCACACAAATTCACGTGTTTAGGTAAGCTGAAAGCCACTCATTGGGCACTATGGCCACATAGTAGTGGACATTACCCCCAAATCTACTAAAAACATGCCATGCTGATGAGGCCTAATAAGGCTGAAACGGCTGTCCCTGGCTGCTAATGCTCAGGCTCAAACTTTGGTAGATTTAAATGGTAATGCCCGCTACCACGTGGCCTTAGAGCCCAATGAGTGGCTTTCAGCTTACCTTAACACATTTATTTGTGTGGTATTCTTCTCGAGGCCACATCCCACAAGCTTCACATTGTCATCCTCTGAAAGAAAGTCATGTTCCCTGATCTTTTGTCTTGCTTTGAGGTACTTACCAAGAAGAGCTTGAATCCCACCAAGAAAACCAATCCTGGTACGAACTTTAGCGTTCACAGCCAGATTCAGAATTGCACCTAATGCCTGCTTACAGACCTCTCTGTTTGGGATCATACAAAGCTGGTAGAATGGTGGAGACAGAAAAGGTTAAAAGTAATGATAATTGTGCATTGAAGTACAATTTAAAAGAGTTAACTACAAAGAGCACCAGTTACGCAAGCTTGTGGTCAACTGTCAGTCATAAAATACATGTGCAACAGTCCTTAGCTTCATACAGTTTACATGTGCCGTGTGTTTGGCACAGCTTGAGAATTCTTTGCCAGCATTAGGCACCAACAGTTTTGGAGACTTGTTATTGAATGTTTGTTTGTTTGTTTATAATTAGGAAGTTTCATTATCAGTGGGATTCATCGTCTTCTTTAAGATTAGAACAACACTGGAATTAAAAAACAAGGGAAAAGTTCATGCTCTGTCTTAGTATCTCTTACCACATATGCAAGATAGAGTTCTGTGGTATTACATCATATTTTGATTCCTCAGGGATTCAATCAGCCTGTTCCCCTGACACAGGTCAGATCAGGTGTGTTCTAATAATGCTCAAATGCTTTAATTTTTTTTTTTATAGAAATCTTACTTTTATCAGAATATCCACACCATTTTGAGCAGCAACATGAAGGCGGTAGGTGTTATTTTCTTGAGTGAGATTTCTCAGGACACCTGAAAAGTGTGATAGTTAAATGTAAATATTTTCAAGCATGCTTGTGCGGAGGAAATGTCTTGCTTAATACACTATTCAATAACTTAAAAATGGTTGATACTCTGACTGGTTTGCTTCGCTTTTATTAAACTGTTTAGTAGGGCATAATAGGAAACACAATCTGAATTATACTGTACCAGCTGCATGCTCCAAAACTTCAGCACTTTTGGGCGGGGCCTGGACACCAGACAAGCAGCACAAGGTTGCCTGTATAAAGAATGAATTTAATCTGTTACTCCCAAATCAATGGGGGCAGGTTCTCCATAGTAAACTATACAGGTATTAGGTACCCCAAGGGTTACATAGCTTTACACACTTCCTAAAAGGAGAGTCAATGACTGATGAACAAGCAAGCCTGCAGTCCATATTCAAAAGCTTTTAACAATTTTATGCATTCAAAGGCACAGCTTTTGAACAAGAATTATTGACTATTTAATGAGTTAGGACTCCTCTCTATCTCGACCATCTAGGCAACAAACTATTAACAATACTGGACCATTGTTTCCACTGATGCAGGTGCAACTTTTGGTATTTGAAAGTTTCACGTATTTATTAAATAGTTTACATAGACCTTTTAACTATCTTATACTCTACAATTGTCAATAAGCTCTCTATTAAGGTCATACTGGAATCTTGGTTTTAATCATACACTATCCAATCAGAATCCACTATGACGAGCTTTGGAGCTTTGCCATTTGTTAACTGGCACAAATGATAGAGATGGCTACTACACAGGAGTTCAAACACAGGGTTCTCATTAAGTGCCGGCCGACGGCTTAAAAACCGGCTACTTCAAATTCTGAGTCAGCTACTTCCATGAAATAATACATGTTCATGTGGGGAAGCGTAATGAATTTTCAGCCATCTACTTCATGCATCTCAGCCATCTTCTCCCCAAATTACTGAGAATCCTGCAAACTACACTCTCACATCCTGATATTCAACAATAATTATTTGCCAAAGGTGAAGTGAATATTGACCCTGCCATTTTCTTTTACTTTACATTCACAGCCTAGCACAGTGATTATAACGTCATACAGGGAATCATTCAACCAATCAGATTGCTGGAACCCCTTTGCTCAGCTCTGAAATACAGTATGTAACTGTGTGTCACCATATCATGCTGTCACAACCTGATATTATGTGTATATGTATCGTTTCATACCTGTGGGGCAATGTCCAGCAGATCCTCTGGTAAAACATACAAGCAGTCACATGGCACATTCCTTGTAAAACCATTGTCCACAGCAAACACATGAGCAATTAAGCCTCCATCAGCAGTATGCCCAGTTGAAAGAACTTGAGCTCTGTAACAATCTCTGTGGCCTCCAATAATTTCAGACACAAAAACAAATGTCCCAGGTTCTGGTATAGATGACAGAGGAATCTGTTCCTAAAATGTGAATCAATCAATCAATCAATCAATCAGTCAGTAGGTCAGTCAGACAGTCAGTCTGTTAATAAGTCAGTCATTCTGTCAGTCAATCAGCCAATCAATCAAACAAAACCTTTTCATTCTACATTGTATCATATAGGTGATGCAGGTGATTATAAGCCTGGGCCGAGTTGGTCGAAGCATGGTTAGCGCTAACCCAGGTCAAATACCATGACAACCTTTTGGTTTTAATACAACTTACCCTATGGTTAGCACTACCATGCTTCGAACAACTCAGCCCTGAATAACAAGTCACTGTGACCAAACAATGCCTGTATCATACACACGCATTGATTTTTTTCATTTGCAAACTTGAAATAAAATCAAGAAAGACTAACATTTACCAGAGATAGTAGTCTACTATTGATTGATTGAACTTTTTCAGTCACCAGTTTTCCACCAACATGAGCCCAGAAATGACATGCATCAATCACTTCTGTCACGCATACATCAGCCCATCGATCACCATCCTTGAAAAATAAAGACAAAAAATGTTCAGTCTTGGCAATAACTTCAATTTGTTATTGACTATCATTTGATCTCAAAATTCAAATTCAGTAGATCATGAATATACCGAAATCTCAAGAACTGAAGTAGAATGCTTAACTTAGAAATATTCATGCAATTTCAGAAGGTATAACTGACAACAATGTTAGTCAACACTGACCCAACCTCATAAGGAAGAGAAACATTAGTTTGCTCAATAAAGAGGAATTTTAAGACAGCCATCAGTGAATTAAGAACAGTATCGAAGGTAGACAAAATTTCAAGACAGTTGGAGGTTCAAGATAGCAAGGGACCAAATCTATGCAAGAGTGTCTGTTACTGTGTCTGTTACCAAATCTATGCAAGAGTGTCTGTTACTGAATTATTTCATAATTATACACTTCACAGTGTCTGTTACGCCAAAATATCAGTGCATATTGAATTTTAATACTTCTGATAACAACTCATTGTGCATGTAAGTGATGGTTTCATATTCCTGTGACCTGTGTATTAAATGAAATAATGCTATGGCAAGAGGAGAATTTAAATGGTGGGGATAGTAACAAAGTCCCACTATAGTTAATTAACTCTTCCGTAAAAAAAATTATTGTATCTATTGTACCTTATGTTTGACATATTTCCCTTGATCCTCAGCATCATCTGAATCACTTGCAGACATATCTGGCCACATAAGCTGGCTCTTTATCAGCTCATTGCTGATTTGTATATCCTGGTAGTCCATTGTTGTGTCATACAGATCAACACTGTATATCCTGTTAACTTCAGTAAAACCACTCACAAGACCTACCGGTAATACATTGGAAATGCAAAGTGGCATTTAATGACACACTGTACCCCCAACTAAGTTCCTGTAGTGTTAGAAAGAGAGGTGAAGGGGTTGTAACTGGTGGGGGAGGGGCTTTACAAAAGATATGGCTATGTTAGGAAAGAGCAGTGTTCCAGATAACTCTCAGAGTTGGGGGATCACAGACGATTTTTAAAGGGTCACTGGACATCAGTTTTCCCAAAGTGTGCCAGGGAGCCAGCTTTTTTGTGTGCTCTTATCTGGAACATGGAAAGAGGCCCAAGGAGAAAGAGGAAATGAAAGACTTCGGAGGAAATGAGACAGAAAGGGGTGATGAGAACAAGATGGGTGAAAACTGGGAGAGGAGGAATCGAAGGGAGAAGAAAATTAATGTGAAAGAGGACCCCTTTGACAAGTAAAATCGTCTGGCGTTAGACAGAGTAAAATCTATAAGTGCCATTTGGCACTCTCAGGGGTTAAAGGGTTAAGACAGGGTACTGTTGAGTGTTGGACCTGGAAAGGTATGGGGTAGAAAACACAAGAAAAGGGGTGGAACCAGGTGCTTAGACTTTTATAAGTGTACCTACGAGATTTCAAAGTAATGACTAATGTATACTTTCCACTAATGTTAGCTTTCTTTTTGCCTTCTTTGCCTGCTGCTTCTGACCTAACCCTATTTTGCTTTTGCTTTCTTCTTTTATTATTATTATTATTATTATTATTATTAAAATTAGCAAAAAATAAGGGCTTTTGTAATATAAAACCATCTTTTTGCTATTTGTAAAGAAATTTCATTTTTGAAGTGGGCACTCTCAAGTTAAGGTATAAATGTTAGCATAACAAAAAAGGTGAAATATATTAGCTGTAGAAAGATAGTGGGAACAAAGACACATGAAAAAAATCAACTATAGTTTGACATTTTAAAAAGACAGAAAAAAGGACAAATCTGCACTGGAGTAGACCTAAGCATAGCCAGACCAAAATCTAAATCTCTTCTTTATAACCTATACATCAAACAGTAATGACAGCAATAAATGTAAAAGTGCAGCAATGAAGAAACCACAAGATATCAAGCAAAGGAGTCAAGTGAGCTAAGAGGAAAGAATGAGAGGTTCATTCTCTCTGCTGCCCCATTAGGTAGAACATTGTGTAACTCTCTTCTCACCTGTTCTAATCAAATTCACTGCCTTTTCTCTCAGGGCCTGTAGTGACAGCTCCTTCACCTTTCCAACAAGTTTCTTCTGGAAGGTTAAATCATGAAAAAGTGCATTTGCTTCTTGTAAACACTGGTACACAGACTGACAACAGTTGCTATGGGAACCACTGGTGTTGAACATGTCACACAGTTTGACTACATGTTTTATTGCTCCAGAGCTGATCATTTCTGCCTGGCATGATTGATTTTGATGGCTGAGAATATGTAGAACGGCAGCAGCTTGCTCATGAGCAAGAAATCTCCACTGGGTATCTTCTGAGGATCCTATTTGAAGAAAAAGGATTGATATTAACTTGATGATCATTTGAAGCCTTTATGGTGCTGGGCCTGTATATCAGCATGTTTAATAAAGAAGGCTTTAAAAGGGTACTGTCACAGCAAGGGCGATGTAGCAGCTCTCGTAAGGTCTCACGAGATTGCCTTGCAACCCTTCAAGAGAACAAAAGAGGAAACAACACAAACAATGGACCCTATCCCTAAAACAATAGAGGTGCTACACTATGCGTGTCAATGAAATTTAGAGTTTATGAGAGCTGCTACAGTACCCCACAGCAATACTGTTATACGTTTGTTGAAATTATAAGAAAGTAGTTATATATTATTACACTTGTGTCTCATTTAATGCGAAGAGGTAGACTTATTAATGATTTCTAGGAGGGAAAACAAAGCCTGAAATGGATAGCAGTGGTCAAAAGGTCAAGAATTGTAACTTGGTATGAGTATCATGCATTATCACTACTACTATTAAAGGACAACCTGAAATACGTGATTATGAATATTTTGGTCTAAAAATATAGCAGGGATTTCATGTTGATGAAAAGTCTGGACTTTCTGTATACCACAAATTTGAAGCAGCACCCTATGTCACTATAAAACACATTAAAAAAATCCCTCTGATTGCACAATACCTATTTCATCTGATTGCAACTCAGCTGCATCACAAAGCTGCAAGAGTGCTGGAAGTCCACCCTGCCCAACAATCTTGGCCTTCACTTTGTTATCTTCATAAGCAAGAATTCTGAGTGCAGCAGCACAGTATGTAGCAAGACTCCAAGGAATGCTCCTTATGTCACACAATCCTATGGGGATTGGCAAAATGACATATTACATGGAACCAAATGAAGCTACACCAGTTTAAGTAAAACAAAACTATACAGTAATGTTCACACCTCAGTTTACTAATACTAGGTAGGCTGTAAAATCATCTAAGAGTGGTCTAACTCATTCAGGGCAGCTGAACTAATGCAAATGACACAGGCTTATGTGACATATATAAACAAAATATGGTCTCTACTTTGCAAAAGTGAAGCTCGAAGAAAAGTATGAGCTCCAAGCACAAATATACTAACCAAGTTCAAGGTATGTACTGTAAGTTATAGACTAAGTTTTTTCTCATTCACTTATGACCCAAGTGTGAAGCACGCGACCCATAAATCAATGGGAAAAAATGAGGATTCACCCAATTCAGAGGCCAATTTTACTTTTCATGAGCCGAACGGAATGCATTTTGTGGCGGGGATAGAGAGACCAT
>OX419337.1:1770640-1778140 GCA_948470475.1 Galaxea fascicularis | reverse complement strand
TGGGAATTTGACCTATTGGAATTCCTAGTTGACACCCTGCCTATTTTATAGAGATATCATAAAACATTTGCAATACATTCTTTGGAAAAAGTTATCATGGGGCTTGTAACCTGTGATCAGGCATTCTTCTTCCTACAGTTGCTACTCTTAATTTCCGCACAGCTCAAATATATCTGCTTGTGACTGATAAGTTTATTACTCTAGTTGATTCAAGCTATAGTCAATCTCTGAATGTCATCCACAGTCCTACCCATCTGGGCATCAAGAGTTTCATACTCATGAATTAACGAATTCAGTGACTCTAAACTGCTATCAAACTGAGCAACTTCCAATCCATCAACATGAGTGTAATGATGAACATGAGCTTTGCGTCTATAAAGCTTCATAAAGTGGTCCTTGAGGTCTCCAAATGTGTGTCTGATGCAAGTGTTATTAGCAAGTGCGAGGAGGGAGTAGGGATGTCCGACTGGTGGCACAGAACACAACCCAGTTTTCCAACCCTCTTGGTTCCAATGTATGAAGTGTAATGATGGTTTTAGTCTCTCAATGTTCCTCCTAATGTCAGAAATTTCAACATTACCTCGTAACATCAAAGCACATGCCAGATACAAGCTGTGTTTGGGATCTGCTTTTATGAGTTGATGATCTTTTGAGAAAGCATCTGAGAACATCTGATCAAGCCTTCTTGGGGGCAGATTGACATCAGTAAGGGCATAGAGTGGTGTTTGACTGGAAACAAGGTAGTGGATCTTTGGAAAAGGCACTAAATTCATAGTTATTTCATTCAAATCTACGTTCAAGGATCCCTCAAATCGTGCTGAGCTTGTCATGTTCAAGATAAGATTTGCAGCGATGTTATTCATGTTATCAAAGGGCTTCTCTGGACCTTTTTCAACACCACCATCCCCTGATGTGATGGCACTACTGGCTTTAACACGAGATTGGCTCCCTGAAGAATACACCTTCTTTCCAGTCTTGGTTGGCGGAAGAGCACTTGTGACTTTGTTGCATATGTCCACTAAAGCCTGAAAAGTGGTGAATTTACATTGGTAAATTGCCAAATGAGAAATTCAAGGGAAAATATATGACCATAAATCAAATACCTGATTTTCTATTGGGAGAACACAGTCAGAATGTTCTGTCAGCTGATTCATTGCAAGGACACTGAAACAGTTAAGGTGCAGAATCAGTGACTGGATATTTTAAAGCATCATGAGAGTAATGAATGTAATAAACTAAAAGATATTAAGATCTAACAGAAAATGCTTTGGAGACAAACATGCAAGTTAACAATGTGAGGACAAGATGACAAGGTGCTTACTGTATTTACAGCTGTTAAAATTTAATTTTAATGGCTATAATTAATTATATTTACAAAAGTGAGCTTGGAAAGTCCAGGATGATTTCAGGGAGAGCAAAACAGTTACTGTATCTTAATTTAACCATTGACATCCGTTGCGCCCTCGTGCGCCCGGAAATATAAGCCCTCTGAAATTCCAATGCGCCCTCATGCGCCCTGTCAGACATGGCACACTTTGATTGGCTGTAGCTAAGAAACTATGCTCCCCTGAGAATTGAAATGCAGTAAAACGTGACATGCATAAAATTAGCTTTCATTTGAGACCAAACTCGTGAGGATACGTTATATTTACGATTTTTCACGAATTTTTGAAAACAACAATTTAGTTCTGAACATGGCTTCTGGTAGATCTGATGAATTTCCAGATTTATCCGATGAAGAAGAAGATTTCTTCGCCGGTTTTACAGTCGAAGAAATCGGCCAAATGAGGCAGGATCGCCAAAGACGACGAGAGCAAGAATCACTTCGCGATGTGGATGAAGAGATTGAAGCCCTCATTGACCAACAACCTCAGGAAAGCGCTGTAATATCGCATGCGTTGCGTGATTTGTGTACGACCCCGGCATGCTTTGGGACCATCAGTAGTTTTACGGATAGACGGTATTCAGATAAAGATGGAACTAGGTTGCAGTATGTTTCCGTTGAAATAAAAGATATTACATTGGCGACGAGGCTTCTTTCCGAACCCATATGGCCATTCCGATAGCCGCCGTACAGCCGCTAGCCGCATTTGACCCGCATGGCGATCAAAATTCAGTTGCTCAACGATGGGAGAAGTGGATCCGAAGCTTCGAGCTGTTTTCCATCGCCACTGGATGCAAGGACGACAAACAGAAACGTCATCTGTTTCTTCACACAGCCGGAACTGAAGTGCAGGACATTTTCTTTACACTCACAGAAACTGGGGATGACTACAAGACTGCTAGAGAAAAACTAGATGACTATTTCAGCCCAAGAAAGAACACTTCCTACAACCGCCACACGTTCCGTAAAGAGAAACAGAGGGAAGGTGAGTCCGTAAGCCAGTTTACTACCCGACTTCGCCAGTTAGCAGCTCTATGTGACTTTCCAACCGAAAGCATTGACGATTTTATCCGTGATCAGATCATCGACAATTGTATTTCTCAGAAATTACGTACGAAACTCCTCGCCGTAGCAGATTTAACTCTCGCCCGTACGCTGGAATTAGCGCAAGCAATGGAAGCGTCAGAGAGTCAGTCACGTCAGATTTCAAGTGATAACAATTACACTAGTGTTTACTCAGTCAAGCAGACGGTTTCAGGACAGTCTAAAGGTAGAAATCAGCACAACAATGAAAGTTTTTTCCGTCCAAAGAAATCGCAAACCTCCTCGACCCAGTGCTCCCGATGTGGCATTAAAGGTCACGCCAGTCACGAATGCCGATGCTCTCGTAACGTAACATGTCACAAATGTCACAAGGTCGGTCATTTTGCGTCCGTGTGCCGTTCTAAATCCACTGCCAATCGAAAACAGCATGGATCTTCCTTTGATTCTCGTGATTCCCGACGTTTTCCCGGCAGAAAATCTAACGTATGTTATGTAGGCGAGGTTGCCGAAGAAGCGCTGCGTGACACTAACGCAAGTGCTGATGATGATGACTCTTACACTGACGAGTACGCGTATGCACTTGATGGTTGTTGTAACATTCCAGTCTTGATTAACGGTGTAGGGGTTGACATTGTCATTGACTCAGGCGCTTCTTGTAACACTATAAACACTGTCATTGCTAAGCAGCTTAAAGAAATTGGCACGCCCTTTGACGATTGTCGCCGTCTCATCCATCCGTATGGCTCTTCACCAATCCCGTGTCATCAGCTTGTGTCCGCGCCCATCCAGGTTGAAGGCCGCGAACCTATTCAGGCCGATTTTCTCGTTGTTCCTGGTAACTCGCCTCCACTTTTGGGCAAAGAGACAGCCGAGAGGCTAGGTGTACTTTCTATTGGTGTGAAGCACCTTTCCAATACACCTCAGTTGGAATCAACTAAACTCTACGCAAAGTACCCAGGCATAAGTGACGGGATTGGCTGTCTCAAAAACACTCAAGTAACACTTCATATTGACAAAACTGTCCCGCCAGTCGCGCGTAAACATGATCGAACACCATTTCACATGCGCACCAAGGTGGCAGCCGAAATACAGAAGTTAGAACAAGAAGGTATCATCGAGAAAGTCTCCGGCCCGACCGAATGGGTATCCAGAATTGTTACCCCACCCAAACCCAAGAGTCCAAACGAAATACGCCTCTGTGTTGACATGCGAGACGCGAATCGTGCCATCTTGAGAACGAGACACATCACCCCAACTATCGATGAGCTCACAGCAGACCTCAATGGCGCGACTGTCTTCAGCAAGCTCGACTTAAAATCTGGGTACCACCAGCTAGAGCTTCATCCGTCATGCAGATACATCACTACATTCTCCACACACGTGGGATTGTACCAGTATAAGAGGCTCAGTTTTGGAATCAACTCCGCCGCAGAGATTTTCCAACACACCATCCAGACGCTGATAGCCGATATTCCCGGAGCACGTAATGTTAGTGACGATATCGTTGTTTATGGCAGCAACCAGAGCGAGCACGATTCCGCACTCGACCAAACGCTCCGCAGACTTCACGAGTCCGGCCTTACCGTCAATCCGACGAAGTGCGAGTTCAACAAGCCAAGCATCGAGTTCTTTGGGTACATATTTTCTGCTGATGGACTTGCACCTGCCCCTGAGAAAGTTAAAGCGCTTCAAGACGCGGCTGAACCTCGAAATCCGACTGAGCTGCGTTCCTTTCTCGGCATGGCCCAGTACAGCGCCCGTTTCATCCGGAACTTTGCCACCATCACTGAACCCCTTCGCAAGCTCACACGCAGTGACGCAATGTGGAAATGGGGGCAACCGCAGACTGACGCATTTAATAGCGTCAAGGCCGCACTCTCTGCAGCTACAGCAATACCATATTTCTCACCTCACAAAGAAACCAAGATCATCGTAGACGCGAGTCCCGTTGGCATCGCAGGCATCCTTGTTCAAGACGACCAGCCCATAGCGTATGGTAGTCGTGCGCTAAGTGACGTTGAGTCTCGATACTCACAAACAGAGCGTGAAGCTCTTGCAATCGTATGGGCCTGTGAACACTTCGATATCTATGTACGTGGTGCCTCATTCACGGTAGTTACTGATCATAAGCCGTTGGTGCACATTTGGAACAAGCCACACCCTCCGTTGCGAATTGCTCGATGGTCACTCAGGCTCCAGCCCTATGACCTAACAATTGAATTCCGTCCAGGCAAAGACAACCCTGCAGATTACATGTCAAGACACCCCGTGACCAAGAACGTCCGATCGAGTCGAGAGGAGAAGATCGCAGAGGAATACGTGGACTTCATTTCACAGACCTCTGTACCTAATGCAATCACACTCGAGGAAGTACAAGCCGCCACTTCGAAAGACAAGGTACTTCAAACCGTTATCGAACTATGTAACACCGGACGCTGGCATGATGTTGACAAGTATGACGTTGACCAGGCTGCCCTACGCCAGTTTCAGAATGTCAGAGATGAGCTCACTGTAAACCGTCACGGAAACTTGCTGCTCAGGAACACGCGAATCGTAGTGCCTACGTCACTACAAGCCAGAGCCGTACAGTTAGCCCACGAAGGTCATCAAGGCATAAGCAAGACCAAAGCGTTGATTAGGAGCAAAGTTTGGTTCCCTGGCATCGACACTGCCGTTGAAGACGCCGTAAGACGCTGCGTACCGTGCCAAGCTAACACTACCAGACAACACGCAGAACCACTCAACATGTCGAACCTTCCACGTGGTCCGTGGATCAACCTCAGCATAGACTTCTGTGGTCCTCTTCCGTCTGGTCAATACTTGATGGTTATTACAGACGAGTATTCCCGTTTTCCTATTGTAGAGGTTGTACGCTCCACTGCTGCTGAACCGGTTATTCAAGTCGTGGACAAAGTGTTCTGTACCTATGGATATCCTGACAGTGTCAAAACCGACAACGGCCCGCCTTTCAACAGCCAAGCTTGGAAAGGTTTTCTTAAGACCTGCGGCATCAAACATCGCAAGATAACTCCCCTCTGGCCGAAGGCTAACGGGCAAGTTGAAAACTTCAACAAACCCCTGATGAAAGCAATCAAGTCGGCCAAGATCCAAGGGCAGAGCTGGATCTACGCCATGCATCAGTTTCTGCGAGCATACCGCTGTACTCCTCATACCACCACAGGGTTTACTCCATACCGTCTTCTGTTTGGTCGCGATCCGCGCACGAAGATGCCAGATGCTGAATCATTTACTCATCCTGACGACAGAAATGTGCGTAAACGCGATGCGGAGGCGAAAGATATCATGAAACGCTATGCAGATAAACGCCTACACGCTGAAGCAAACCCGATCGACACAGGGGACACTGTTCTAGTGAAACAACCTCGGCTAAACAAACTGTCGACACCATTTAACCCAACTCCTCTTGTAGTTACGGAAAGGAAAGGTACCATGGTCACCGCCCAACGAAGTGATGGATCCAAGGTAACCAGAAATGTCTCCATGTTCCGCAGCATTCCACAGACGCTGAACCAAGAGTGCGACACTCATGATGACAACTGTGAGAACATCCTACCCCTCAACAAAGACACGTCCCCGACAACCGGAAGAGAAGAGGAAATTGTGTCACATCCGCCTCAACTTAGTATTTCCAGACCAAAGCGAACTGTCCGCCCGCCGAGGAGATTAATTGAAGAGATCTGAACTATTAGTCCGTGTTGCGGTAGTTTACGTTGTGAACTTTTCAAAGAACACTCTGGCCAGTATGCGTTTTTCACGGGCAGTTATGTTTAGTAGCTTAAGATTTCAGAACATTGAAAACTATGTTAGCTTAACGTTCAGTTTTGTTTACCTGCTTGCTAGTAGTGTCCAAGGAAAGGAGGGATGTAATATCGCATGCGTTGCGTGATTTGTGTACGACCCCGGCATGCTTTGGGACCATCAGTAGTTTTACGGATAGACGGTATTCAGATAAAGATGGAACTAGGTTGCAGTATGTTTCCGTTGAAATAAAAGATATTACAAGCGCTAGTAACTCCGATGTTGAGGTTTTTGCTGATGATGGTGATGAAGAAAGCGGCGAAAGCAGTGATGAAGAAACTGTTAGTAACGCAGACTCCGAGGACGCACCACCAAATCCACTTCAATGGTCAAATACATTGAGTGGCATCGATGTAGAAGAGTTCTCTGTTCGCCATGGCCCATCTAGAAATCTTGGGGACAATGCCACGGCCAAAGATTTCTTCAATCTTTTCATCAATGACGAATTCCTCGATGAAATCGTCAGGCGCAGCATTGCATATGCTCGTTCAAAGGGCGATGCAACGTTCGTAACCAATCGAGCGGAAATTTCAGCGTATCTCGGCCTCAATATTTTGATTGGAATCCACAAACTTCCACACCTGGCAATGTACTGGGATTCTGATCAATTTATTGGAGTCGAAGGCTTCAAAAAAACCATCCCCAAGCAGCGTTTTACAACTCTGGGAAAGTACTTCCATCTTGCCGACCCAAATACCCAGGACCGAGCAGATCTGCTTTGCAAAGTTCGCCCGCTAGTTACTCTGTTAGAGCAGAAGTTTTCCGAAGCCTACACACCCGGCAAAAACATCACTGTGGATGAGGGGCTTGTGAAGTTCAATGGTAGGCTGTCTTTCAAGCAGTATATGCCCATGAAGCCAGATAAATACGGTATCAAAGTTTGGCTACTCGCAGATGCCGACACGTATTATGTTCCTCGCTTCCAAGTCTACTTGGGCAAGAACCGCACAAACAGTGACTTGTTTAGACGAAAAGGTCTAGGCTATTATGTTGTTTGGACTCTTGGTGAGCCCTATTTAGACAACAACCGACATTTTTTCTTTGATAATTTCTTTACTTCGGCAGATTTGATGCGAGACTTGCAATCGCGAAACACTTATGCTTGTGGCACCGTGCGCCAAAACAGGAGAGACTTCCCTGCTGACCTCAAGCGGATGAAGCTCGTTGCAGGCGAAGTAAGAACCCGTCAAAGTGGAAATTTGGTCGCAACAATGTGGAGAGATAAACGTGTTGTCTCTCTACTTTCAACAAAT
>OX419337.1:1758140-1768140 GCA_948470475.1 Galaxea fascicularis | reverse complement strand
TGCCAATTTTCATATTTTTTTTTAAGAAAGCATATTGCACATCTGTAAGATAAAACTTGATTTAGTAAATCTTTATTATATAAATAGTATTTCTGTGAATTTTTACAGCAGAAGGACAAAGGGAAGCCATTAAAATCTTGAAATATTTTAACATTGGTGTGTGAGTTCACTCAAGTGGCCATTTTGTCTGGATTTTGAGGGGGTGTTTTAAGTTGTGTAATAATACCTGTTATAAGGTGATGTAATGACATCATCATCAGCTGATGGGTAAACACCAAAGTTGATGTGGAAGCGTTCTGGCCAGGTCTCTTCGCAAAAGCCTTGGAAGGACACAATCTTGACAGCTTGATCCAGGCTGCTGGTGCTCCTGGTGCAGGTGGTGCTGCTCCTGCAACTGGTGAAGCTGCCTCTGCTGCTGGAGGTGCTGCCGAGAAAAAGGAGGAGGAGAAAAAGGAGGAAAAGAAAGAGGAAGAAGAAGAGGAGTCTGATGACGACATGGGATTTGGTGAGTTAGAAACTCCCAAGATCTGATTATTAATTCTCCTTTCTAGCTGCTATACAGGCCCTTTTGCATTAGTTAAGAGAAGTTGGGGTTCTATCAAGGTAATACCCTGTGGCTGATAAGTTTGTCAATTCTCGTTGCCTTTCCAATGGACAGTGTGTTAATATTATAAAGAGAAATTAAGTGGTGATCATTTCTGGAAGTTAAAGGGTTAAATTTAGGTGTTGAACATACAACCCTACAAAACAGCTGTTCTGTTGTCCTTGGGGTCAAAGTTTATTTTTCCTTGTCAAACTTGGTTTGAGCTGCTTGTGGCTATGATGATATCGCACCTCTGACATATGATCATTCAAGGTGATTCCACTTTAGAATCTGAGCCGCTAAAAAATGACAGCAATGTAAGAATGCTGTGACTGATAAATAAGTAATAAGAAGTCTTGACTTGCATTGAAATATAAAATTGTTATACACTGAAGCTATAATAGTGAACAGTGCTGTCATTGAGGGCCAGGGGCCGGGGATTTTCCCCTCATATTTTGAGATATCCCCTGCTACTTTGATATAAAACCAGCGCCTTGACTTCACTACAACAACTCAAATCCCCGGCTATTTTTTGTATATCCCCACCTACTTCAAAAATTAGTGAAAGCCCTGAGTGAAGCAATCAGTTTGAAGAAAAGAAAAACCATTTTGTTGGAGGGGCTCTTTTAACCTTCCTGTCTTTTCTTTCAGGGTTGTTTGACTAGAGTGGATTCTGTTACTGCTGCATAAAGAAGTTGTGATAAAATAATAAAAAGAAACTGAAACAGAGTTGTTCCATGGTTTATTTTGTTTGTTATCTGTGTCATGAATTTGAACTGCACTCTTTTATTCTGATTTAAAAAGAAAAAATTTTGGATACCTGGGCCTCAATAAAAATGTGAACTATTATCACTGAGGCCAGCAAACTATTTTATGACAAAAATAATGTGCATGTTGTTTGCCAAACATTTAAAGACTCGTCTTGAAAATCCTCTAACAGTTACTGTTGTAGAATAAAGCTATCTTTCACTTTGTATATTTTGTTCTACGTGTATTTGCTTTGAGCACTAATGCACCTACTTGAGAGGAAATACAAGGGCGGCCTACAAAGTATTGAGGATATGATACCACCACCAAATGTTCTTTTTTACTTTCTCTCTGAATTGATTCAGACAACAGCTGCCGTGGCTTGCTTGTTGATGGTGTTCCTCCATCGCACATTAATCTTTTGTCCCACTGTTCCAGATAAGAGAGAGTTCTCAGGTCAAAAATTCTAGAAGGCCAGCTACATGATCTCGCAAATCAAAACAGAATTTATAATGGTTTGGTTGGAGCAGTGGGAATTTGACCTATTGGAATTCCTAGTTGACACCCTGCCTATTTTATAGAGATATCATAAAACATTTGCAACACATTCTTTGGAAAAAGTTATCATGGGGCTTGTAACCTGTGACCAGGCATTCTTCTTTCTACAGATGCTACTCTTAATTTGCACACAGCTCAAATACATCTGCTTGTGACTCTGATAAGTTAATTACTCTTGTTGATTCAAGCTATAGTCAATCTCTGAATGTCATCCACAGTCCTGCCCATCTGGGCATCAAGAGTTTCATACTCATGAATTAACGAATTCAGTGACTCTAAACTACTATCAAACTGAGCAACTTCCAATCCATCAACATGAGTGTAATGATGAACATGAGCTTTGCGTCTATAAAGCTTCATAAAGTGGTCCTTGAGGTCTCCAAATGTGTGTCTGATGCAAGTGTTATTAGCAAGTGCGAGGAGGGAGTAGGGATGTCCGACTGGTGGCACAGAACACAACCCAGTTTTCCAACCCTCTTGGTTCCAATGTATGAAGTGTAATGATGGTTTTAGTCTCTCAATGTTCCTCCTAATGTCAGAAATTTCAACATTACCTCGTAACATCAAAGCACATGCCAGATACAAGCTGTGTTTGGGATCTGCTTTTATGAGTTGATGATCTTTTGAGAAAGCATCTGAGAACATCTGATCAAGCCTTCTTGGGGGCAGATTGACATCAGTAAGGGCATAGAGTGGTGTTTGACTGGAAACAAGGTAGTGGATCTTTGGAAAAGGCACTAAATTCATAGTTATTTCATTCAAATCTACGTTCAAGGATCCCTCAAATCGTGCTGAGCTTGTCATGTTCAAGATAAGATTTGCAGCGATGTTATTCATGTTATCAAAGGGCTTCTCTGGACCTTTTTCAACACCACCATCCCCTGATGTGATGGCACTACTGGCTTTAACACGAGATTGGCTCCCTGAAGAATACACCTTCTTTCCAGTCTTGGTTGGCGGAAGAGCACTTGTGACTTTGTTGCATATGTCCACTAAAGCCTGAAAAGTGGTGAATTTACATTGGTGAATTGCCAAATGAGAAATTCAAGGAAAAATATATGACCATAAAATCAAATACCTGATTTTCTATTGGGAGAACACAGTCAGAATGTTCTGTTAGCTGATTCATTGCAAGGACACTGAAACAGTTAAGGTGCAGAATCAGTGACAGGATATTTTAAGGCATCATGAGAGTAATGAATGTAAAAAACTAAAAGATATTAAGATCTAACAGAAAATGCTTTGGAGACAAACATGCAAGTTAACAATGTGAGGACAAGATGATAAGGTGTTTACTGTATTTACAGCTGTTCAAATTTAATTTTAATGGCTATAATCATATTTACAAAAGTGAGCTTGAAAAGTTCAGGATGATTTCAGGGAGAGCAAAACAGTTACTGTATCTTAAACTATACTTGTGTAGATTGCTCTGGTTCTGTCCCTGTCCTGGGAAAGGTCTTCTGGAAAATTATTTGAACCCAAGGAAGCCATTAGCCCCTGTAAGATGTTTGTTTGTCTTGAGAGTTCTGCTGTTTTCTGGCCCAAACTTCAAGGAAATGCTACTCAATAACCTTTACTCATGTCGAAACATTCCTTGAAATGTAGGAGAAAGATTACATCAATCGATTTTTTGCAGGAAAAGTCATCCATAGTATATTTTTGGCCATGGCTTCAAGATGATGTGCAAGAATTAGAAACATTTAGGCTAAATTTGTCAAAATACAATCCATTTCCATCCTTGCCATCCAAAACAGGAGAATAGTATTTTGTCTCAGTGCAGTGACTCATTCGTGACTACTTCATTATTTTTGGGTTTTTCCTGATTTAAAGTTTCTTTAGCATGTTGCAGCTGACTGAAGTAGCATTACAGTGCTCCTTTAAAGAAGCTTCCAACGAAGACATTCTTTTTGCTCATCATGCACTCTCCCCTCTTGAGTCCTGACAAATACAACTTATTGACCAAGTGCAAGGGCCATACTGGGAGAATATCCGCCCGAGGGCCAATATTCTCCCAGTACGGTCCCGAGCAAGCTTGGTTAATAAGAGATTTATTACACGATTGAACACAATGCGGGAACAACGCGGGATCATTTGGGACAATACCCGGTCCAATACTTAGAGAATATCGGACTGGCAATAGAGCAATCTTATTGGTCGATTTTAGTTATTGCCCAGTGACTGTCTAAGTTGTGTAATAATACCTGTTATAAGGTGATGTAATGACATCATCATCGGCTGATGGGTAAACAGCTGTGGTAAAGCGATAAACATCAGGGTATTCATCTGCAAGCAGGTTTAACACTGATGTACCCAATCCAGAACCGGTACCTTTAAAAAAAAACACTTATTAGCATCAAGATTATTCTGTTTTTCTGATAAAATTTTACTCTTAAGGGTGCAACAACTTGTAAATTTCGTACTGCACTGGTTGTCTGCTGTGGTGGGATCCTCTTTGTGTTGGTTGCTGAGTCATACTTTTCAATTAAAAAAGCCACATGCTCTTGTATCACCAGGACTCATGTAAAATTTACTAATTAAATTGATGCTGTTAGTATTTTTAATTCACTTCCCATGAAATGGCATCTCATAGAGCAGACCATTGGTAAGCCTTTTAGCTTCATTTGTGTGTGCTTTTGTGTTAAGTTATCTTTCCATTTCTTGTTCATTATAAATTATTATTATTATTATTATTGCTATTATCATCATTAGCCTACATTACACTGTAATATGAATCATTATTAGCTGTACAATCTTTAAGTCACATGTCAAAATACCATACTGAGTCAAAGTTATTTATGATGACCATTACCTGGTCATCACCCTGCACAGTCATGCCTATTAAACAGAACAGCAATACTCACCACCGCCCATAGAGTGGATGAGGAAGAAACACTGCAGGCAGTCACAGAGTTCAGCAGCATGTCTAACAACCTCACTGATCTGTTCTCTGTACTGCTGTCCGTATATCATGAACCCTGTTGCCCTATAGAGGATATAATAAAACTTGTAAACAAATTGTGGAGGTAACTTGCTCTTTTCAAATGATATTCTGATTGTTGGCATCTTGTAATTTCCACAGAAAAGAAACTCATCTGGTTCATTCATTCTGTAGGATTATGGATGGACTACATTCACCTTAAACCTCCCATAAGGACTACTTAAGCAAGTAATCATTTTGCAACAAAGATCTCAAACAAAGCTTCGTCATAATGCAAGGTAATAATCAATAATCAGTTACTGAAATCCAAACAGAAAATTTTTAGAATAAAGCTTAATTATCTGAGAGGATTAATGATTTTATTTTGGTTGGTAAGGTCAGTCTTTCCTTTTGCACTATAAACTGTGCAAAATTACTTTGTATATTAGAAAGTATAAAATTAATTGTGATAAATATTCATGAGCACTCGAATGCACTAAAAAGACTAACATTGATAAGCCTGCTCTGTGAACTGAAACCTTTCCTCTCATTGCTTTATAGATATTATATTATAATGTGTAACTCAAACTGAAAGCTGTTTGTTGGTTTTAACTACTTATTTTACCAATTATTTCCTGATCCTGATACGTCAGTAATTAATTGCTGGCAGTCAAATACATCACGCAGAGGTCCCTTGAGGATCTCATTAACAACACCTTCCTCCATATCTATCATAACTGCCTGAAATAGAGTTGTTAAATAAATTAAACTATCAGAAAAATAAGAAAAACGAAGAACGATTGAAACTTGAGACCATAAATAATTTATAGCATCTTTCACGATCTTCCTTTCATGCATCCAAAAAAAAAGCACAAAACTAAAAACGATAACATTTTAAACTTATGTATAGGCTGACACAATATGCTTTACTGAGTTGCTTCTCTGAGACTTGCATCAGACTGTGCAACATTCCAACTTGTTATATAGCTGGTGTTTTTCCTACTTCAGTGCACCCATTCATTGGCTAGTTCAAGGTCACATGACATCAAACAATGAAACTGTTTCCCACCAAATTGAGATTCTCAGGAAACAAAATTCATAGTCCCCCTTGGGAACAGTCATTAAGTGTTACTATTGTTACTATCTTAGACTCTTCTTTTCTTTCACTAGACAGTCCAACTCCATTAATCAGGATTGCCAAAGAGATTTTAAGAAGAAGGAGAATCTAATAAAGTAGATGGCACTTTTTACAGGTGAATGGTACCTGGAGAAACTACATGTATGAAAGCAGCTCCCAAAATTGCCGGTCACTGGCGGTTTTTGGCAGCTCCGATTAATATGATGTTGAATCTTTTAAATATAATTTTTAATAGCAGAAAATCAAGAAAAATTGATGGAGTTTCAGCTAAGATAAACACTGGTTCATACAAACCCTAGCTTTCAAAGATTTTATCTTTTGCTTTGAGTTTCCCACAGGGATATCAACTGGATTCTTGTATCTAGAAAGGTAGGGAAAAATGAAAGGGAGGAATCTCATAAATGGATATCTCCAAAGCAAAAGAAATGCAAGTAAAATAAAGAAACAATCCACATTTTACAATGTACCTCACATACCTTGTGTCAACATTGCGAAAGAAGCTGCTAAGGGACTCATCAAATACTCCATGCTACAAAGAACAAAACTATACCATTTAAGTCATTTAGGTTGGTCAATAGATAAATTGGTGGACTTGTTAAAGAAAATTAAGCCCAGAAAAACTCAACCTGGGTCAACTCTCAGGAATAATGTTATTTCCTCGTGTGCATTTTGCACGTCAGATTTCTATCAGTTGGTACTAGCTTTTAAGGTAAAAAAAAAGCCCAGTGTATTTCCAATCATAGCAGGCATTCAGAAAAAAATAAAAGCATTGGAAACGGATCTTGTGCATGTGAAATAGTTTTTCAAGCCTGAAATACTTTCGGGAGTTTTGAGAAAATTTCTCAAAACTCCCGAAAGTATTTCAGGCTTGAAAAACTATTTCACATGCACCAGGTTAGGCTGATACATCTAGGTGTCACAAATGTCCCAGAAAATTACCTTGTTGGTGCTAGCATGCTCTCTTAGTGCCAAGTCCCAGAACCTGCATCCAATCTGATTTGAAATACAATGAATAAATTTGGTGTTTCCAATTAGCAAGTTCTCATCACAGGCTAAAAGCTGTGACATTCTAATACCTAAATAAATTTAGGGTATTCTAGTGAGACTCAGTGATCTTTTAGAATAACCACGGATCCACCATTTTTAGTCTGATTGCTTGACAAATAATTTTCTTATCAAGATCAGTCATCTTCATCTATTCTTACTACTGACTGAACCATAAAAGTAGTCTACAAATAACAGTAGTAAGCCAATACCAAAAAATGTAGTAAGCTTAAACAGCTTTTGTTCAACATGCATACAACACAATAAACATCACTGCACCTCTATTGAAGTTTAGCCCCACGTTATTTCATGTCAAATTCTCTTCCCAGGGGACTAGTGTAATTTCCCAGGGGGTAAAATTATGTAAAGTTTAAAACCCCTAAAATATTGAATTGTAAAGGAGTTGAAGCAAATTACAATGCATGCATCCTTATCATACAATAAACTTCATTTTCATACTGCTCTACCTTGCCTAGCCAGGCCCTTCTGGCTAATTTTCATGATGGTGGGCTGAGAGTCATCAAAGATCCCCACCCTTGGGGTCTGGTCTTGTGTCAAACTTCTTACTATTCCCCACCCATGGGAGAGGATATTAAGTCAAATCCCCTGGGTATCCCCCCCCCCCCCACCCATGGGCTGAAGATTGACAGGTGCATAATAATTTATGGTTACTTGTATTAAAATCAGAAACGGTTGGATAAACAGTTCATTTTTTCAACTGCTACACAATAGTCAAACATAATGATGCAACAATAAAAAATATATAAATTAAAGATATGTTGCTAACCTGGTTTCCACATTGCCCCACTAAATTATGAGAAAGTGATAAATGTGAAATTAATTTTCGGATAATCAATGGCAAATTCAGGTTTCATTCTTTTGGCAAGATTTCCACACAGCCCCATAAGACTTATACTGGAACAGGGTTAGTATGACAGTGGTGCATGTATGGGGCTGTGCGAAAATCATCAATTACCTTGAACTACGATAGACTGCGTCATATTCAAGTTTATGACATCTTCAAGATAAATTTGCTTGCAAAAGCCGCCATTTTGAAATTTCGCGCAAAAATTGGCGCATGCGCAGTAACCTAACATACGGGTATTTTAACTTGGAATTGTGGGATGTTTGTTCTCTTTCCCATCTCGTGGCTGTCTGGACGATTTTCTGTTGAAAATACGAAAGTTCTTTAGGTATTACAATCTAACTGTGACGAATTGCTAAGAGGTTTTACGATATTTTTAAAGTACATTGATTGATCAGTTCACTGGAATGTTCTTGTGTTGATTACAGGCGGTCAGACAGTAAAAATGGTGTCCTCAAAAAAACAGGTATGCCACACGTGCGTCGATTACTGCTGAGTTTACAAGGATATGCTTTCTTAGAAGTCATGTATGTTCAAAATTAGTTGCTTAGCATTCGAATTAATTCAGATATAAAGACACAACATTTGTGGCTTTAAAAAGGTTTGAAACCTTTTGTCGATCTTTGTAGTTTCTAACACTAAAGAATAGGAAAAGGAGGTTTTCATGGATAGTCTCTGTTTTGGTGAATAGACCTAACTGCAGAATACTGAGCCAATTCAAGCACCTCATGAATAAGTGATTATGCATTGACAGTGATAGCTACTTGCAATAATAAATGTGCATTGGATTGGCTTCAGCAGTTGTACTCATCTATTGTAGGTGTGAAGTTACATAGCCATGAAGACTCATAATTACATAATGTGAAAAGGATTTATAGTGTCTGTCTCCTCTGTGTAATGGAAAAAAGGGAGTATGCCAGACAAATGAGTGAATTAGCACATATTGAGTTTTTCTAGGGCTACTTCTTTAAAGTTGTGCAGTCTTCTGTAATTTACTCCCAGACTATTTCAGCTTCCGTTAAAAATTACCTGTATGTCCATGTATTGCTCCAGAAAATATCTCTACCGAGAAAGAAGCAACTGTTAAACATCAATAATCAACTCAGGCCTTCAAGTTAATTATTATTCATTACGATGTTTCATTGGTTGGAAAAAAAGAAGGGTTATGGTAACAACAAAAGATAAACCTTATGATAATAGCTGGTGATTTTGCTTAAATGATGCATGATTAGTAATAGTAATTGGACCAAGTGGAGTACAATTCAGGGAGTAATCGGGCGAGTAATTTCAAAATCGGACGAGCGCGCAGCGCTCGTCCGATTTGAAATTACGAGCACGCTTACTCCCTGAATTGTACGACACAAGGTCCAATTACTAATTAATCGTATCTATAACAAATTTCGAGATTAAGAAGATTTTGAAAACCTCCTTTGTGTGAAAAAGTCAGGGGTGTTCCAGCAGTCTTACAAACAGTGGGAAAACATTATGAAGGAAGCCATTAAAGTGCACGTAATTGATGCGTGAATGGCGTGGGTGTCCAATTACAGGTATCCAATTACAAAAAGTTGAAATAAGATACCTGTAATTGGACACCCATGTGATCGCGCGTCAATTACACGACAAATAGGCGCGCGCAGAACCAATTAGAATCGAGAATTTTGTTATAGCTACGATTATCCTGTGTTATCAGATGGTCATAAGGGTTACATGGCAAATTAGCTTCTAAGAAATATAGTCAGATGTTGATTATCCAGACATTTTTCTCTGGTCCCCCATGACTATTGATTGGTAGCAGAAATTATGAGTGAAACCCTTACTGAAATTGTTTATTCTAGAAGTTATGTCTTACCTTTGAGCCTGAAAAGTGTTCAACACATTCTGAATTGTTTTCACTGTACATTCAGCTAGTTTGTGATTGTTTGTGTCTGTAGTTTCTTTTTTGCTAAGTGACATTACATGCCTGACGAGTTATTCAAGCTTAGTATGCAAATGTACATGCAACTTTGTTTATATTCACATTTACCATCATCCTGACTTTTGTCAGGTCTTCAAACATGTCCAAATAATCGACATTTGACTGTATATTCATTTCTGATGACAAAACACTTGTGATAAGAGTGTAAGCTTCAGGTCCCTGAAGAAGTGAGC
>OX419337.1:1740640-1750640 GCA_948470475.1 Galaxea fascicularis | reverse complement strand
TTAGAAGCCAGCAACCGGCAAAATCCACCACCTACTTTGTCATAAACCTCTCACTACCACCTACTTTGTCTAGATTTTCTCTTAAATGATTGAAAGTGTCCATCAGGTTACCACCTACTTTGGTTAGTTCAGACAGCTATTTAAAAAAAAATATTGAAACCCCTGGTATAATTGCAATTCCTGTACCAAGCCACTGCATTTTCCCAGATTGTTTTATTTTTTCAAGAGGGTTTGTATTTGACTCTGCAGAAGATCACAGATTTTAAGCTTTTCTTGTATGTTCTCAGAAACGTGGTATACCCAAGGCATGGGGGACAGTGATGATTCCGGTGGGGAGTGATTCTCAGAAGAGTGAAGTTTAAAATAAAGTGGTGTTTTGACGGTTTGGTGCATGAGCAGGCAATGTCAGTAGCCCATCAAATTACAATTTTATTTGTGCACCATTATTGATTTTAAGGGATTTATAGCAGAACTATCAAATTAGTTGTTTGTATAGGAAATTGCACGACCTTGAGTACAATTCTGGATTAATAGGTATGAGTGATTTTGAAAGTTCTCAAAATTGCATGAGCCTTTAGGGGAGTGAAATTTAAGAACTTTCAAAATCATGAGTATCTTTTAATCTCAAATTGTTCGAGGTCATGCGATTTTTAATTTATAGTACATTCAACAAAATTACAAACTTACGTGCCATTGTCATGGAAACTTAATAGGTACTCCTACAGAGTACTATTTGCAATTAATTATACTGCTCTCAACTAATCAGAATTGAGTAATTTTGTTGAGTGTACTATAATAGTCCCAACCACATTTATGCCACAACATGACAGATTTATTGTAGAAGCAAACACTAGTTGCAAACCTGCAAATAATAATTTTTTGTTGTCCATAACCAGGTCATTTGTCAGGCCAGGGTCAAGTTTTGCCCAGACAAGAGAACAGTCTGCTCAGAAATCCACGGTCAGAGTGTCCGATCAGGCTAAGCTTTCGCTAGTCAAAACCGAAAATTTACCGGACATTTGTGCGATGATCAAATGTTATTTGCAGGCTTTTAAAAGTTGTCTACTACGATCCAATTACTAAAATAATACAAACAATGGCAATGAATGGGCTTCAGCATCACAGCTTATGAAAGGAAACTGTTGAGACTCACCCAGGATTTCAAAAGGGATGGGCCAAACGAAAAAAAAAAAACACTTCAACATTCAATTGGTATGAGTTACATTGGAAAAATACTTTGTTACAGGACAACAGCAAGATGATATAACGGGTCAAATGTCAGATATCAATGTATGAAACAGCTTACTTGGGTTTTCTTTCTAGAAAATGTCAGTTATTTATCACATACCTTAGCTATGTTTAAAATCCTATTTCACTTTCCTTATTATTCAATTCATTTATTTCACTGACACAGGATGAGTTGGCCTTTTTGATCGTCCCGTAGGCTGTCGAGTTTTTTTTAATTTTCATTTCCATTAACTCATAAAAATTTGAAAAGAAGTGACGAAAATACAAGAGCTAAGACATTGTATTTTTTATTTATATTTCCTTTATTTCAGCAGCATGAATGGAAAGAATCCACGGAAAATATGGCCAACTATATTTTTCTTCTAAAATATGTTTACGGCTGAATTAGTTACTCCGTTACAAGGGCTTTATTTGGAGTTGTCAAGTCATAGTTTTATTGGAGTTGTTTGTTTGTTTATTTGTTATGGTTGTAGGAATACGATTGGTACAAGAAATCGTGCAAGAATGCGAAATGTTTCACGAAACATACCGAGTATGACACGATTATGACGTCATTCTGATCGTGTTCGAGTTTTGCTGTGTCACATGTCTTCCTTTTATGGGCGCGCGAAGCAGTAAACGGAAGTTGTCATTGGCGATACATACCGGCAGGAAGGAGGAGCAGTGATCCGGCGGCACTTTTGGTGCAAATAGCCACTTGTCGGGCTTCAGTTGCGACCCTCAGCAGTCTACATTAAACAACGCTATATCTAATCTAAAACGGAAATGGTACGAACGAACATAAAAGGTCGTGACTTCCGCTTAAGAACTGAAAGTGCGTGGGATTGTCGATCGCAGAGAGTCTCTGTATAGCAAGTGTCTGGACGTCCAAGCTCGTGAGTATTCGACGTAAATGATCTGTTCCGGGGCATGATTTCCAAAACGGATTGCATTCTTAGCGTTATTTTCTTGGGTTTGGATTAGGTAAATCGCTCGAAGTAGCGGTGACATGGCAGACGTAGAAACAGTTATGAAAGGGAAGAAGCGAGTCATCAAAGAAGGCTTTCTGCAAAAGAAGAGCAGTCTGCTCAGGCAATGGCGTCCACGGTTTGTTGTCTTAAACAGACAGCTTTTGTGTATTTTCAAGAAAGAAGATGATGAGCAACGCGGGAGAACTGCCGCGGGTCGAATATTTTTGATGGACATAGAGGCGATACAACAGTTCGAAACCAAGAAGCGAAAACACTGTTTTAACTTGATCGTGGAAGGAAAGCCGTTATCCTTCTGTTGCAGTTCGGAGCTTGACAGAGAGTGTTGGATCAGATCAGTGCAGACAGCTAAGGACAATGAATTAAAAGCCGAGGAGACAGACCCAGTGAGGCGAAAAAGCACCAAGCTAACCGGAGGATTAAAGCGGATAACCATTCCGAGGGAAAAAGGACAAGGATTAGGCTGTACAATTAAAAATGTCGGCGGCTTCATATTTGTGAATCGAATCCTGGAAGATGGGCCTGTTTCTACATCTGGCATATTAAGACCAGGTAAGCTTTGTTTGATCGATCAATAAGTTTATTCAGAGACTGTTTTCTTGGTATCTTGTGTAACTTGACAACCTAGAAATTGGAATAGCGTATTTTTCAAAGCGATTGTTGAAGATGCTAATCTACGTTCCTTTTTACAGTTGTCTGTTTATAGGAAAAACATCTGACTTTTAGCTCTTGTAGGCGGACTTTCGCCGATCTGCAATTAATTGATCGGCGTTTTCACCATGGAATGTTAATCCTGATATGTCTTTTATTCCATGGGCGAAACAGATAAGTTTCATTGAAACTAATCTCCCGAGTTCTTTTTATGCAACGCCTCTTTGTAAACTTGAATTATGCAAAAACAAGTTAACAATAGCTTGAATTAAACCTGTTCATTAGCAAATCAGCTGATAGGAGAGCAGGTGGATGAGCAAAGAATTCCCGACTATTTCTTACCTTCTGGCGCAATCAAACTTTTCTAAACGTTGAAATACATGTATGGAAAGAGCTTGAATTTCAAATCATTACTCTCTGATTTGTAATTACTCCTATTTTGAAATACACACTCCTGATGCATTGCCCATTGTCACTTCTAATTGTCAAAATTTGGAGGCATTTACACATCAAACAACCTGTGTTTGGGTTAATTGAAACTCGGCGCCAGAACACGCACATTTCTCACTTGGTTACAAAATTGGCCCGATTTATGCTAGGGACGGATCATCCGTCTGGGACGAACTTGGGCAAAAAACGATAGTTCGTCTGATGATTCGTCTGCGTATAAATACGGGCAAACAGACGCATTATCCGTCCACACGAACTATCTGGATAATTCGTCGATGAACACGAATTATCAAAATAGTTCGTCTGGACGGATAATCCGTCTGTTTGCCCGTATTTATACGCAGACGAACTATCGTTCCTTGCCCAAGTTTGTCCCAGACGGATGATCCGTCTCCAGTATAAATCGGGCCATTGAATGATCGAGGGAAAAAACCCTTGTACTTAATTTTGAGAAAAAGCTGATCAATCAGAAACAAAATGTGACAGAAGACAATGTATCCAAAAATGCAAATATTTTTATGTAAATATTTCGACATCACTTCAATATCAGTGTCGGGGATCTGCCGTTTGATGTCCTTGTGAAATTTTAAAGGGCAGTAATTTATAGTTTGACGTATGTGCTATTTTAAATTAATTTTTCTGCTGAATAATATTTTGACCCAAAAAAAATGAAATATCCCATGAAATTGAAAGTTAGAGTTGCTTATTTTTTTGTTTTGTTTTGTTTTTTGTTTTAGTCGTTTTTCTTGAGGTTCTTGTATGAACAGTGCAATTTAACAAATCATGGAAACATTTTGTCTCCCAAATTTTGTTGAGTCTTTTACGGACACGATCAGTAAAATGTTTACATTTACAAAGTAGTAATAGATGCTTGATGCAAATACTGAACGTTACCGGCTTAAAAGGAAGGCATAGATAAAGAGCAGGATTTGATGTTGTGATGAAAACTTTTTTTCATTTGATGAATATAAACTATAGGACTAACGATTTTTCCTCTTGTGGATGTTCTTGAGTGACAGGTGAAAATTGAGTTTTTTTCTTTGCCACTATAACCTTGTTTGTACTTCCATTTTAAAGTAAAATGTGCAACTTTGTAATATTTTCATTTAAAATCATGCTTTATCCTTTTATGGATTTTACGAATTCTGTTCACCATGCACCATAAGTTTCGATTTATTGTAAAGCCCTGTATTAATTCTTGCTTTGCATGTTTGTATTGTGCTTCGACATTTATTAGATGAAGAGTATTTTAAATTGGCAAAATTTTACATTTTAAGAAAGTGTGTTAAATAGGCCATTTCCGAGTTCATGTCTGCCTCCTCTTCAAAGCGAGTCTAAGTGTGAAGTTTTTGTTATGAAAATTAGTTTTCATTCATATGTAAAGTAGAACTAATTACCACCACAAAAACTTCGCACTTAGACTCGCTTTGAAGAGGAGGCAGACATGAACTCAGAAATGGCCTATTTGTCTCCAGTGTTAAGGTGCTGAACAAAACTCTTTTGACATTTGGTGGTGGCATTTGTTCAGATTATTAACAGCCTGTAGTCTGTGTCATAGGTGGTCAGCACTGATGCAGTCCTTGGTTACCAAGGAAATGATTTATGATGTAAATCACCAATATCATCCTCAAAGTGGAAACCTCCCCAAAGAATTGTTTATGTAGTTAAACGTTGGCTAAAATAACAAAACTCATACTCTGGTAACAGTGCCCCCAAGAAAGTAATTCCAGCAAAGAAAAAAGGAGTCATTTTACAAAGGAGCATGAAACATGCTTTATTCTGGTTTGGGTGTACCTTAAGCTCTAATTTGCGATGGCTTATGTATCTATTTCACTGTAAAATTTTGAGTGTTAAGTCCTCCAAGGTATTCATCCTCCAAATCTCAGACAATTACTGTACATCAAAATGCTTGTTTCAAATAAGCATTTAGCGCAGTAAAACTACTTGCTAGATTAGTTATCTGGTGACCCAGGGCTTGAAATTAAAAAAAAAATCTTAAGGCAAATAGCAAATCAATTAAATTAATTTTCTAAGGGAAATATAGTCAGTGAAGGAGTGAAGTTTCAGTTGCATTGGTGACCATATCGGCCACAGTTTCAAACCCTGTGGTGTATGTATATAAGAGGATGGTACTTTTGCTAACATGATAGCATTTTGCTTTGAATTACCAGATCAGCACTAGCTCACATAAAGTATCCCCCCGTGAGCCAACCTCTCTGCTTGACTTGTTGGCTTGAAGAATGGTTCTTCTGTTAACCTGCATGTTTTGCTCTTAATTAGGAGATCAGATTCTGGACATCAATGGTATTGAGATTGGCGGACGCACAGTTTCAGAGATCAGTGAAATTATCCGTGGCAGTCCTGAGTTAGTTGTGTGCACAGTGAAACCATCCTCAGATTACCGTTACTGTGACACTCATAATGCAAGTGGACACACAGAATATGCGGAAATAGATATGGATTCTTTAAGAATCAAAAACGAGGACGACAGTGATGATGCATCCAACAACGGAAGTCCTACAAGTAACAAGCAAAGGTCCAATTCAAAGACTGAAGTGAAGAGACATTCAATGCCACCTGCCCTCCCAGAATCACCTCACGAAAGCACCACTGAATGTCACCGGGACAACACACTGCATTACCTTGAGTTGAACTTCCCTGGGGCTGATAGGCCA
Organism: Galaxea fascicularis; assembly: GCA_948470475.1. Classification (NCBI taxonomy): domain Eukaryota; kingdom Metazoa; phylum Cnidaria; class Anthozoa; order Scleractinia; family Euphylliidae; genus Galaxea; species Galaxea fascicularis. Next base: position 1,744,648 of record OX419337.1, on the reverse strand, counting down.
CGTCATCAGAGTGAAGTATCACGGTCTCCTAAGGTACCTCCCAGGAGCACCAAACCACAGAAAAAGCCCAGTGCTTACATTGAGCTTGAGTTCAACAGCAAAGAGGACAAGAGTCTAGATGCTATTTCTAACAGGGACAGACCTGAATCAAGATCCGGGGATAGAAAGAGTGGTTCCCTACCATGAAATTAGAGTCACAGGACACAAGAGAAGAATGCTCAAGTTTGTAAATGTTTCCCTCACATTAACTGTCAAATAGAACGTTCAACAGATGACCTGTTTAGTTCTTTTGTAGCCAGCTGGCAATGAGTTAAAACAGTTCAGTTTTTTTTGTTATGAATACCTCTTAGTAGCCGAGTTTGAGATCTGTACTGTAAGTTACAGACAACGTTTTTTCCCGTTCACTTGTCACAAATTAATAGGAAAAAATGAGGATCGGTAACTTACAGCACAGACTGAGAAAACAAGGTTAGTAAGATATCTGTTATATCTCCGAGCTTAATCAGGTGCATGGAAAAGGGAACTTTCAAATGTAGGGGACCGTACCATAGAATATGGCCCGCAAAATTTATGGATTACAGGGCACATACTAACTGAGAGATAAGGTGTGTTAGACAGCTCTTCAGTGGGATGACCATCACAAAACATGTTAGTTCGATCAGTTGGAGAAGCAGTATTGCACTATTAAAGTTCATCATGTTAAGCCAGAATTTCTGGGAACATCGCCAGCTTCCTGTCTGTAATAATTACAGTCTTGGGGCTGTGAGGATGTGCAAGCTCAATCTTCTTTATTTGAACCCAGTGCAAAGTCCCAGTATCTTGAGTACTGCAAATAATGCATTCCATTATGACATCACTGTTAAGTATGGGATAATTTGTTATGATTTAATGGATCTTATTTATTGTAAGCTGTACAAAACCAGTGGAAAGAAGTCTTAGAAAAATTAATGATAATAGGCTTAAAACAAGAAAGAGATATAACAAAAGTGATTGTAAACAGTTAGTGTGCTTTTTATTATTCTTTGACCATCAAATCACATATTTTCAGATCTACTAACTGAATTCTATAGGTATGGTTTTGAGGTTTGAAAGTTTGACAAGACACTCAAATAATTAGCTGGGCTAACTAAGATGATCTTCTTAATTGGATGTTTAAGGAGGCTGGGAAGGGTTTTTAGCTGCACGCACACGTGCAATCTACTCACACCATAACCAAGATGCACACGTCAGCTGAATGAATCAAAATCAGGCACACCGAAGGTTATATACTACAGGAAAGTCATGAGAACCAGAAATAAAATCTGCGGAAAACATTTGTTTTTAGCTCAAAATTTTGTTTGGTGACCTATCTTGATTTTTTGCATGCACGTATCATTCACGATAGCACTTCAAATATAAAAGTTTTGAGGAAAACTATCTAGGAGAATTTTCTGTAAGCCATAAAATGCTTTCTTTTTTTTTTCATACTGCCTGAAAAGTTAAAGAATTCGGGGAGCTTTCCAACAAAGAAATAAAAAGGGTAGGTCACCAAATTAGTTTTTCAGATAATTTACAAAAACTGACATTTGAGGACCTTTCTGTGGACCTGGGGCATTGCCATGGTAACTGATATGATGTCACAAGCACCCTTAAAATATAGCCCAACAATAGAGTTCCAAGGAGACATATAGTTTGCCTACACCATTAAATATCCTTCTTTGTAACCTCTCATTGTTTCGCAAACACTACATCAATGAAAAACCCTTTCAAGCCTCCTTAAATAGTGAAACAAAATCAGCTATTTGGTCAGTAATCAAGATTGCGTTTCATGTTGTATTTATGATCTCAGACCTACATCATAAACTCTCAGTGTAGCCCAGTGTAAGTTACATAATAAGTAAAAAAACAAGCAATGTGAGGGGTGTGAAGCTAGGTTGAAGTTATGAATGTTTTACATGCAACTTAGATCTAACGTGGCTTATGTACATGTTAATTTAATGATCATTATTTATTTATGTGAGCAAAATCTCTGAACAGAAGAAACCACATACATTATAAGTATTGCACTTGTGGTTTCTAATTATTAACAATTAGGTCATAAGCTCAAGATTTCTGTCACGTGATAGCGCATAGAAATCAAGAGCGAATAATGTAATTGTTTTAGTATGAATCCACTAGTTGTTCAAAACTAAACAAGTAAATAATCTAAATTCTCCCCACAGACACTTTGAAAATACGAAGAAGCGGCCGCCATAATTTGTTGACAAATGCTACTCACTATCTGTCACTCAACAGAAAGCCAGTTAGCATAGCCAATCAGAGACAGGCATTCCTGATAGAACACTAGTAGATTCATACCAATAACCCATAGTAGATTGTATGTATAGTTGTAGTAATCTTTTATCTTCTGAAAACTCAATAATGCTCTGTTCACAGTAAAGCTCAAACATGCTTACAAGCTGTTTTGTTTAAACATTTTAACTTTTTTCTGCATAGAAGTTGCTTGGTATTATTCAGCAATTGAAGGCATGTAAAAATCAGTTAAGTTTTCATTTCTTGTAAACCTTGCATAGTTAAGCATTTTTGGTTGGTGTGAATGACATACAGTTATACCAGAGTTAGAACTAGAATATCGATACAAGAGAAACAGTTCTAATGGATTGCAAAATAATGCATGGTGCAAACAAAATTTATCAACCGAGAAGGCTTTTAATTTCAGGAATAACAGAATGTATTTTTAATTATATGAGCTTCATATTATGGAGATGTAAAATGTTCAAATTTTATATCTGGATTGTGCAATCCAGTAATTAGTGTACTTCATAATTTTTACTGTCATGTTTTTAAGCCAAAACAATAAGCAGTTGAGCTGAAACTATTTATTGTGCACTAAATAAATATCTGTAGGAAAATACTAGCCATCAATATATTATTTTCTGATGAGACAAGCTATTATCTTCAGTGGCATATTTGACTTGTTTAACAGCATCGTTTCCGCTGAACTGACCAGCCTTAAGATCTTGGAGTCTTTTGATGTTGTTAGCATGGAAATTAGGGAAACACAGGTTAAATGGAAATAATTCTGTGTGATACTCCTCTGGGTCTGTTTACCTGAGAGTCAGATAGATGCTCCACAGGTATAAAAATGGAGCTGTGTTTAATTTGCCCTTATTTAAAAGCATTTTGATAATGTTTGATGAAACTGTTTAAAGAGATTGATTTTAAAATGAAAGACCAAGTTTATTGTAAGTAGTCTAAATTGAGAATTCACAGTTGATTATAATTCTGTATTCTAATTTATTTATTTATTGTTTTTTTTTTTGTTTGTTTTTTTGAGACCGTGCTTTGATTGAACAGGCACTAATTAAATAGCTTCCAAGTAGCTACATGAACTTATCATGGTTTCAAGGCAATGTATCAAATCAAATGCTTTCCTCCAGAGAAGATCGACAGGCATAGGGCTAGCTATAGAAAAAAAAAAACTTTGTCAAAATTATAAATTTTAAGATAATTTTGTCCTAGTCTGTATGCAGAGCCTTCTTGGGTCATACCAGAACTGGAATTAGAAAATGGATTGAACACCTGATTTGTGAAGTAATAGGTAAGGCAAAACAGTTATGGAAATAAATGACAATTTAACAATGATTGTCTGTAGGTTTAATGAAGTATTTTGTAAATGGCTTCACTCATGCTGAATGGATCTAGGGAAGGGGACCATGTTGGCTTACCTTCCTTTTTGCCTACCCCTCATTCCAGCCCGGCCCCACATTGTATTAATCTGCGATCAGGTTCTATTCTCATTTTGGTGGTAAACCTTTCCCATGGGAAAGGAGAAACGAAAAATAGTGAGCACTGCAATAAAATGACGTTAGAGTGACGCTAAAATAATTAATATTGTTATTGGGCAACAACAACTTCATTGACCCCTTGTATACTTAAGAAAAATTAAGTTTACATGAAATAAAAATTCGAGCTAAAAGGGGTGTAACAAGACTAGGAAGTCTAAATAAGAATAAATTACAATATTAG
>OX419337.1:1715640-1735640 GCA_948470475.1 Galaxea fascicularis | reverse complement strand
GATTATTAATAAAGGACAAGACCTTTATAAAAAGGAAATCCTCAGCTGGAGGCAAGAAATCTACATCTCCAGCAACTTCTGTGCAACGTCCTGCAAGGCTACAGCCCATGTCCAATGGGCAGGTACCAGCTCCGTCATATAGCCTTGGACACAGTTCTCCTGTACTTTACAACCAACCAGCAGAGCAAGCCACTGGGCAAGCCAATCTAGTGCCTTGTCACAACTGCGGCCGCTCATTTGCTGCAGATCGGTTAGCAAAGCATCAGTCAATTTGCAGGAAAAGTGGAAAACAAAGAAAAGTGTTTGATTCCACTAAAATGAGGACACAAGGAACTGAGGCAGCAAAGTACAATAGGCCTGGAGCAAGGAAAGCCCCGGATCCACCCAAACCCAAATCAAACTGGAGGCAAAAACATGGTGAGAAGTGCATTTATTACACCACTTAGGCAGTCAGAGGGCCAATAACTAATTTAATCGACCAATAAAATTGCTCTATTGCCAGTCCAATATTATCTAAGTATTGGACCGGTTATTGTCCCGAATGATCCCACGTTGTTCCCATGTTGTCTTCAGTCGTGTAATACATCCCTTATTGACCAAGCTTGCTTAGGACCATCTGCGAGAATGTCGCTCAGGAATGAGGGGTTTTATGATATCTCTCAGTTAGTATATACAATGTGATTGGTCAGTTTTGCAGGCCATATTCTACTGTACAACCTGCTAAATTTGAAAGATTCCTTTCCCACGCACCCAATTAATATCAGATATAATAAAATAATATCATACTAACCTCGTTTTATTAGTCTGTACCGTAAGTTACAGATCCTCGTTTTTTTCTGTTGATTTATGACCCGCGCACTTCACGCTTGGGCCATAAGCAAACAAGAAAAACTTGGTCGGTAACTTACAGTATGGACCTTGAAGTTGGTTAGCAAGATGTGAAGTAACTGAAAACACACTTGAGAGTTCAATATTTGTGTATTATTTATGCCGGATTAGCTCCATTCATTTCAGTTCAAACAGACAGCAAAAGAAGTGTCAGTTATGTTTGACCCTTGCAGTCAATAATTTCTGCCATTTTCCACTCAGCATAGTTTTATCTGCTGTGACAACATTATTTTAACAGTTTAAACTTAAGAGTTAATTTAAATTCTCAATTGTTGTCCTTACACATGTGGTTACGAGAATGTGTTAAAATATCAAGCAAATTCATCTTGTCTGGTCATGTTCTTAATTCTTGTGACCAGTCTGTTTCATAAAGTGTTGATATTACTAAGAGAAATTTGATGCTGATCACTCTAAGGGATTTGAAGGATTAAAACTATTCTCTCTTATATTCACAGCGGAATTCCTAAATGCTATCAGGGATGCTAAGAAAGTAACAGAGCACATGAAAAGAGGTGGCAAGGCGTCTGATTTACCCCCACCTGTGCCCAGTGAGAATCCAGATTATGTGTTCTGTAGGTTCTGCACGCGCCGCTTTGCACCTGATGTTGCCGAGAGACACATACCAAAATGCCAAAGCACAGTCAACAGGCCTGCACCTCCAAAACAAAGAGCACTGCCATTACAGGGAAGTGGAGGTGGTCACAACTCAAAGAGCACTATCTCACGGAGAAGATATTATCGTTGATTGATTGTGAGATATTCTAAATGTGTCATGTAAATGTGGTAACGTTCAACCATGACTGAAGAGCTATGCAATACAGGCTCTTAAATCTTATCATTTAACTAGTATCTTTTGGAGAATTTTATTGTTAAGGGTTTAGTGCTGTTGATAAATAAAATAAATTATCCTTGAAGGCCCTCCATCCTCTCTGGCAAATAAATGACTGGTTAAATTACTTACATGTAATATATATTTGATTTGATTTTTTCACGCCCGTTTTTAAGGGTGTCTATAAAAATCATACCCCCAGAAAACTCACAATTCAATACAGACATCGTAAAAATGTAGGGAATACCATTTCAAAGTACTGCACAGTGGCTCAAAGATGTAGTCATACCCACGTTTATTATGACACAGAAGCTTCTGTATAGCTTATATAGGGGAGTACCCCCCACCTTGAACAAGAAGTCATACCAACAAACTCTTAGCAAATTTGGTTTCACAAAAAGTACTGAACACATGTACAGAGGTTGACAATGCCACAAAAACAAATGTACAAAATAAAGACATTTTGGTTTATCTCAGCTTCAACGTTCTTATATAAAAAAAGTTTATTGTCGTCTTTTTGTCTTATAGCATCGTTAGCCTGCCAAATTCCATGCCAATGTTATTTTTCTCAATTAAGACTCTCCAAAGTTAGAACTGAATCACCGTTTATTTGTTATATATCTCCATGTTGTTTTATTCACTTTATGATTTAAAAAGGTTCTGATAGGAGACCAGGACAACAGGGACAAGGCTGGAAACAAAATAGCGGCTCCAACTCAGTTTTTTGCTTAAACTTAACAGTGATTTTGTTTCTTGATTCACCAAAAATTACATAGAGTATGTCTAAATTTCTATTTATTTGGATGGGTTGATGTAATTTATTAAAACTATTATTATTGAAGGTTTGTTCAGTTGTTTAAAATAAGCAATGGCCACTGTGACATTGCGCCTAAGGGTTTAACATTGTGGATAACTTCTGGAAAATACCACAAAAGTCATTACAGTAACTCTTCATTCTCTGGCTTTATATTTCTATTTCATTTCTTGTACGACTCGCTTGGGTGGTTGGTTGGTTGCATCTCTGACATGTTTTAATGTGACTGCGCGATGCAGTTAAGAGTCATGTATGGTTGATATGCTTCAATGTGACTGCGCCGTGATGCAGTTAGGAGTCATATATGGTTAAAACTGGACTATGTGACTGTGTGATGCAGTCATAGTCTATACCCACATTTCACCCATGCTTGCCACAAGAGTCTTCAGTAGCTCAGCAGTTAGAGTATCCCTACTAGATCTCAGAGGGTTTGTTGTTTCACCAAAAATTACATAAAGTATGTCTAAATTTCTATTTATTTGCATGGGTTGATGTAATGTATTAAAAATATTATTATTGAAGGTGTGTTCAGTTGTTTAAAATAAGCAATGGCCACTGCGACATTATGCCTAAGGGTTTAACATTGTGGATATAACTTTTGGAAAATACCACAAAAGTCATTCTCTTCATTCTCTAGCTTTATATTTTACACACTACAACAGCATTCAAAATGTCTCCTTTCCATGAATAAATAAAAACACCGCAACTGCAGCATTTACTACAAGTCCCAAGAGACCAAATGAAGGCCATCCATAGTGTTTATACATAATGCTCCCCAGGGTAGGGGAGACAGTTCTGATTAGTGAGTTGGTTGCCATGGAGAGGCCTAACACTGCACCAGTGTCCTTGATGACCACACTCTTTGTCATGGCTGATGTTGTGATGACATTCAAAGTAGTCCCACCCACTACCATTGGTATAATGACAACACAGAATTGGTAGATATCTGTGACTACGTACTGCAAGAGAACAAAGTTGTCATTTCAAATTAAAATCAAGGCAATAACTTACAAGAGCGATGTCAGACTCAACCCTAGTATCATACCATAAACTGTACACCAAAAACGGGCACTTTTTCATAAATTATCACAACTTCCATAAGTTACATTCCCCTGAAATTGTAACATAAAAGATGTATTTCTGAACAAACAAAAAATCCACACTAGACGAAACGAGGGTTGTCCAACACACTCAACTAGACCTCTAGTTGTGTATGCTTGTTTTCTATCGGAAAAGCGGAAGTCTAGTGGTCATGGCATAAAGAACAAGGTATATTACATGTGTACCGTGCTTGTCTCGAGTCCTCCACTGGACTCTGATGGACTCCAGTTGACAATTTTTTTGGACTTCCCGTTTCATTTCACGACTAGACTTTGATTAACTCCAGTGGACTCTTAGATTTGACTACTAGAGTCTAGTCGAGAGTATTGGACATGGATGGATGAAACACCTATAATGAATGAAACCACAGATGTTTCTCAATGGAATATGGTGTATATGAAATGAAGAATGATCCTCACAGTTGTGAATGCAGTTTATGCAATTGTGTAAAGAAGCCTGTTTACATTATTATCAACCTGCTCCTAACGTTAGTGGCTTCATAGCTTGGTTAGAGTAATGCAAGGTCAGAGGTTCAAACCGTGTTAATAATATTATTAGTACTGAATTTTTTCAACTTCTTTTTGCAATTGCTTACATTGTGTTCTCAACTGCCAGGATCGTTCTTCATTTAATTTCATGTTTCTCAATGCCATGCAATCATTAAATAGAGTTCAATTTCATTCCCTTACCAACAGGGCATACGCTAGTGCAATCACACAAATAGCACTTCTCAATAGCAGAGCTTCACTAAATCGTCGGGACAGAAAACCCACAATCAGTCCTTGAGCAACCTATTAAATGAAAAGCAAGTACCTCCTGATTACAAATTCTCTTAAGAATAACAGTGACTTCACAATGGTGAACCAACAAAAGCTAAGGTTGATGTCAAAAAACCTTGACAAAATAATAATAAAGATTTCAGCTAAAAAAGTGTCATATTAATGATAATAATATTGAGAATAATTATTAAACATAAAAATCATAGATTTGAACTGAAGACTATTATGAATGAAGATGTAACGACAAGGATCACTTACATCTTTAGTAATTAATAACAATTCTAACAATATCTGTCATTATAATTTATAATGGATGACAGTGTAAGCCTTGCATTTTGAAGTTTGGTCTAGGAGTTTGCGATTTAAGTACAGATGCACAAGCAACATCATGAGTCAAAAGTAAAAAAAAAACTTGTACAAAACAAATTATTAAAAACCATTTGTCCCTGTACTGCAACATCGCTGAAAGATGTGAAAAAGTGGTACAGACATCAGTCGCTTCTGTTCTTACAATGTTTTGACGCCATCCTTGCATTATCAAAGTACACAGGCAATGCTACACTACATGAAAACTATTTGTTAACTGGATGATTTAATTTCAGGACTGATATTATCTAAAAGTGCCAAAACATACTCTGCATGGGTGTTTGACAGTCCTTCAGTTTCATACAAAAATAAATTTTAGTTAACCTTTTAAACCCTAATATATCATGTTCTCCACACTGTTCTACATGCGTTTTCTATTGGTGATGATGAGGAGAATTCACAACAGCATCACTAAGTGGAGGTTGAGTGCCTGAGACATCCAGGAGCTTTCACTATTGGCAGCCAGCTCCTAGATGGAGACCGCTCCCATGGCTGGCAAATCCAGGCAACCCAGCCATGAGCCCCCATGCAGTGAGGGAGACAGGCACCCATCACACTGATGGGGGGAGGGGGAACACCACGCTAAGCCAACGCTCACTCTTACCGCTATGCAATCCAAGAGCACATGGTATCATGGCGCATACACAAATAAACAGTGCTTCCAGAACTAAAAAACCTTGGCGCTCTTTGTTGTTAACTCCATTAAATTACATTTTACTGCATTTCATTTGTTAAACAATCACGACCTTCGTTAATTGTTGATCACTTCCTTTTTTTCTCACAACCCTTAAGTTTGATTGAACATTGTTAGTATAAGGAAATTAAACATTGGTCAGTCTTAGGGGTAAAGGGTTACAATGCACTGGCAAATTGCTGCTGCCTTCAGACACCGGTGATAGACAGAACACTGACCCCCAGTCCATGGACTACCTTGATGGACTTCCCAAACAGACTAACCCTAGAAAATACTATTTTGAATGAGTACTATTCAAGGAAATGCCATTTATATACTTACAATGCATGCACCTTGCCTATTTTTTGTCCAATCCAGACGCCAGCTTGACTCTCCCAAAGGGAAAATTATCTGGAATCAGTGGAGGAACTATAATCCCCTTTCTGCTCTGATCCATAGCTCAGGTGTAAGAAAATGTGTGGATTAGCTGCGGTTATAAATCCACTATACTCAGGGTTATTTAAGTTCCTAACAAGGGTGATTAGATTTGAGACTGTGTTTTTTTGCGTTCAGCAGTTGTTCATATAATAAAGATGGTAGCTAGAGAATGTGTGGACGAAAAATAAACAAGGTACGTGCAATGTAAGTATATAGATGGCATATATTTGAATAGTACTCTCTAGGGCTAGTCCATTTTGGGTAGTCCATTCTAGGGTAGTCCATGGACTGGGGTCAGTGTTTTGTTCATCACCTTCAGACACCATGTCTCTGTTTCACCACTGACTAGTACCATCCCAAGTACGTTTTTCTTTTCACATCAAGCTTTTCACATTACAAAATAAATAATAAATACATGACATGAGGCAGACTAGTGGGCTGTTTACAAGAATGACTGAGGAGTTGAACCAGGTACTTACCCAGAACAACACCAGCTAGTGGCCAGAGCAGGATTTCACCCAAGTGAATGCATTGAAATCCAGTGCCCTAAACCACTCAGCCATCCTGCCTCCAAATGTTAGAATGATGTTCGAATGACATTATACACATCATAACTAACAGAAAATAACTTACTATTGACAAGCCTCCACAATAAGACATGACAAAACCATTCTGTTGTGGTTCCAATTTAAAATATTCCATGGACACCAAAGCAAACATGGACTGGAAAATCCCAAATGGAATCCCAGTGATGACTTTGATAGTTATTAAGAAGAACACTGTTGGAATCTTCAAAAGTTCTGAGATCTTTCTGATGCTAAAGACACTGTCTTTCTTCTGAGAGCTGCTTTCTGAAACAAATGTCAAATTATGAGGATGAATTGGCTTATGGTGTCAGCTTAAAGATGACTGCATGTAAGTCAGTGTAAATGCTGGGAAACAGAACATACAACAGAGCTGTCAAACATTTTTTTTTTAAGCAAGTGCAAATTGTGCAACTTAGCCTTAAACTGGCTAATTCCATTCAAAATGAACTTCCTATATCAGAGTATCCATAGATTTAACTAAAACTGTCCTAACCCTTTACCAACTGAAAGTGATTTATTCTATCTTTGCCATCCCAGTTACATATCTGACTACAAGAAACATGTTAATTTTATGCATACAGGTATGTCATAACACCAAATTCTAAAAATGTAAGCCTGAATTTGCATTTTCATGAGAGCTTAACTTTGCATTATTTACACTGGCACCATTTCAAATAATAAAAACAGCTTCAAATATTTTGCGCAATGTAAAATGGACAGGAGCTAGACTCAAGAAATAGTCATATCTAAATTTTATAAAGATAAATGGTAAATTGAGCCAACTAGTAAAGAACAGCTCACCGGTGTTCACTGAGTCATCAACAGATTTTTCGTCTTTTAACACTGACTTGGTATTGCCTGGGATGAAGATCAAAGCTATGACGATACTCAGAAAAGAGAAAAATGCTGCAAAGAATGCTGCTGACTGTTCTCCATAATTCTTTGTAATAAGACCACCAACGAATGGGCCAATCACCATTCCAATAGCGTAGGATACACCCAGTTTACCAAGTGCATCAGCCCGACCTATTAAGACAAACCATACAAACTGTTATTGGGGCAGCGACTGAGAGATAAAATAACAGCGGGATTCAAAAAACGATGAGAGGAAGACACAATTTAGAACATCTGTGTGAAGATCCATGTCTGTACAACTTAGTTACTAATAAACGTTTATTTAATTTAACTTAACTGACCAACCCATTGACTACAAACAGCTAGTTCATGGCCAAACTGAAAAGTGATGAAATACAGGTTTGTGTGGAGAACAGTTACATATGACTATTGCGTTACCGTTCAAAGATAATTATTATTAGATTTGTAATCCGAGGCTTATACAGTGAACTTAGTAATTTCAGACTTGAGAACGATTGACAAAGCTTCGAACGAAATAGCGAGATTGAATTTTCTAATCACTGGATTTCATCGATAATTTAGCCTTCACCGTCACCAGATGTAAGTAATGATTCTTGTACTTAAATTCCTTGTTTGTTATTTATCCCTAGTTTGTCTTGTTCGTGTTCTTAGCTGATTTAAATTAATTATTGTAGCAAACCTTCACATCAAGCTTAAAATAAACATGAGACCAATCTGTGGAGCGTATTTGATTGTGGCGTAACCAGATAAAAGGTCCATTGGATATTCGTTTACTACAGTTTGACTAAAGTACTTGCGACAGTGACTAACTAAATGGTTAATAAGACTGATGACTGATGGATGAATGACAGGAAACCATTCACTCCAAACAAGTATTAGCAAACCACTTATTTCTTTCCATCAACCCAACTCCTCAGCAATCCCACCCTTGAAAGCCCTCTGCTTAATAACAGTTACTTTTATGGGAAATCAAAGGAGTACGAACAGGTTAGAAAAAAATTAATGGAAGGATTAAGATGCATTAAATTCACCTCACCTTCTTTATCTGAAATGTCTGTTACCACCATTTGTGACCCTGAGAGGTAACAATAATATTTAAACATGGAATTACTACTAACTTGTACACAGTTAACCAAACTTGTTGCACAATCTTTGGGGAGGAAAGATTGCACGACAAACCAAAAGAATGTCTTCCTAGGAGGCTAGTTTCAAAATATTCAGGAGAAAGCAGCCCAAGACAGAGATGATAATCTACAAAAAGCTGCATGAAGTAAAATTTAAAATTTTAACTGCACAAACCTTACAGTGGGTACCAGAGGTAATTTTTGCTTTGTTTGGAGGAGGGAAATTACGTGGCAACGCTGCAGTCACAAGGCGCTGAGAGGAAAAAAATAATCACTGGTCGCACAAATACTTAACCTCGTTTCTGCTCTGTTCGCGTATCTGATATCCCACCAAAACCGGTTTTTCAATGGGCAGGCAATACAGTGTCTAGTTGTTATCCCTTTTAACATTTCTGACGTCCAATCACTATCAACAATTGCACGTGAAGCAGCAAGCCATGAAAATTCATCAATGTGCTGGAAAATGTTGGGGAAGATTACTAAGATTGTGCCAAAGATTACGCCGGTTAAAATTGCCCATCTCTCGCCTTCTAGTTTGGTTTTTCAGGGATATTGTAGTTATTTGTTTAAACAGGCCTCTGGAGCCAGGGTACACCAACCTTGCATTGCATGCATGAACACAGATGGAAGCCTTGAAAGGAACAACATGCTGACAGTTGATGCAAGTCCAAGAATGGAGTAACTCAAAGCTGCTGCAGCAAATGCCAGAACCAGTGCAGCTCTACTGCCAAAAATGTCTCCAAATCGTCCAAATAGTGGCCCGCCACACAGCTGAACTACAGCAAATGTTGTTTGAAGATAACCAAATACCACTGGGTCAGCTCCAAGTTTCTTGGATAAATACTTGAATTATAAATAGCAAATGGGTTAGCCACCAATTACCAAATCATTGATAACTTAGGCCTGATTCAGATGCCATACTTTTCATGAGCCGAGCCTAATGCATTGAATTCAGCACATGAAAAGTTCAGTGTCTGAACTACGCGGTGATAGCAACATGCACTATTACTAAAAATGGATCATCAACCCCCTATGTGACTCACACAAGATTTGTTGTATGCTCAAAGGATTTGTATGAGCATGATGTGTTTTGGAAGAGAAAAATTAGTGAAATTGATACAAAAGGCCATACTACATTGTGGAATGCAATCTTAGATCTGGATATCCAGAAATTGTCCTTATCCGTAAATTATTTGAAACGCCTACTGAAATTTTATTGTCTCACCTTCATTGTGTGCTACGAAATAGCAGAAATTGATTTTGAGTATCCAACTTGTTCATGAAAACATGATGTACTTTTGGACTAAAAGGCATTTCATGTATGTCATTTTGTCATTCACAGCTCCAATTAAATATTTGGCCTAAAACATTTGGGAACTTACCCTGCCAGCAGAGGATTAGATAAAAAAAAAAAAGCTTCTGCAAGAATTTTCTTCATTTGGCTCTATCCAAATTTGGATTAGGTTCGGCTCATGAAAAGTTTGGTGGCTGAACTGGGCCTTATAAAGGTAGCAGTGCTGATGGGAATTACACTAAGCAATGTTGAGTCCTTATTCCATAGCAGTTGCTGACTGTCATCATTAGTCCTTCTCCACACCAAGAAGGAGTCGCATAAGGCATCCATAATCAACAGAGGCTCTTGAGATATCTGGTGAGCCCATCACCCTGAGCCTCTACCCAACCCTGAGATAATGTGTGAAGACAGACCACAACACCAGTTCTAGACTATTCGTTTATGACCATTTTAAGTTTTGCATGTGCATGGAGGTGAAGGAGGCAATTAGACAATGACTCAGTGATGCATTCATCTGAACTAAGGCAGATGCTGAACACATAGTCAGCATGTTTTATTTTGGTTTGTGGTCCAGTCTAGCATTTGACTTAGTTAGTCTGGTGCTCTACCAACTGAACCAACCAGGCTGTGTAGCCCTTATTTATCACTTGCTAAATTTTGTTATCTTGGAATGTCTGATCTTAATGATACTATTGGTCTGGAGTTATACAATTCTTTCCATTGGGGGCATATTCCAACAATTACATTAGCTATCGCGGTTATGTTCATATCAGTTGATAGCGAGAGCAAGCAGATAATTCAGTAAAAAAGCAATGTAACGTAGAGTGGTTTAATGTCAGTTGAAAGCAAACAGTTAGTCCACTGCAGTCACTATGACCACATCAAAATACCCATTTCCCCCTTTTTCATTTTTTTTTTCAGGCTCACTGGAGAAACACCAATAATCAGGCAAACATCTGGAACAGATGGCTCCAAATTTCACCTCAGTCTCTTGCCAATTGATTGACTTTTTGTTTTAGTTCATTATGTTTTTCCCACTTCAGTACCTTTTGTAACTGTGTATGTGTGTTTGTTGAATTTTTTCACCCTTTTAAGTAATGGTAATAGGACTGAGTAGACCAATTTGGTCTGTAATTATACAAGTGATTAACAAAAACAGACGACCGCATAGCGGGAGTCCGATTTGTTTCATCATGAGTATGATTACAAACCGAATTGGATGACACGAAGTACTATTACTAATTATTATTAATAGTATCTATAACAAAATTTGAGAAAGAAATAAAAGAAAAACTTTTCAGGAAAAAAAGTAGTTTTCACCCTGAGATGCGTAGTAAAGAAAATATGAATTCAAAGTGCAACTGTGCTCTTCCAGCGCACGTATGATGGCGCGTACCGACCAATAACACTGTCCTATGATGGCCAATCAGATGCAAGAATTTTGTTATAGTTATGATTAAACATCTAACAGTCACCAACATGTTATTTCCCCTTGCATTACTACTACTAGATAAAGCATGTAATTCTTAGGAATAAATTATGCAAAATGATAACCAGAGATTGAACGCCCCGATTATTGAACAGATTCTCTCAACTTATGCCGTAAGGCACACCTGGAACTCAATGAAGAGAGTTTTCATATTGGTTCCAGTGCTTCGGGCCCTTCTGTGATTAGTTCCAAAGCTAAAATTCAGGGGTGTAAAGCTGCGGTCACACAAGCAATTTTTTGCTTGCAATGATGATGCAATTTTTCCTAAATTTGTCGCATCACCAGCGCATGGTGAAAATGACTCATGAAGCCATGCTCGCCCAAATGCTGCAATGGCAACAGCTAAAAAATTGCGAGAAATTCAATGAGTTGAACTTTTCGTGACAAAAACACAGACTCTGCAAGGCTGTTGCGTAATAGGTGCCCGGTAGTCTGGGGCTCAGCCGATTTTAGAACATTATGAAAGGAATAAATTTACCCCTTTTTGCTGTAAGATCAACAATACAGAGTGTACTTTACAATTTTTAACAACAAAAAGTAAACTATTTCGGTGTAAATAATTGGTTTCGTCTTTCCCAGAACTTTACCAATGAAAACAAAGTTTCATTAATCTTAAGCTTCTTATTATTCTCTGTTAACCCTTCAAATCTGCGTAAAACTTCCGCATTATTTCCTGCAAAATCGTAAATAAATGTTCTTTCTCAGTACTCACCGGTAGGACTCCGATCTGAACCCAGAAGCACGAAGAATAAAGAACTGCATTTAAATGTGTGTTGAAAAGGAGCCATTTGCGACAGTGCCGATAATCCATTGAGGTTTTTACGTTCGTGTCTGAACAAGGAAGAAATTGATCTCTATCTGAGCTAATTTCTCCATTCATTTCGAACCTCTTGCGTACATCAGAGTCTAGCGACATATTTCAGTGAACGAAAGAAACAAAACGGCGTCTTCGGTGAGAGGTGTTTGTGACCACTCGCAGCAACACTTGTAGAATCACGGAATTTGCCATGTCACCAAAGATGGTGAATGTTTGTGACACCGATTTTTCGGTCAGCGGAAATTCTAAAAGAACACGTAGAGTAGGACCATCCGGGGACGTACAATAGATCTTCAAGGCGAACAATGCTCCAAAAATCTAAAAGAAATTCCCAATTGTTCCCTAAAAACCCCTCCAAAAATTTGTAAATGTCCAAAAATACCTCGCAACTTATTTAAGTGACACCTCAGCCCTCCACCCACCCGATTAAAAAATGAAAAAGGCATACAAATTTTTTTAATTTAATTTACTGACCGCAAGCAAACCTCTTCCCTTTCAAAGATCAAACTCCACGGATCAAAGCACGGTTCCCAGAAAAAGAACCAAGAACCCAAAAAGTGACTCCTATTCATCAGTAAACAAAATTTTCCTCCAGATCGAGGTAAAATATAACACAATGCACAGTATACTAAAGCTGTTAAGCCCAAAAAATGGCATATTCGTTCACTTTTTGATAAAAGCACGAAACGTACAAAGAAAATACATTTATAGGTACTAATCATTTTCTAATATAAGGCCAAAAACGATTCGCCAATTTATTAGCATAATCGCATCATTCTCCCCACCATAACAACGAGGCTAAAATAAAACAATTATTTCTAAGTAAGACTTCTGGAAATAGACATATAAAACAAACCTTACATTGGAATGATAACACGAATTACAAACTGCTAAACCACTACACACAGACGCAACGATTGGGATCAGGCAGTCTTTATTTACAAGGTTAACAACAAATAGATATAGAATATAATCCTTATACACTAACGAACACTAATAAATCAATGGTAGACAATCAGATATGAAATACAACACAAGACTGCCTATAGATATAGGAAGTGGGTGGGTGGGCAAACTCTTTGCCTACGCGGAGCTAAAAAATTGTTCTACTTTGCGGATAGCGTGCTGGAACGAATAACGTGACTACAGCTAGATTACAGTTGATATGTACAGTTGAAGTACAATATGTAATTGTGCTAATAAGCTACGATGATTGGTTGTTGCACATCTCATGACTACGGCTGCATATTTATGTATTATACATCATTATACCTTTGCTTATCAATGCATCCAGTGTTGTAGTAAGAACGCTAAAGAATGCTAGCTATCAGACCCCTGATCCCCCTGGTTTGGTCTAGATTTATATTAATAACAAGTTATCAATATCCACAAAAAACCACTCCATGATTCAATTTCCTTTGTCCGACGCAGTGCATTGTGGGAAACAAAGTAAGAACAACCTCTCGATTGGCAGCCCTATCCCTGTCTCCTTATGGTAATATTTGTATTCTTTGGCAATTAGTTCTAATAGTCGCGAAAGGAAAGAAGCTGCAAAGCGAAAAACAATCTAATGTAACTGCCATTCCACAGTTGGAGCTAACTTTCTCTCCCCCAATGCACTGCGTCCCACAAAGAAAAATAAAACTCTTCATGCCTATAAAACAGTAAATATGCCAGCCACCCGCTCACACTTGCAGCCACCCGCTCACACTTGCAGCCACCCGCTCACACTTGCAGCCACCCGCTCACACTTGCAGCCACCCGCTCACACTTGCAGCCACCCGCTCACACTTGCAGCCACCCGCTCACACTTGCAGCCACCCGCTCACACTTGCAGCCACCCGCTCACACTTGCAGCCACCCGCTCACACTTGCAGCCACCCGCTCACACTTGCAGCCACCCGCTCACACTTGCAGCCACCCGCTCACACTTGCAGCCACCCGCTCACACTTGCAGCCACCCGCTCACACTTGCAGCCACCCGCTCACACTTGCAGCCACCCGCTCACACTTGCAGCCACCCGCTCACACTTGCAGCCACCCGCTCACACTTGCAGCCACCCGCTCACACTTGCAGCCACCCGCTCACACTTGCAGCCACCCGCTCACACTTGCAGCCACCCGCTCACACTTGCAGCCACCCGCTCACACTTGCAGCCACCCGCTCACACTTGCAGCCACCCGCTCACACTTGCAGCCACCCGCTCACACTTGCAGCCACCCGCTCACACTTGCAGCCACCCGCTCACACTTGCAGCCACCCGCTCACACTTGCAGCCACCCGCTCACACTTGCAGCCACCCGCTCACACTTGCAGCCACCCGCTCACACTTGCAGCCACCCGCTCACACTTGCAGCCACCCGCTCACACTTGCAGCCACCCGCTCACACTTGCAGCCACCCGCTCACACTTGCAGCCACCCGCTCACACTTGCAGCCACCCGCTCACACTTGCAGCCACCCGCTCACACTTGCAGCCACCCGCTCACACTTGCAGCCACCCGCTCACACTTGCAGCCACCCGCTCACACTTGCAGCCACCCGCTCACACTTGCAGCCACCCGCTCACACTTGCAGCCACCCGCTCACACTTGCAGCCACCCGCTCACACTTGCAGCCACCCGCTCACACTTGCAGCCACCCGCTCACACTTGCAGCCACCCGCTCACACTTGCAGCCACCCGCTCACACTTGCAGCCACCCGCTCACACTTGCAGCCACCCGCTCACACTTGCAGCCACCCGCTCACACTTGCAGCCACCCGCTCACACTTGCAGCCACCCGCTCACACTTGCAGCCACCCGCTCACACTTGCAGCCACCCGCTCACACTTGCAGCCACCCGCTCACACTTGCAGCCACCCGCTCACACTTGCAGCCACCCGCTCACACTTGCAGCCACCCGCTCACACTTGCAGCCACCCGCTCACACTTGCAGCCACCCGCTCACACTTGCAGCCACCCGCTCACACTTGCAGCCACCCGCTCACACTTGCAGCCACCCGCTCACACTTGCAGCCACCCGCTCACACTTGCAGCCACCCGCTCACACTTGCAGCCACCCGCTCACACTTGCAGCCACCCGCTCACACTTGCAGCCACCCGCTCACACTTGCAGCCACCCGCTCACACTTGCAGCCACCCGCTCACACTTGCAGCCACCCGCTCACACTTGCAGCCACCCGCTCACACTTGCAGCCACCCGCTCACACTTGCAGCCACCCGCTCACACTTGCAGCCACCCGCTCACACTTGCAGCCACCCGCTCACACTTGCAGCCACCCGCTCACACTTGCAGCCACCCGCTCACACTTGCAGCCACCCGCTCACACTTGCAGCCACCCGCTCACACTTGCAGCCACCCGCTCACACTTGCAGCCACCCGCTCACACTTGCAGCCACCCGCTCACACTTGCAGCCACCCGCTCACACTTGCAGCCACCCGCTCACACTTGCAGCCACCCGCTCACACTTGCAGCCACCCGCTCACACTTGCAGCCACCCGCTCACACTTGCAGCCACCCGCTCACACTTGCAGCCACCCGCTCACACTTGCAGCCACCCGCTCACACTTGCAGCCACCCGCTCACACTTGCAGCCACCCGCTCACACTTGCAGCCACCCGCTCACACTTGCAGCCACCCGCTCACACTTGCAGCCACCCGCTCACACTTGCAGCCACCCGCTCACACTTGCAGCCACCCGCTCACACTTGCAGCCACCCGCTCACACTTGCAGCCACCCGCTCACACTTGCAGCCACCCGCTCACACTTGCAGCCACCCGCTCACACTTGCAGCCACCCGCTCACACTTGCAGCCACCCGCTCACACTTGCAGCCACCCGCTCACACTTGCAGCCACCCGCTCACACTTGCAGCCACCCGCTCACACTTGCAGCCACCCGCTCACACTTGCAGCCACCCGCTCACACTTGCAGCCACCCGCTCACACTTGCAGCCACCCGCTCACACTTGCAGCCACCCGCTCACACTTGCAGCCACCCGCTCACACTTGCAGCCACCCGCTCACACTTGCAGCCACCCGCTCACACTTGCAGCCACCCGCTCACACTTGCAGCCACCCGCTCACACTTGCAGCCACCCGCTCACACTTGCAGCCACCCGCTCACACTTGCAGCCACCCGCTCACACTTGCAGCCACCCGCTCACACTTGCAGCCACCCGCTCACACTTGCAGCCACCCGCTCACACTTGCAGCCACCCGCTCACACTTGCAGCCACCCGCTCACACTTGCAGCCACCCGCTCACACTTGCAGCCACCCGCTCACACTTGCAGCCACCCGCTCACACTTGCAGCCACCCGCTCACACTTGCAGCCACCCGCTCACACTTGCAGCCACCCGCTCACACTTGCAGCCACCCGCTCACACTTGCAGCCACCCGCTCACACTTGCAGCCACCCGCTCACACTTGCAGCCACCCGCTCACACTTGCAGCCACCCGCTCACACTTGCAGCCACCCGCTCACACTTGCAGCCACCCGCTCACACTTGCAGCCACCCGCTCACACTTGCAGCCACCCGCTCACACTTGCAGCCACCCGCTCACACTTGCAGCCACCCGCTCACACTTGCAGCCACCCGCTCACACTTGCAGCCACCCGCTCACACTTGCAGCCACCCGCTCACACTTGCAGCCACCCGCTCACACTTGCAGCCACCCGCTCACACTTGCAGCCACCCGCTCACACTTGCAGCCACCCGCTCACACTTGCAGCCACCCGCTCACACTTGCAGCCACCCGCTCACACTTGCAGCCACCCGCTCACACTTGCAGCCACCCGCTCACACTTGCAGCCACCCGCTCACACTTGCAGCCACCCGCTCACACTTGCAGCCACCCGCTCACACTTGCAGCCACCCGCTCACACTTGCAGCCACCCGCTCACACTTGCAGCCACCCGCTCACACTTGCAGCCACCCGCTCACACTTGCAGCCACCCGCTCACACTTGCAGCCACCCGCTCACACTTGCAGCCACCCGCTCACACTTGCAGCCACCCGCTCACACTTGCAGCCACCCGCTCACACTTGCAGCCACCCGCTCACACTTGCAGCCACCCGCTCACACTTGCAGCCACCCGCTCACACTTGCAGCCACCCGCTCACACTTGCAGCCACCCGCTCACACTTGCAGCCACCCGCTCACACTTGCAGCCACCCGCTCACACTTGCAGCCACCCGCTCACACTTGCAGCCACCCGCTCACACTTGCAGCCACCCGCTCACACTTGCAGCCACCCGCTCACACTTGCAGCCACCCGCTCACACTTGCAGCCACCCGCTCACACTTGCAGCCACCCGCTCACACTTGCAGCCACCCGCTCACACTTGCAGCCACCCGCTCACACTTGCAGCCACCCGCTCACACTTGCAGCCACCCGCTCACACTTGCAGCCACCCGCTCACACTTGCAGCCACCCGCTCACACTTGCAGCCACCCGCTCACACTTGCAGCCACCCGCTCACACTTGCAGCCACCCGCTCACACTTGCAGCCACCCGCTCACACTTGCAGCCACCCGCTCACACTTGCAGCCACCCGCTCACACTTGCAGCCACCCGCTCACACTTGCAGCCACCCGCTCACACTTGCAGCCACCCGCTCACACTTGCAGCCACCCGCTCACACTTGCAGCCACCCGCTCACACTTGCAGCCACCCGCTCACACTTGCAGCCACCCGCTCACACTTGCAGCCACCCGCTCACACTTGCAGCCACCCGCTCACACTTGCAGCCACCCGCTCACACTTGCAGCCGAAAGAAAGTTGGAATGCAGGTTTTTGAAAGATTTTTTTATTTTTAATTGTTAATTGTTAATTATTGTTTAATGCACTTGTCCATTAGAGGCTGGAACCTGGTGTAACTTATTGTTGAACCTGAAAGTAGAAGATGGGCGTTTTAGTGAATGGATGACGGGTTTTAGCTTAAAAAATATTTGTATTGAGTTAATGATGTATGTTTTTCATATTCCTTACGTTATGAAATTTTAAAAACAACAATGTTTATTTAAAAGGTGCCTTTGTATGACAAACAGTTATTATAAGCTGTATCAGAAGATGATCCTGAACATACCTGAGGTGGGAGTAGTTGTGGTAAATTGAGGAAGAGGGAGAAAAGCGGCATCGCAGAGATCATGCAACAAAAAAGTGAAGTATTACAAGATTATAGAAATCAGCTTACTTTCCGATCCCATACTCCAAAATGTTTGACCAAAGGTTTCCCTGGCAGTTCTGTTCATGCCTTCGTTTTTTGACTTGAGTTTTATGACTAAAACAATGGAGGAAACAAAAATAGCAGCTTTAGTAAGGAACACTACTATATGTGGTTGTGAAATGTCGGAAATGAAAATGTAAAGTCATCAATAAACATCAGTTTTATCGCACAGGTATGAAATAGGGTAATAAATGTAAACTCGCGATTTACATAAATTGAAGATCAAAATAAAGGTACTGATCTCGCTTGATGAATTGAAATTCTTGCGAGGTGCGCCTCTTTAAAATTTTCGGATTTGACCTGAAAAGTTAAAATCATTTGGTCAGGCAAGCACAGTAAAAATTATGAGTACTAACGTCCCTTGACCGCCTGTTAAACTGCATTTCGAGTGATAGTAATAAAGTTTTACATAATATGGGCAAGGTCGAGATAACAATGTTGCAGGGTGGGGAAAACAAAACAAGTCAAGACACAGATAGGCAAGCCTTACCTTCCGGAGTCGAAGATGTAATGTGTTCACCAAAGGCCTTTGAAGGCGCCAGCCATAGTATACCTTAATGATATCTAACGGGAAAGAGAGAAACTACACAATTCCTTATGTGCACTCAAATCTTGAGAAGAAATGGTGCTTTCTAGTCAAACAATCTTTCTAAGTATAGTTCATTTACAACTAAAGCAGTAGGAGATCGTCTGCTGACGATAGTCAAGGTTAATACATACATACATACATACATACACTTTATTTCCACTCGAATTTTAGAGTAGCTTGTAATACTATCAATATTAGTAGCTAATATCTTCGAGAAAATATAAAAATATACTAAAATACCATACAAAATAAATTACACATATTGAAGAAACTAGAATCTACAAAAAAAATAATAAGGAATGATATACAAATTCTGAAGAAAACTTTAAGCTAGCATTTATTTGATGTTGTAACTAATAACTCACAAACAAAAACTCATAACCTGCAGAGTCTTCTGATCTTTGAATTGTTGTTCATCAAGAAGACATGGCGGCGAGGACTTCAAAGTGAGCTTCAGACATCACAAGTAATAGGGGGTCGTAGTAATGCATCCACTCACCCACACCTGCAGCCAGAATCAAAGATCGAATGAACAGGTTTTTGTAATATGGTTACTTTTGACATAAACATTCATTATTCTTTAGTGTACATATCCGCGACGTGCCGGAGGTTCGTGCGACTGATTGCTCAACCTGAGAAGATAAAAGAGGCGTTTTAGTGAAGAATAGATCACGTTTGGACAACTGGTTTCTTATGAAGGCATTTCTCTATACAAGAAATTGGTGTTTAGGTTTAAGAATAAGTCTAATGATTGAAATATCAACATAGCCATATTTGTTATCCAATAACATTTGAAAACAATACACTTTCAAATTATATCTGTATGAGAAACAGCCATGATAAACCTGACTACAGGATGATTATGATCGTAACCGAATTAGGAGTGCGGAGTATGGATAATGGCATTTCAGAGATTGGGACATATGGATTGAAATACCCAAACTAGCCTGTCAGACCGCGAAAGTAAATTATGGGGTACAAGATCAAAGAAATCAGCTTACTTTCGGATCCCATACTTCAATATTTCTGTTCATGTCTTGATTCCCTGACACTTATTTGTATGACTAAAACAGTAGAGGAAATAAAAATAGCAGTATTAG
>OX419337.1:1685640-1710640 GCA_948470475.1 Galaxea fascicularis | reverse complement strand
TTGATGCCATGTGGGTTTGGTCGAGATAACACAATGTTGCTGGGCGTGGTGACCGTTCTTCGGCCAGATCGTTCAAAGAAACGAAGAAGTCAAAACGAAGATGTACTGTGTTCACCAAACGCCTTTAAAGGCGCCAGCCATCGTCTCATTATCAGCCCTAATGACATCTAACGGGATAAACAGGGATTAACCAATAACTTATGTGCACTCGAATTTTGATAAGAAATGTTGCTTTTTAGTCAAACAATTCTACTAAGAACAGGTCATTTTCAATCATCTAGAAACAACTACAGCAGCCGGAGATCGTCTGCTGACGATTGTAATGGTTAATAATCAATAATATGCAAATTCTAAAGAAAACTTTAAGCTAGCGTACATTT
This sequence comes from Galaxea fascicularis, assembly GCA_948470475.1. Lineage (NCBI taxonomy): Eukaryota > Metazoa > Cnidaria > Anthozoa > Scleractinia > Euphylliidae > Galaxea > Galaxea fascicularis. Next base: position 1,710,260 of record OX419337.1, on the reverse strand, counting down.
GATGTTAATGCAAATAACTCGCGAACACAAATTCATACTTAGTTCAAATAATAACGGAAGGCCGGGACCAACCTGCAGAATCCCCTGATCTTTAAATTGTTGTTCATCAAAGAGACATGACGCCAAGGGCTTCAAAGTGAGCTCCGGACACAGCAAGAACTTATGCGTGTGACGTGTGAATCACCTCTTTTATACTGTGATAAAAATTCACAACGTAACCTATGATGACAAGACATTTGGATTCGCTAGAGAGCTCTCGCAATTAACACCTTAACGCGGTTCCGTAATCAGAATCGTGGTATGTTGCATTCGGAATTTGTTGGTAGTTGAGTGTTACTTTATTTCACAATGCAGTGAGAAGACCAAAGAGCGCCCTTGATCTTGACGTGACACAGCTTAATTATATTTATTCAGTGAGTGCAACGAGTATTGTTTTTAACCAATGTTTCTTAGTTTTCTCAGCCTAACAACACTAAGCAATTAACACGCTTATATTTCACAAGGCAGTGTGAAGACCAACGGGCACCCTTGATCTCCACTATTTAGCATATGTTATCGCCCTGAACAGAACCAGAGTGGAATAAATCTGATATCCCCGAATGAAAGGCCAATAAAATGCTTGTTTATCACATTGGCGGGGTTTTCTAGAAAATGCTCCTTTGTTAAGATGTCGGCAAAGGAATTTGATGAAGAAAGAAACAAAATATCTGTAGTCTCTGGGGTCTTGCATTACACATTTGAAAAACTGCGAAAAGAACATTGTCATGGCTGAGTTCAATATGTATTGGTTGCTCCTCGTTGTAATGTGGATTGTGAATTATGCTTCTAATTGAGCTGATGTCGAAGATTTTCATCTTTCTGGTACAACCTCGTTCCCACGGTCTTTCTCCTTCCCGTCCCTCTCTCGATCCAGTGGACGGGAAGAAGAGAGACCCTGGGAACGAGGTTGCTAAAGAGTCACAGATGACAGAAGTCTTCGAAGAACGAACGCGGAGTGAGGCGGGACAGACTAGCAAGAAGGTTGAAGTACCACGACATGGTATCAAAATAGTGACACAGCGAGAGGTCGAGGAATGGAATAGAAAACAAATTCCACAAAATACACGAAAGGCGACGGCTTGGCATTAATAACAAGAGGGAAATAACTGCGGGGGAGTAAGTAGTCTAAGTAGAGGGGAATAAGTAGAGGACATTAACTAGAGGGGAATAACAAGAGGGGAACAACTAGAGGGGAATAACTGCAGGGGAATAACTAAAGGGGAATAAGTGCAGGGGTGTAACTAGAAGGGAGTAACTAGAGGGGAATAACTGCAGGGGAATTAACCGGAGGGGAATAACCCAGCCTCGTTCCCCCTGTTACTATCAAAAGCCGTCAACAGCTTTTCAAACAGTCGGTAACTGTCAGAGGATATTAAATTTGTTCACCTGAACAAAACAGTCGGATACGGAGGGATCGCCTTCCAGTGACAGTGGGATTGTTTTCGCTCATCAAAACGGTTGTTTTAGGGCGTTCTCGTTGCCGTCGCCGCCATCGTTAAGGCTATCTGACCGGTTCCTTTGTGGCCACTGGTGATTAAATCGACGGCTTCACTTGAGGGAGAAGGTGCATAATAATAATAATAATAATAATAATAATAATAATAATAATAGGCGCAAATTAGCATGTGAATATGATCAAATGCGCTTTACAATTCTCAAATCAAATGGAGAGAGGAGAAAAACCTCTCGGAGCAGAGTAGAGAACCAACAAACCCAGCCCACTTATGACGCCGAGTCCGGAAGGAGAGCGTGGTGGAAGGAGAGCACTCTCACCACTGCGCAAACCCTGCTCCTCTAATTACCCGACTCTTTCCTTGCAACTAAAAGAAGTATTTTCGATTCTCTAGCAATAGATAAAGGAGGACGTTTCACCGGCGTGCCTTGCGAGCTTGGTGTGTTTTGAGTGTTTGTCAGTAAAATGGTGACCGGGAAGCTGCCTTCCGGCTATTTTTGGCCTGTTTTCTCGGGTGAGAATCTCGGCTCCAAGAACCGTTTCTAAAATACCTTTTGAAGTTTGGATTAATTTAACGTTTGATCGTTATTTTGGTTGGAAAAGAGGTATTTTGGTCGGAAAGATGACCCGTAATCATTTCACGAACATATATTACATGGGTCATTAGCTCTTTCATTGTGAATTTAGAGCGACTGGTCGGCTGACGTTTCGGCCCATTGGTCCGATTTACCTCAAGACCTTGCGACAAAACTTACCTTTATGCTTAGTTTAGGCACTGAACTTTCTTTAAACGCTTAGGTCTCCTAAGGTCTCCAGGTTAAAGAGAGATACGGCTATTCGAATTTGTGCTTAAAGTAGGCGCCATTTTTTTACTCGCGGCACGATTTCAATCTAGATTTCTGTGAGTCTGTGAGTTTGTGAAGGAAATTATTCCCAGATCGGGGATGCCGCTATTCAAAAAGCACATGTATTTTCACTACACTGCTGCTTAACCACTGTCATAAACAAAAGGAGGAAAATACTATAACCGCAGTTACAGAGTGGAGGGAAACGATGACAAAGACACAGCCGTAATTAGAGCGTATTGTAGCGCTCAATTTCACGTGTTGCATAGCTCTCTAAGAAGCTACAATACTAAAGAAAGGGTAAAGAGACGAATAGACGCAAAAGAAACACAACGTCTTGCTACAAAACCAAATAACTGGGCCCGGTAATGTACAAACATTGCAGGATAAAGATTATATTACGCGGGTTAAATTCCTATCCTTGCGTGCCGGTAACAACCGTGAGAGAGATGCTGTACTGTCACTGAACGCACTGAAACGAGCCAAACTAAAGCTAGACAAAATGCTTCAGATGGCTTATAAGGGACCATAGTCGCTAAACAGTGACAACAAGGGTCAAAACAAACAGGTGACAGACGTAGAATTTAAACCCAGGCGGAAATGACCTTTGGTATCAAAATACGTAACATGCGACATTTAAGCACATGGCTGTTTCAATCACTATCATCATCATGTTATCCTCTAAAACACCGTGTTGCCCCACGTAAAACAAGCAAGAAGCTAAATCGGTCAATAGAACCGCGATAGAAGTGGCAAACACGCGAACAGGAGTCGTGTAGGCCTTCCAACCCCATTTTACCTAGCCGTCTTGAGCGAAGATCGGATGGGAAACTTACGTGTCCGAGCACAGTTATCAGGTTTAGTGAAGCTACTCCACTAAAGGAATACTCAAATTTCACGCTGGAGTCGATGCAATGGATAAAAAGTAAGTCGGAGGTAGAAAAAGGAGCGCAACTTCCATCGACGATCTCTATCGGGTGGAAGATCTCTCCACTCGAATATGTGAGAATGTACAGGTCACGTGACAAAACGATTTGATAATATACTTTGACTAGGCGCGCAAAGCACGCCGGGGAAACGTCCTCCTTTGCAATAGATATCATCGTTGCTGTTTCATTTACTAAATTAAGGTTCTTATTTGGAGTAATTGTGATCCCAGGAATAACATTAACACTGCAATTTGTTTGAAAACGCAAATGTAAGCTCTTCATGAATAAATTGGTATCAGTTTATAACTTGTTTTTATATTGTCCTGTTATACCCCGAAGACAACAATGTTTTTTTTAGGAAGGGCAGATCAGGGACATTTTATAAACGACATAAAAAAAACTTGTTCCTCGCACATTGTTGAGTGAAACAACACTTGGGGATTTTTAGGAACACTCAAGCAGTGCGAGACGCACGAGCCGCAGTCAAGTGCTTTTCTAGGCACTTATCTCGTGTTAAGAATTCCGGGAGCGTTTTTAAATACGGAGGGCCACAACGGCACCACAACCATAACACAAAACATATACCTTTATTTTACTTTAACAAACACCACTACATTGCTGTAAGCAATCACTGGATGTATTTACAGGGTGTGAAATACCTTTACCACGTGAGAAAGTTATTTGACTCTTTACAAGTATTGTGTGACTATGGAAATTAGCAGTATGTACACTTTTAAGATGGAGAAACTAGCCATCATAGCTCACATGGATCTCTTATTTTTTTCCCACATTACTGCAGAAACTTTCAGGAACTCTCCAAAACAAAATACATAATTTAACTTAACCACTGTAAACAAACAACATCCAACTCAGTATCCTTAATGTAATGCCTAGTGACTTTTTCATACCCTTAGCACCAAAACAAAGAAAATAACCTAGTATTACTGCAGGTACTACAAAAGGTGATGCGAATCATCAAAATAATGTTGTTTAAAGTGAACTCAGTGAAAAACATTCCGTAAAATCATTAATCATGCAAGCATTTTTTTAACATAGAAACAGACCAAAACACAGTTTTAGTTTAGGATAATTTTAAGTATACAATCAACAGATTAAGAATAAAATTGTTAAGTATCACACACAGCTTAAGATGTCCTAAAGAGCCAAGGTGCTAAAGAATATTAAAGAATGATCCTTAAGAATTTTAACCTCTTGGAAACCTACATGGACTTTAAATAACTATGAATACAAATATGAAAGAGCAGCTAAATGAAACTGATGCAAATACAACTCATCAAGGATTTCAGGGATTATAATCCATAAAAATGTTTTGCTCACATACGGCTGGTCTAAACGCATAACTTGACTGAATATGCCCCAGGTAAAACCAAGCAATATCCGGTAATATTAAGCTTGTTACCCCAACTTTCCAAAAAGGCTCAATCAAGCATCAGTTCCAGAGTAAACTACTCAACCAAAGGAAACCAAACTAAACTAAATGAGTTTGACCCATTCCACCAACACTCAAACTCAGAACCTTGAAGCAATTAAAATTAATTATGAAAATAGATTGGAATAATTACATGTTCGGGCGAGTGGTGAACAAATTTAAAGGACAAAAGGTTTTTTTGTATGTACAGGGAGAAAAAAATTGTGTTTTTTCTTGATGTTATGAAAGGAACAAAAACATAAACAAATAACCAATGAATTAAAATTTGGCCATTACTGTACAATATTTAGAATCATAAAAAAATACTGAATTTAACATCAATTTATTGGTCAATTGCCTGTATGAGCAGCATAGTATCGCTACAATGCTCTGAGGGTTCAAACATGTTTAAATGTTGCATGTAATATTCCAATCATAGCAATATTTCAAAGCATGTAAACACAACAGACCTAGCGACTAGTCTAATTTGGAAAGCTATATTTGGCCAAATAAGAGCCAAACGTTAAATCATGAAAAAAGCAAATGAACAATGGCAATATTTTTTGCCACAATTCTCAGCCTGGCATTCCACTTACCACTTTCTTTGCATCCAAGTTGAATGCACTTAGAGGATGACTGGAATTGACTGGAGATGACTGAGACCACACCAGAACCAGAGTTTTAGAGCTGAGTTTACAAGCTTACATTAAATCGACATAATCACTTCTTCAGGTATAAACAAAATTAATCGTCCTCGTGACTACCAACACTTTCCAACACTGACAAACTGTCCTTATCTAAGGTACTGCCTTGATGTGAGATGTTAGTCACAGATGAGCGATCCACCATGTCGTCCATCACTATTGCTTCAGCAATGGAGGATGTTGTTGCCATACTGTCACAAGCATTGATATTAAAATTGTCAAAGCTACTTGCGATGCTGACAGTACAGCTTCTAGGTCCGGGGATAAGAGAGGCATGGCTGTCACCATCACCTCCACGTGGACCAATGGTGCTGCTGTCTAAGCTGGAACAATCCTGGCTCATGCTGATGCTTGGTTGTTTGCCACTCTCCGTATCTGCCATGGAACAAAACTAAATAAATAAAGAGCTGAAACCTACCAGTATACGAAATCACTTGATCTCCTTGCAAACAATTAAATCTTAATATAGTTCTTATGTTCTTGAACAATAACATTTCTTGTCTTAGATAGGTGTAGATCAGTGTTCCAGAAAAGAACAGGTTTTTGGGTTAAAACCCAAGAAAACTGGCTCCCTGACCCAACACAATGAGTTGTTTAGTGTAAGAAAATTTGAGATGACCTATGTCTACTGACCCTCAAAACCTTCCATGACACCCAGACTCTGAAAATTGTCTGGAAAACCGACAGATACACGACTTGAAACTTTACAGCTTATAAAAAAATAATATATCTTGTATCAAGGCGGAGAGTGATCAGTGTTGCAATGGAAGGAGGTACTAGTTATAGTTAAAAATGAAAATCAACACTGCACACTGTATTACTACAATCTAATGAGAATGCTACTCAACAGTCTGAATGTTAATGTCCAATATAAAGTGTACCTCAACAATGACGCTAGTTAGAGTATCTGGTCCTCACCCACTCCACGCCCAAGGAAGCCGTCATTGTAAAGATAACATTTAGGAGGTGCATGCAACATTGATTTGGAAAGGGACTAAACAATATTTCAGTTCACTGCTCTCTGCACTTAGAAAGGCTTTGAAGCTCAATTCATCAACAGTTTTGTCCAAGACTGTAGCAATTTTCTTGGCTTTAACAGCAATTACTTTCACAATTTACCCTTTAAACCCAGATGTCGAAGGATTTTTCTTTTCAGCGGGTGACCAGTGATTTGCACCACCTGTGAACAGCTCAGTCACCGTAAATTGCATGCTAAAGAATCGTTGTTGTGAACAATTCCAACTGACACACCCATATATCTCTGTTCGCTTTGCTCAAGTCCACTGCAACTCCATTTGAAAATGAAAATCTGCTCACCATTATTCTTATACCCCTATGGTACTAATGATGCAAATTTGTTGAACCATCAGCACAGTCAAAGTCAGTGAACATTATTTCCCTTTAAATCACATGACCCAAGTGTTTTATCAAGTTGTGAGAAGACACTACAATCTGGTCACTGAAATGGGTTTAAGGGTTAGACTAGACTTACAGTGTATTGGCAGCTATTGGAAATTAAAACCACAATTAGTAGACAGTACCTGCTCCCCTATTATTGATGGTTGCCACCACTGTCACCACCCCAGTTGTTGAGCTCTTGTCTCCTCCACGCATACTGCTCCTGCTACTTGACCGAGACGTACCAGAAGCTCCTGCATTGCCGGGTGTCCCTATAGCAGGGTCTCCATCCTCATCAAAATCAAGATTTACTCCTTTCCCGTTTCTGATGTTTGTCACAGTGGCACAACCACCACTGCGACAAAGTGAGACTGGCACCACACCATAGATGTACCCCAGGGCAATTGGCACTCCGACCCCAACTGTTAATGCTGCTAGGATGGGTGATGCTAGGATTGACACTGTCACACTTCCTGCGATGGCTAAGTTACGTTTCCTTTTAGACCGGTATGGTTTGTCATACTTATCATGGACCTGAGTACAAAAATACGGTGTGGTGTAAAAACAAAAATGCTAGTTTTGAGGCACATCCATCACTGGAGAGTTAATTACAGCTACTTCACCATTTTGATAGAAACCACTGCTTTCAAAATAAGTTTTTAAAGATAGATACACTGTTTTCAGTCTCAAATGGTGCTTAAACCTAGTAGGGGACTTACATCCTATTGTTTTTGCACCGAGACTAGTACTACTTGTACAAATCCTTAAATAAATAAATGAATGGGAGTGCTTCTAGAAGCAATGAAATGTGCACATCAGCCAATTTTTTTCAGGTGAGTTGGTTCAATGCTCCTTTAAAAATGACATTCCAGGGTTCTAGATAAGTTTGTAAGGCATGGTGACAACAAGAAATTCCAATGGCTCAAATTGTCAATTCTCCCACCAAACCATTATAAAATTAATTTTCTTTTAATTTGTTGGGTCATGAAGCTGACCTTGTAGGGTTTTTGACCCAACACCCCCTTGTAGGCCAGGGTTGCAATAGATTTTGTATCATAATAACAACAATAATAATAATATAATTATTATTATTATTATCTAGGTTATAAATTTTGGCATGGGTTGCATTTAACTAAATTTTCATTTCCAAACTCCAATGATTGATATGAAGATCAATGATTATCAGCCCATCTTTAAGGAAAGCTTTTGCTACATCAGTGAAAGAAAACATCACGCAAGAACAGATTGCCAACAATCGATGATTGATACAATGATCAATTATCAGCCCATCTTTAAGGACAGCTCTTACTAAACCAATGAAAGATAACATCATGCAACAACGGATTGCTGTCATATGATAATTTTCATGGCAACAGGTTCTTTTTAGCTCATGGGCGACGTAGTCATGCCGTGATGTTATCTCGCCTTCAGAATAGTCGAAAATTTTATTACGATAAAAAACGTTTATAAAACTAACTCGAAATGAGCTATCGACTAGTAAGATAATTTAACTTGCCTGTTATAGTTTTTAACAAAGCAACCATATTTGAAAATTATCTTTATAGTCTGTATACAAATTTGCATATTTGTATTCCATTGGTTCAAATTACTTAAGTCTGTCAAACAGGGTTTGTACACTTTTTTCGACCAAAAATTCAATGACTTTTCAAGGCCTTTCAAGGACACATTTTTCCATTTTTCAAGGACTCCAAGAGGGGCAAAATCAAGCCAATATAATGCCACATCAGATGCTCGAAGTTGAGAGTACGCCACTGTTCGTCTCAGACACTTGTGAAGCTTGGTTGAGTAAAATTGGCTACAAATTTCAAGGACTTTCCAGGACCGACTGCAATTTTCAAGGACTTTTACAGCGCGAAGCGCGCTACCGTTTCCACCAGACAAAGATTTTTGACACTTTTCTGACACTTTTTTGATTGAGGGGCGGAGTTTTTCAGACAGTTTGAAATTTACGCGCGAACGAGACTCAAGATTAGCGTGTCGTTCTTATAGCACCATAAATGAATTTTAAAGAAATTCGTAAGTATAAGTAAAAGAATGAACTAGTATGTCTGAAGCCTTTGCAAGCTTGGTAATTCAATTTCAAATAACAAATCTATACTTTCTGTCCACAGCAAGCATACAGTTACGTGTAAACGCGAATGGTGGCTTATACGATAATGGAAGAGCACTCCCTTCTCTAGTTCGTGAGCGAATACTAGATTTGAACCACCAAGGTTCAAGGTGATCGCTCGGGTTTGACAGTAGATATCGCGACGCCAGCAAAGCTTCTTTCCAATGAGCGAGGATCAAGCTTATGTTCAGTATCCCTTGCAGAGGATGATATTTTTTCAATCTTTCTTTTTCTTGCCAGGCCCAACGGTTGAACAACAGGTGAATCTAGCTCACTGACTCTAAGAATTATTTTCCGACAAAGCCCTTCATCTACTGAACTAGCACGAACAAACATCTCTTGAAAATTATCTGTGTCGTCCTCGTTTAGATTCACAAAATCGCCATTTTCGTCCTTGTATCGAACACGCAAAGTGCTGGACGTGTGATGTCGCAAGCTAACGCAGGTTCGTCTGATATCTTCCACAAGTGAAGAAAACGAATAGTTTAGAACTATGCCATCGACAACGTCTGCTTCAACGTAAAACTTGCCAAATTTATCCTTGCCGTATTCAACTTTCACTTGGAACTTCATGCCGCGTGCCGACAAACAAACGAACTAAAAAGTATTTCGCCACATATCAATCACAATGTCTAGACTGTCTCCGCCCACTTTGATGTCGGGGCTCTTTTCTAAAGTGTCAAAAAAGTGTCAGAAATTCATCAAAAATCTTGGTCTGGTGGAAACGGTAGCGCACTTCACGCTGTAAGGCCTTGAATTGTTATTTTTAAATTCAAGGACTTTCAAGGACTTTCAAGGCGCGTGCGAACCCTGATCAAAGTTCCAGACAACAAAGTAATTTACATTGGAATACGGCACTTGTGGATCTTTACGGATACCACTCCAAGAGGTTTAAAACTGAGTAATTTTATGGAAAATATTTCTTTTATCAAGGGGCGAGCCTGGAAAAGATGTGCTCCCATAAAACATGAATGTACAGATTTCTCGCCCAAAATGTTTTAGAAAATAAAGTTATTGTAAACTCAAAGTGTTGTAATGTCCCTCATCCATGAGTTGGCTCAGAGGAGACTTTGATTTAATTTCTTGGTTTGGTCCCAATGCTAAAGCATTTGTAGTACTGAACTTGCAACATCAGCTCTACCCCTGATGGCTGCCGTTTTTAGATGACACAGAAGATTGTGCTTGAATCTTCTACAATTTCAAAATTGCCCATGGTCTTGGACTTTACCAAGACCAGTAGAGTCATGCTTTGAGATACACTTTCACCACAGAACCATTCCTGGAGACTACTTTCGAGGGCAAATGAAAACAGACAGATAGTGCTAAAATACACAAAATTGGCTCATTTGCAAAATTTTGGTTGCCTCCAAGGCAGCACTTCGGCTTATTTGAAGATTGGTGAAATTTTGTCAATCCGGGAAAATTTGAAAGTTTTGGAATGAGGAGCCACACTAAAAATATTATATGGCCAATCTTGAAGTTTAACAACTTAAATAAACAAAATTGACTCTGGTGCCTCATCTGGAACACTGCATTCAAATAATATTGTCACATTAGCAGGTCATAGATACTAACCTGTCGCCCAACATACACAGGGATACCAATCACCATAGCTGGTAGTACAACTCCTGCAGCAAGAGCAATTCCAAGGGGTGCACCAATCAGAGTTCCCATTTGCCACAGGATCTTTTTCTTTCGGCTCCAAGGCTTTTTACCCCAGAATGTGCAACCAGAAGGACTTAAAATTGATAAAACAAATACATTATTAATAAACACGTTTAGATTAGTTTGAAAAAGCAAGAATTGTCACATGAATATCTCCTCTGTTATAATTAGGAAATATTTATTTGGAAGATCTTCCCTTACTATGCAAGTATTAACCCATGCAATAAACTAAATTAAAATAAAACAAGTTAACTGGTTATTTGCCTACCTTAAGTAGTGTAAATCTGAAATTTCCTTCATACAAAGCCAACAGAATTCTGCGCCACACACTGCACAAGTCATGTGATTACAAGATCCATCATCCATCTTGATAATAAAGGCTCCACATCTAGGACATGGTTTCATATCATCTGAGCCATTTGAATTGCGACCCTCAGAACCAGAAATTGACTTAATGTGAGTAGCACGTCGCATTCTTGCTGAGTCGCATGTCAAGTTTGGATGCCAGATCTGCTTGCAGTGGTAGCAAAATTCAGTGTTACAACCAGGTCGTTCACATTGCAATTTTGGGCAACTTGCACACCCTGATGCAATAACAGCAAATCCACAATCTGGGGCAGGACACCAGCGGCAATCAGGGTCTGCAACTAATGCCCTACGCAAAGTGAATTCATCGTATTTAGCCATTAGGGCATCATCATTCAAGATGAGCTTTATGTCATTGGGGTGGAATCGTTCTGAACACTCCGGACAGGTTAAATTGACCCTTGATTCATTAATCTCAATAGTTATGTACTGCCTCAGACATTCAAAACAAGATCTGTGTTCACAAGTGGAAATTTCTGGAAAAAGAGACTTTGACCTCATGGCGTAGCAAACTGGACAAACTGCCAGCGAGTCTGTGCTACTTTTTCGGGTAAACTTGTCTGATGAATGTTCTCCTTTGTAGCTTTTCGATCGTCCAAATATTCTTCGTAGGGAGAAACTTCGGTCGTCGCTGCGATTCTGTTTTGACGTCGACTCGTCCACGGTCGTTCCCTTTGATCTTTCTACTTCAGTTCCCCTGTCTTTTGCCATCTCGAATTAAAATCCTACAAAGAAGATACAATGCAAACGAAATTAACAATCGAGAGCGAATTGTCGTTTTTAGCATGCGTGTCGTGTACGTCTGCTTAAAATACGCATCCAAGATCATAACACTCCAAAGGACTCCATATATTGCTTATGTAACGTAATCGATTCGTAGAGAGCATAAGATATGTTATATTGGATAGGCATAATGAGAGAACATGTAGACGCACAGAAAATAAAACAGACGGCCATTGTACGTCAGTGTTTAGAATCTATTTAGGTTTTTCTTGCGAAATTTGGAAGTCATCTGTTTCCCTTTCCTTTTGACAAATAAATGTTATGACAGAGACACTTCAAACCACAGTGTTTCATAAGAACCAGACACGCAAGGAAAATGAACAATGTAGCAATAATATTTTCCTTCACGCAAAAAAATTTTCCCGAAACTTCCGTTGGCGACAGCCGAAAAATCATGACAAATCTACATGAAGTCTCCGATTTGACAAACACAGCGGTGCAACCCGTTTGTTGTTCGAGATCATCGCACAAAAAAAGGAAAGATTACAGTTCAAATCAGCATTCAGCAATAAAACAATGGCTTACCTTCTAGCGTCGTAGTACTGGATATACGATCTCTTCCTTAGGAAATTAGGCCAAACATTCCACTTCTGCAACGCCTCAACGGGCCGTATTTTGTCCCGAGGGGCGATGTTTTTTTAGCCTGTATTTAAGCTAAAATTCGTTTACAACTGGAATACGCTGAAGCTGAGTTCTGGAACAGTTCGTTCGTGTAACCATACACAGAAAAAGCATTAACTGGAGTTGCTTTTGCCTATTAAATTCAGCGAAACTGTATTGAATATCTATTTAAACTTCCACACAGAACCGTCAGTAGATTCCAGACGGGGAAAAAGTAGGTCACCAAAAGTATCACGCTAACCAAATGGACCGAACGTTTGCTCTCAAAGCCAGTTGATTGGATCAAATTCAACCTGGGAAAAAAAATTAAAGATAGAAGACTTCACGACCACTTATAGGCAAAATAAACGGTCGTTCACAGGGCCTTTCCAATAATTATTGTGTTCTCCTCTCCGATTGTTTTGCTTTTGGGTCATGTGACAATTATAAAAGGCTGTCAAGATTGACGTCACGTAAAATTTTACCTCGTTCTCAAGTTAGAGTGGTGGCGAATTGGGAACGAGATTCTATTTTTAGCTCACTTCGGCCCTCACTTCCTCTTTGTCTGTTTTATTTTTATGAACCACGAGGCGAAAATCATCAAGTTTAGATATTTAATGTCATGCATGTTGAGTCAAGGACCCACTTTCATGAAATTCAACAGATCGAGGAAGTTTTACATCTTATGCAGTTTTGGCGTTGTGTTAACTATATTCTTTTACTCCCACTGGAAAACGTTCAAGATCCTTGACCAAAACAATAAGAGAATTGCCCTGGTTGACCAAGAGAGCAGCCTCGCAAATGGCGAACATGAAAGAGACGAAGAGAGAAGGGATGAAAAGTGTAGGCTGGGAAACGATGTGCAAACATCGGCTCACTGCGTGGATAATGGTGATTGCAACAGATAGCAAATAGCACCTACATGTCAATTTTAAGACAATTTTTTTTTCGCAAAACAAAGTTTTGTTACAAGTTATTTGTAACCTAACTACCAAGACCTCCCCTTGTGGAGTATAATTTATAATTTATCAATTAATTTGTAATGGAGTATATTTTATCAACAGCACTCTTCTGCTGCACCTGAAGCCTGGGTGGTCAGTACTGCTGATACAATTGGTTCCTGTATATTTCAGAATTTGTATCATAAAAACACTTTTATAATATTATTATGGCCCCTCCCATCACCCCAACAACCCCCACCTACCTGGCCTCTCGGAATATGGGATGCTGACTTCTGGCAACAGTAGACCAATTTCAATATATTAAAATAATTACTTGAACTTAAAAAATACTTACCTAACATAACTTTGAGGCTCCAGGGAATGAAATAAGGATTTGTACGAGTTTTTTCCCCAGAACCTTGAGTCTTTTGTGAAAGAATGAATTTTAATGTATCGAAATTGGGCTATTATAACTTCAATTTGTTGGCAATATTTCATGTGCACCTCACTGGATAAAGATAATTTGTGATAAATTAATTTTGTTTCCAGCACAAGTCCAATAGGGTTGGCCATTTGTTCTTATTTCAAATACGGAAGACCACCATTTTTTATTTGGCTTACTAAACAAATTGAGAAAGCACAGGCAGTTTTGCCCCTAAAAATTCAGACTTTGAGAGCCATGAAAATCTGTGACTAAAATTCCCAAGATGCTCAGTTTTTGTAAAACAATTTGCCACTTCTTCCATTAGTCACTGCTAGAACTGCACCACCACTTTTAAAATCTGGCATGTTGACTGTAATGATTCAGCACTTTTCTTGAACTGGAGAGGCAAACAGGTATTAACACACTTGAAGAACAAGTCATTCATTTGGGCTGAGCTGATTTATTAACTACACATTGCATTCACAGCTGTTTTAGGAGTTGCACCATCAGACAAATTAAGTTATCAACCCAACACATTGGATCACTTTGTTTGTTTGGACGGTGAACTGAGTATAACCTGGAAATCAGTTAATGATGATTACTGTGATTGCAAAGATGGTAGTGATGAACCAGGCACAAGCGCATGTCCAAACATGAGGTATAAAGATAAGCCATCAGATCCATGATTAGTCTCTGTTGTTCTAGCTGGATTTCAAAGTGCATGAAGTCATCTGCTTAGCTTGTAGATCCAATCGTTATCCAATGCATGTTGCAGAAGCTAAGAGAAGAAATAGACAGCATGTCATCTGTAACTTATAATTCAAGATCAAGGAAGATTTTTAGTGAGGTCAAAAAAGAGTATGAATAATAATATTATTGTGAAGCAGTGGACCTCGAGACAGCCTAGGTTTTTGCTCATTCCTTTATTTTCTTGTTTAGATTTTATTGTGCAGGCAAACAGCAATATTTGCCTTCCTCCCGCGTTAATGATGGGATATGTGACTGTTGCGATGGTTCGGATGAGTGGAAGAAACAAACAGTCAGGGCTGATGTGTTAAAGAAGCACAACTTCAACATAAAATATGCACCATGTGGAAACTTCTGTTAGAAACATTCATAAAGTAACACAGGGAGAGGTTAACCCTGATTAGAAATATTTATTTTAATTTTGCCTAGCAATCAGGCCCCAGTCATTCAAATTGTGGATAGCTTTATCCAGTGGATTTCCCATCTAGCAGATGAAATATATTGCAAATAATACAGGTTCATCTGATGAATATACTAATCAGCTGGATTTGTTTTCAACTCTTTGAACAGCTGGAAGGGTTGCCATGGTCAGGGAAAAACAGATTTTTTTCAAGGTCAGGGAAAAGTCAGGGAAATTCCAAATTCCACCTGAAAGTCAGGGAAAAGTCAGGGAATTTTACTTTTGGCCACTAGCCATTTGATTTGTGAAAGAGATTCTTGGTAGTACAGATTTTTTTTTTCAAAAAATCCCTGTGGCTTCATTGCTGTTTTTTTTTTTTTTTTTGTCTAAGGTTTTGTTTTGGTTGGTCTTTCGTCTCAGTGAAAATTCAGGGGACTTTCAGGGAATTTTTTTTTACCCCAATGAGTGGAACCCTGAGCTGGGTCAGGCACTATTGACCAGGATGTCAAAGGGACTTGGTTCTTTTTAGGGACTCAAGTATTTCCCAGCCTTAGCCGTGTTCGCCAGTTTCTCACTTGAACAGGTGGGCAAGCTATTCTATAACACACTGCAGCAATACGTTACAGGTCAGATATGTGCAGGAAATGTATTTTAAGTTAAAATATGTAGAAAATAAATGACATGTGTAAGTGGTGTGGATTATGTAATGAATGCACAAAATAATTATAATAAAGACTTGTGTATATAAAAAAAATGACATAAAACATGTAAACTACACACTGGGTTCACTTTTTCCTGTAATGATATTGCAATAATCAGTGACATCAATGAGTAATCAACTGATTTCTCATTAAGTATTGCCAAGTATTAAGCATTTGGGGGTCAGCTTCTGTATAAAGATTAAGTTCTTTCCTGTTGGCACCCTATTTGCATCTATACTTTTTTTTTTTCTTCCAGTTGTATACACAAGTAAAGTTGTTATAAATATAACTAAATAAAATAAATACTCAATGAGTAATTAAACAAAAAAATTGTGGAGCATCCATGATGATGGGAAATTGTCACCTTTACCACAGGTGGACTATATGGACACCTTGTACAAAAGTTGATTTGTGTTGGCTGCTGTCAGTTTGCACGGGTGATCAAGATTCTGCTTTCAACTACATTTGTGAAATAGTTCCGATATTGATTTATAAAGTTAAGTCACCACTGCTTGGTTATTTGCCAAGCCTTAAACTTTAAATAAAGAGAACAGTGTCTGACCAAAAATGATGGCTTGAAACATAGTATTCCAATAATATCTCCCCTTGTGACAGTTTTCCACAAACAAATATGTCACATAAATCCCTTTCTATTATTATTAGCCAACCTGCAATCATTACTTTGGTACTTGGACAAAAATAAACTGATTGTCAAAACAGCTGAATAAAACTGGGCTTCGGCCGTCTAAAAATTATGTTAAGATAGAACAAACATTATTACATCTCTCAGTTAGTATGCGCATTATGCTTGGTCAATTTTTGTGGGTCGTACTTTACTGTACGGCCCACTAAATTTTAAAGTTTTCTTTCTTGCGCGCCCGACTAACCTCGTTTTCTCAATCCATACTGTAAATTACAGATCCTCATTTTTTCCCATTAATTTATGGCCCTCGCGCTTGCACCATAAGCGAACGGGAAAAAACTTGGTTCATGCCTTGCAGTATGGACCTCAAACTCGGTTAGTAAGAGGTATTGACAAACAGGAACACAGATTAGACAAGATGTTACCCTCACAAAAATTAGTTTTATTCAAACATATTGCAAAAGGTTTATTTATTTTGCTGCCTCCTCCTCTTTGGCGATCTGCTGGATCAATTCCTTTCTCTTCTGTTCTTGGCGTTCATCTCTCCTTTGTTTGGCTGCCCTGTTCTTCTGTCTACGAGCCTCGGCTTGATCACTAAAACAAAACAAGAAATTAATTGTTCAGTGAGATGAAAGATACTTCTGCCAAATTTCAAACACCATTAAATTCATATGAGAGATGGAATTGTGCCACAAGACAGAAAACTAGTCCACAATGAAACAAGTGAAGGCTGACTTTTGGGTCTCAAATTTATCTTTTTTCCCATCTAATATGAGAGAAAATGAAACAGAGAAATTAGACCTGCATGCAAACTGTCTTGTATAAATTAGGACAGGGTTTTAGACTTCCTTCATTTCACAATTTCTGCATTTTTAATCTATAATGCATGAATATATCAATATATTCACTGTGCGAAATAAAAAAAAAAACGTGAATACTTTGATGTGATTTTGACAATTCCCATTGTGCAGCAACCAATCGGAACTGACCCAAAACCACAACCTAGTTACCTTTACTGTTGTGGGTTAGTTTTCTCTCCCATGATTGGGTTTTTACTTAAACACAATAACATTCCATAAATATTTCTAGAGTACACAGTTTTCAAATTTTGACAGTAAATTGAGATGGTATTCTGTCAAAAGGATTTGCACTGAACAAACAAAGGTCCTCATCTTTTGCTCTACAAATTTAGCCACAGTAGTAAGGCCAACAAAGAAATATCTAGTCCTTTAAAAATACACCGCCAGCTGATGATTTTGTTGCCTTCAGTACATTAATGGAAAAATTCTTCCTAATGGTTGAACGCAAGGAAAGGTGGCCCTTGTTGTCTACAACTACCATTATACTGACTACTACCACACCATGCACTGCTCTGAATAGGATGGTATCATGTAACAGGAGCCCAGGACTAAAGCAATCACAGATTGACCAATCTCAGTTTAGTCAGAAAAACTCCTTTGTTGCTATTTGCACACTTAGTCACCCACCCCTCATAAGACGAAGGCCAGGCCGGCTTAATAGTGTGCAGTAGTAAATATTGTGTATGCATACAGCCTGTACCATTCATCAGTACTATAGAGGCAGGCAAGCTTTCAGGAACAAAAAACTGAACCTGAATTTAAATCAACCATAAAGCAGCCATTCCCCTGTCTAATTTATCAGAACCCAAAATTGGATAAGTCAAACATTTTTGCCCAAGTGTTGAAAAACACAATCTACTGCTATAACCAAATAATAAATCCATGCTGCTATCCAAAATGTCTAATGGCTGATTAGCAGCCAAGCAGTAATATTCAACTATCAATTCTGTCCTCCGTGGTGTTAAAAGGCAGATAAGTGTATCCACTGGACTGGTAACCACTGAATGAATTGTTGTTGCAGTAAGGGGTGCTAGTTACGGTATATAATATTTCATCTGCTGAGTAGCAATTTAAGGGGTGAGAGCATAAACCATTGTAAGTTTATTTTTAGGTCGGTTGTTTTATAAATGAACTGTGACCAAATGGTACTAGCTTATTTCCATGAACTGTTGTTGCAGGTCATGTGTCAGAATTGAGGGCAATCCCAAATAAAATGAATGATGAAATTACTAAGCACCATTGATTCCCTGGGGGTTTGGTTGCAGCTTTGTTAAAGCTTTGGCTACATGAGTGATTTATTGGTTGCTATGGTGATGTGATTTTCTTTCAAATTGTCGCATCACCAGCATGCAGTGCAAATCGCATGTGTAGCCACCCTTGCAATAGTGACAGCTAAAGAAATGCCAGAAAACAATCATAAGAAAATCAATGAGTTGAATTTTTCATGACAAAATGGCAGACTTTATAACTCATGTAGCCACCACCGAGCACTAGGGAAGAGGCAATTTTTGAAACAATCACATCACCATTGCAAGAAATATTCAATTTGTCCACCAGATAGCATCATCTGCTCTTTGAAATGACATGACCTACCTTAGGAGCTTAGCCCGCTGCTTCTCAGCCTTCTTCTTGTGGATGTACTCCATCAACACTCGCTTGTTCTTGAAAACATTACCCTTGGCCTTCATATAAAGATTGCGGTACATGTGGTTATCAATTTTTTTAGCTTCCCTGTATTTTCGAAGCAGCCTTCTGAGAACTCGCATACGTCTCATCCAGATGACCTTTTCAGGCATACGTGCATTAGCCGTACCCTTGCGCTTACCATAACCACTGTGTCGTCCCTTCTTTCTGGCTGCATCAGCCTTTCGGACTCGGGCACGACTGTGGATAATCTGTGGCTTCTTGATGATTAAGCCATCTTTGACAAGTTTACGGATGTTCTGACCTACAAGTTGTACCAGAATAAATTGTAATGAACAATGCCTGGTTTGACTACCACATTGCATTTCCAAAGAACAAAACCTAAACAGATGTTGAAAAGCATGTATTGGAGTGCTATAGATGCAAAGATAGCCCTAAGAATCAAAGGCTATCAACAAGGGTGACAGGTTGGGAATTTCTCCAGCATTTAAGAAGTCGCATCGTTCATTTCAAGACAAAAAGGAACCATTTTTTCTTGCCTTCTTCCATCATTTTCCCAAGCAAGCAAAACAGAGTAAAAATTCTGGTTGCCCTGTATCAATAAATTATTGTCAAATCCACCCACCTGATGAACCCTCAGTAGGGCTGTGCTGTAGCAGTGCGTAGTTACCCTGGCAACTTACTTTTGCCGCTGGGTGACCAGAAAATATTAGTTTTGTACCAAACGTATATGCTGGGCACCCTGGATTTCGACCACTTTCCTTTGAGCACAGCCTTGCCTCAAGAGTAATGAAAGGATTTCTATGCAGCACTTTACACAACTGTAAACACATCACTCTCTTACTATTCCCACAAACAGCAAGCATAAAGAGCATTTGCATTGGAAAATGTGAGGCTACACAGAAATCTTACAGGAGTAAATTACAGTAGTAATTTTGTTGATGGCAGTGCACTGCTTACTTACGTGAGTTGGCATTTGCAATTTCATTTGTTTCATTGGGATCCAACCAAATCTTCTTTTTTCCACACTTAAGGACACTGGCTGCCAGCCGCTTCTGAAGTCGCAAAGTACTAATACAAGAACGTGATATACTCAGTCATGAATCTTCTGATTATCGATTATTTTAGCTAATTGATTAACAATTATCGAGTATTATCTAGTAATATCGAGTAATCGATTAGTTTCCGATGATCGATTTCTATCGATTTGTGACGTCTTGTTATTTGCATGTGAATAATTCTTCATACGATGCCGCTACAGGAAGACAAAAGTAGTCAGAAGTGGCCAGGTATTCTGAAGTTGCTAAACAAAGATTTCTTAAATCTTTTAACATATTTGTGAAGTACACCGTCGACTTAAGCTTACTTAATTAGATGTCAACATAGCTTCAACCCATTCCCTTTTATTCCAGTGACATCATAACACGAATACAAAACTGTTGAAACACGACTCAAATAACAAAACACCAAACTTTGACATCGTACTGCAACGATTTATAACGACGGAAAATAAGAAAATCACGACGCTTTAGTATCCCAATTTCTATTCCGAGTTTGTTGCAGTGCTACACGTGCACAGGATTCTGAACATAATTTCTCTGTTCCCCTTCAGTCAAATTCCCCATGAATGAAATCAAGGCAAAGGAAAATAACTAAGGTTTAATCTGAAACCCATCACTGCAACTACAGTCATTTTAAATTACTGTAATGTGTAATTATTTTACAGGCTACAGACAGTCTCTCATACCTCATAATGGCGGCGACTGAAAGGGAAGAACGTGTTGGTGCAATTGTCTATAGGGGGGTTCAAAAATTACTGATTTGGGGATCGGGGATATAAACGCTGTTTTAGGAAATGAGCATTTGTTAATTTTGTACAGCGGAAACCCCCATGAAATCAACGTCTTTGTGAGAACGCAAGTATGTCAGCGGTCACACCCTTGATCGGACGTATGTACTTCATGTATCCCGAATTATAATGTTCAGACGGACGAAGGCAAAGAAATCTCACGTGGAGTTGTTCTTTGGACAGGTGTTTGAAGATTTTATACTTCAAAATGCCAAAATCAAAGAGAAATAGAGCTGGTCAGTATATTTTCAATATATTTACTGCATAACGGTAACTTTATAAGCCCTATTAGAGCACAAAACCAATCAAGGTCACATCGTGATTTCAACAAACCATGACTTGTGCGTTAGACATGTATTTCAACACTTTTCAGTTAACCAAATTTTACGGCGATCTTTGTATCTGTTACAAAAAATACCACAGGAAAACAATGCCATTTCTTATGTATCCAAGACTACCGTTTGAGCATCAAACATGTAATCGATTTGCCCTAGCTAGCCTGGTACAAAGACAGTCAACCCTTCATGATCCTGTACGTGTATTAGCTTTTTCTTTTCTCTGCTTTAGTATCTCTTACAAAGGCAAAGAAAAAGGGACTAGAACTGAAGACTGGACTGGTAAAGGAGGTATATGTGTTTTTTTATTCTATACTATTCCAACACACTAATCCATGTTTCGCACGGTGAATTGATGGAATTATAACCACAGTTCTCCAAAAAAATTCTGTAAGTTTCTTGTACATAAAGAGGCTAGGAAGTGAATACTAGATTATGCTGTTTCTGGTTACTGTCACTCATTGAGAAACTGATGAAATAGCTGATCTGCTGTTGACTAACGGAGGAAAATGGTAAAATAAAAATAATTTAACCATGGCACTAAAATAATGCAATAATCAAATCTTTATTAGGTTTCAACTTATATTTATATTTTGTCTGAGTCAAATGCGTGAGATTTTCATCTCCTCATGACTGGAATTTCTGAAAATGTTTTGGCGACTTTTGACAATGTCTCAAAAATGCCTGAACATGTCTGAAGATGTTCTGATGACTTCCGAACACTTCCAAATGCAAATTGAAATGCAACATTTTTTATTTTAGCGTGTTCTGATACAGTTAAGCGCCGTTTGTTGGAACATTTACGGGGAATATTGAATTCAATTTTTGTTGTTAAAGAACAAGTCATCCAGATTTTTAATTCAGGCGTGAGAAATTGTCCTCAATGCATGAGATCGACATCTTTGGTCTGCAGGTATGAGACTCATAATGCATGAGAGTTGGCAGGTATAAACTACAACTTGTTTGTTAATTTTACATGTACTTCCATTTTTTGACAAAGGTTTCGTTTTTTATACAGTAGTCCCACAAAAATACCCACAATCTCTTAACTACTTATTGCTTTATTGTTTCTTGTGTAGATCCAAGAATGTGTGGATAACTATGCGTTCATTTACGTATTCTCAGTTGAGAACATGAGGAATAGTAAGTTAAAAGAAGTCAGAAATGAATGGAAGCACAGTAGGTATGGAATTTTAAAGTGCAGTAATTATTCGTCATGTTTCTGATCATTAAATTCATGGTATTCAAGTCCCATGTATACCTCATTAGTATAAATCTACTTGTGTTCTATCATGAATGCCAGTCTCTGATTGGCTATGCTACTCTCTATCTATTCCGTTGTCAGGAATCTTCCGACTGCTTCCAACACAAAAGATTTTCCCGATAATATTCACGTTAAACCGACCAACAGACTCGAATTGCTTTACTATTCTTTTAATGTCCCAACTCGAAAGATACAAAACTCTCGATCACACGTCTCTCGCACATGGTTTCCTTTTTTAGAATCCTAACTTACATCACGTGATTACAGCTTATCACTAAAGCAACAAAGAACAAAAGGGAACAAAGTTCACTTTCACAGCGTGACAGTCACGCATTTCATTTCCCAACACACTCCCCCCATTTGTCTCGAGAGAGCAAATGTCTTAGAGGCTATCTTAATCTGATCAGTGAACAATGCTAAAAATGATAATCACAATAAACGAAAATAAAACAGTCTTTCTAGTTTTCATCATCCATTTGTGCAAGTTTCTGGATACGAGCTCTGGCAGCAATCGCAGCGTTTCTTCGTGGTCTAAAGGCTGGCACAGTAGGGTTCAGAGCTGCTGGCGCCACTGTCATGTCACAGGTAAGTTCAAGCGGATATAAATGCTGCACTGGGCGCTCAATGACTGACTTGGGAGTGCGTAGCTTTGCTCCTCGGACCACACCATCTCGGCCAGTTATCAAGTCGATGACCACTCCCAACTTCCACTGAGCACGGTTTTTCTCATCGGACTTGATGATAACCACATCTCCTTCTGCTGGATAGGTACTGTCACCCTTGTGCTTTAGGCGGTGTCTCTCCCGGAGCCCCCTTAGGTATTCTTTGGTCCAGCGGGACCACACTGCATCTTTACACTTGCCCAAGTACTTTGCACGCTTTCGGAGGTCGTAGTCTTGGATGTGGTTGGGCTCTAACTCTGGCAGTGCGTTTGGTTGCATGTGCAGTAGAGAACTTGGGGTAAGGATAGGCAGCTCGATGTCATCCTCCACATAATCTAGTGGCCTGTTGTTAAGAGCAACTTCCACATCCAGCAGCACTTCTTGGAGTTCCTTCCACGACAGTAATCCATTCCCAATAGACTTGTACAGGGATCCTTTAACCAGCCCGATCAATCTTTCAAACTGGCCGCCCCACCAGGGCGCACGACTGAGGTTGAATTTCCACTCAATCCCTTGCTGGGCGAGGAACCCATTGATCCTCTCATCTTTCATTACTCGGTCAATCCATTTGGATGCACTGACGAATGTTTTGCCATTGTCAGAGTAGATTCGTTGCGGTCTCCCACGTCGGGCGATGAAACTCTTCAAGCTTCTGATAAACTCGGTGGTCTCAAGGTTTGGCACAAGGTCTACATACACGGCACGTGTAAGGCTGCAAGCATACAGTAGGATGTATGCCTTTCCTTCAGTTCTTGGTTTCTTCTGATACTTCAGTGGTCCCGCAAAATCCACTCCAATGACTTGGAAGGGTGTTTGGCCCACCGTGCGATCCCTTGGAAGGTTCCCTGGTGGAGGAGAGGTATAGGCCTGCGCCCTGAACCGCCGACATCCATGACAAGACTTCACGATCTTTTTAGTTAATTTTCTTAGCCGTGGCACCCAGTAGTACTCTCGCACTTTGGCCATTGTACTCCCTACTCCCCCGTGCAGCACTGCAACATGGGCCTGGGCCACCAACTTCTCCGTGTACCGTGCACCATCTGGTAGGAATATCGGGTAGTGGCCCTGAACTCTGCCACGGCATTCCAGTACTCCATCTCTGTTTGGCTGTAGGTTCAGCTGAAGCTTGTCTTCTTGGTATCGCCTATCAGCAGTAGCTTGTGCCTGTACTCGCGTCACCCAAAAGAGCTCGGCTTTCTTCGTTTCGTCTGCGGTTAGCGGTCCCCTCAGCCTCTTGGTCTTCTTGGTGCGAGAATTCTGAGTGAATCGAATTATCCATGCGGTCACTCGGATTGTTTTCCACTGGCTGAACTTCTCAAGGAGGTCGTCCAGCTCGTCTGCCACCGTTACCGCTACTGCTAGCATTTGTTGTTTCGCTTTAGCTTCTGCCAATGATTCTTGTGTGGCGTTCGTCACTATGTCAGGGGGCCAGCATGCTTTGTCTGGCAACCACTCTGGTCCGTTCCACCACAAGGCATGGTTGGTCACTTCTCCGCTTCGACTTCCAACATCAGCTGGGTTGTCTGATGTTCTCACATGATGCCACACTACATCAGAATGTGCTTGAATCTTCTGAACTCGGTTGCTCACAAATTGTTTGTACTCTCCGGGGGATCTTATCCAGTGCAGGGCAACGGTGCTATCAAGCCAACAATACTTCACTGTTACAGGAAAGCCTTCTAAAGCTTCACTCACATTTGACAGGAGATTTACCGCCATGTGGCCAGACACCAACTCTAACCGAGGTATGGTTAATCCCTTCTTCGCTAATCTTGCTCTTGAAGCAACTAGCCCTTGGTTGACACCCT
>OX419337.1:1680640-1683140 GCA_948470475.1 Galaxea fascicularis | reverse complement strand
CGTCTGACCATATTTCGACTTCAGGATATTTTTAGCCCGCTGATATCCTTCTGTCGTGAAGGGTAAACCATCAATGGCGATTTTAACCTTGGAATCAACAAGTTCCTTGAGGTACGAGAACTTCGTTACGGCAGCTACTTCAGAACGATCGATTTCAGCCTCGAACTGGTTCCAAAAACGTGGCCAGTCCGTTAACTCTCCGTTAAACTTAGTGATGACCAGCTTTGGCAATTTAGCGCTTTTCACTGGAGCCGGCGACGCCGCAACTTGACCCAATTGACCTTTCCTCGCTTCTTCCATCTTCTTCTCAAATTCCAGCTTCTGTTCTAGCTGTGCACGCTCAAACCGCAGTTGTTTGTCTCGATCTCTCTCAGCCAGCTCCTCTTCGCATTTCTTTGCTTGCAGACTTGTTTTATAATTGATTTGAGCGAGTGTTTCCGATAAAAAAGTGATTTCCTCGTCAGCCGTTGCTTGTTGTGCCTCAACTCCAGCGCTCCATTCAGTTAGCTCGTCAACTTGAGCGCCACCCTCCAATTTCGCCTGTTCAATCTGCGTTTTTACGCTTTCGACCTTCTTCACAATCGCCCGAAGAGCTTCACGATGTCGTTCGATTCCTTCACTGTTCGCTTTCTCGACGATCCCTTTAGTTTTCCCTTGAGTAAACGTAAGAAGTTTAAGTTGCACATCCAGCTCTGAGGTCAACGCCTCCATTGTTGTCATGTTGTTGTTAGAAAATTCAGGTCGGATGTCCTTGCTTTGTTTAGTTGTTTCGCTCACAGTCCCGTCGGAGGTGCCAGTTTGTGTCAGGAATCTTCCGACTGCTTCCAACACAAAAGATTTTCCCGATAATATTCACGTTAAACCGACCAACAGACTCGAATTGCTTTACTATTCTTTTAATGTCCCAACTCGAAAGATACAAAACTCTCGATCACACGTCTCTCGCACATGGTTTCCTTTTTTAGAATCCTAACTTACATCACGTGATTACAGCTTATCACTAAAGCAACAAAGAACAAAAGGGAACAAAGTTCACTTTCACAGCGTGACAGTCACGCATTTCATTTCCCAACACCGTCATAGATAGTGAGTAAAACTTCGTTTTAATTTATGAATAAAATGGTGTGATGTTCCACATGGTCAAGCTGTAGGAGTCAGGTCTTTTTTTTGCTTGTTAGGTTTTTCTTTGGTAAAAACAAGGTCATGACTATTGCACTCGGAAAAGACAAGGAAGCTGAATATAAAGAAAACTTACACAAGATAGCAAATGTAAGTGTCCAAGTGCAAACCTTCTCTTAGGGAACCAGGATACGAACAGAGATAACATGTGTTATTATTCCAGTTTTAAGATCCAGAGAGAGAATGATACAGTCCTTTACACAGCAGCCTACCCTTCTCCCTTTATTCACAAGGACCAGCTTGATTAACAGTTTAACATTTTTGTGTATGTTAAGCAGTGACAAGAAACAGAATGCAGAGTGGAGCCCTATCAAGACAAGCCTGCTTCTGCAAATAACAATATTTCATTGCCCCTCCTCACACCAGCAACTCATGTTACAAGCCTGTGATTTGACATTTGTTATTTCAGAAACTAAAAGGGCAGTGTGGATTAATGTTTACAAACCAAGCAAAAGAGGATGTAGTGAGGTGAGATGAGCTGTATGTTTTCATTTTTTGTGTGTGGTTTTCTTTAAAAAAAATAGTTATTTCTTTTCTGTGGTTCTAGAAAGTACATGTATAGTGTCTTGTAATCCCTGCTTTTACCCAGTGTGCACTTATCCTGTAAGCCAAGTTTCCAGATAACAGTCAATTTCTTATCGTGGATAAGTTCATCTATGAATGTGTTAGTACACCATACAAATGCAGACTCGTGACAAAAGGGAAAGATGTTTCTATTAAAGACTGTCTAGAGTATAAATTGGATAGTTGTGAAGAATTCTGGAGAGGGACATTGTCAAAGCTATTTTACAGTTATCTCTTTTTAGTTACCTCATGGGATTAAAATTTGCAAATAATTTACTTTTTTTGTTTTGTAGATGGTTTAAAGATTACAGTGAGCTTGATTATGCCAGATCAGGCAATGAAGCTACATGTGATGTCTCAGTGGATGCAGGTATTACTTTGAAACAGTTTGGGAAATTATGAATGTATGTTTATAGAGCTTTAATTCATAGAAATAATCTGCATTTTCCAGGTCCTCTGGAGCAGTTTCAACACTCTATGGAGCCACAGCTCAGACAGCTTGGACTCAACACAACTCTGAAAAAAGGTACTGAGCACTCATCGGAAATAGTTGAACCCTTTAACATCAACATGCATATTCTCCTTACTGGTCCTCTCAAATTCTTATACTACTAGTGCAGAGAATTTGGTCAAACATCAAGACATTTCGTGTTTGAAGATCATCTCCTTTATTCTCATAACCTGTGTGTTAGCTGAAAATATGGTGATATTGTAAGGAGAAAATAGGCTCTGGTCATTTTGGAGGTTTAAAGGTTTT
>OX419337.1:1610640-1675640 GCA_948470475.1 Galaxea fascicularis | reverse complement strand
ATATCGAATTCTTTGATGTCACCATGTTGGGCGTCTCTCATCAGCTGCTCAAAAGGGTCGAGCATTTCTCCTTCCCTGCTGTATGGTTGTGGTTCCGGAAGGTCCAGGGAATCAAAAGCGGCCAGTATGGTTTGCTCTGGAAAGATAGGAGATGTTGATTGGACTGTCAAATCTGTGACGGTTGTAATTGAAGAGGAATTATCAGATGGGACAGACGCAAACTGGAACAGATCATCTGATGGTGGTTCAATGAAGACGAGTTGTTGGAAATCCGACTCAACTTGGGCTGCTTCTTCAGTTCTCAAGTCAATATTGTTTTGCGCTTGCGTTGGGAAGTTTGACTGTGTGTAAAAGCTCTGCAGGTCATCGGATAGTGACTCGATAAGTAATTGCTGTTGTAGATCCGGTTTGTGTTCAGGCACCTCCTCTGATTTCACATCAAAATGATTTTCTGCTTGAATTGGGGAGTTTGGTCTGTAGTAAATATCCTGCAGCTCTCTTTCTCCTGGTTCAGTTCTCGAAGATAGAAGGTCTGGGATTTTCGCGCGGGCACGATATCTTCCTTTACCTTGTGATGTTTCGGTATCTAAATGCGGTTTATTCAACACTTGTTGTGGGTAATTCCCTGGTTGAAGATCCGGAACATTATTTGTTGTTACGTCAAAACCCAGTGGGTTTTCAAGCTGGGCATCCATCTCTAGATCTGTATGCTCTTTTCGCTTGACAACCACGTCTTCTGTAGTTTTTGGTGACATAGTTTCGCTCGCGGGTATCAATGGCACTTTTTCAGTGAAAAGTGGTTGTTGATAGTCGATGTGAGGTTCTAGTATTTCGTCCAGTTTCCAGTCAATAGGATCATGATCCTCAGGTTTGCCACTTGATGGTCTCTCGGGTGCTTCATTTCGCCTTTCGTCCAGTTTGATTAACTCTTTGCCCTTCGTTGAGTCTTTCGTGTCTGTTGACGCAGACTCTGTTTTGGCAGGAGCTGGAGCTTTCACGGGGAAGCCAGGAGCTCCTTCAGTATGTGAATCCACAGGACTACCGTTGCCTTCTACCACTGGGGCCCTGGTTTCTGAGGGCACAGGAATGGCATTCTCTGAAGCCACAGGATTAGCAATTTCTGAAGCCACAGAAGGAACAGTTACTGCAAATAAAGAAGTATCTGATTCTACAGCTTTAGCAGCAACACTGCTTTGTTTAAAAAGCGGACCAGAAGAAAGAAGCTTTTCGTCAACAATGCTATCGTCCAGGTAATCCAACATAGACTGTGTTGATCGTAGTGAATCTACCGAGCTGTCACGACTTGTGCTCGGCCGTTGTCGTGATCGGAACCGACTCGGTCTCACGTGGTCTGTCAACACATAATCTGCACTTTTCCTCCGTAAATCTGCTGGAACCGGTCGTGATCTGTGAACCCTTGCCTCGTGTTTCTTTATATCTCTTAGGAGCTCGGTTTCAAGGTCAGTCACTTTGGTTTGGGCGGTATTAAGTTTGTCGGACCAGTCCCGAATTAATTTATCAGCTTGTGCTGGATTGGCTTGGACATCTGATATGCGGACAACCGGAACATCTGACTCAAAATCTGACTTTCCTTTTTGTTTAAGCATTGCCTGCGCTTTCTTGAGCTTCACCCTGATGTCGGCTAGTTCCTTCACAAGCTTTTCATTTTCAGTGGAAAGTTTCTTGTTGGAAGACTCGGTCTCTTTAACTTTTCTGGCAACCTTTTCAGCTTCGCCTTCCATATCATCTATTTGCTCTTTTTGCATTTTCAGCTTGGCGTCTTTTCGCGCGAGATCTTTCTTCAGCGACTGCAAACTTCTCTCCGCCACGTCACGATTGTAATTCGAGTTCATGACGCTCTCTTCTCGTTCCGCCAGATTATTCCTAAATCCGTCACTGATCTCTTTCTGTTTTTGAAGCCTTTTCTCCAACTCCGAATTCTCTTCCTTCGTGTACTTCAACTTCCGGTGCAGCTCCTCGAGTTCTTCATGCAAATCTGCGTTGTCTCGTATCGAATCTTCCAAGTTTTGTTCAAGTGTGGCCATCTTGCCTCGCGTTTCTGTCAGCACTTCCTCCATTTCGCAGATGCTTTCTTCTTGATTTTCTTTCGTTGCTTCCAACTCGGACAGATTTTTCTTAGCACGTGCTAATTCATCTTTCAACTTCGCTTTTTCCTCCATTTCTTTGTTGTACAGATCTTCATGCTCCGCCATGTTTCTCTCCAACGTTTGAGCCTTTCTTTGAATAGCGTCGTTCTCCCGGTCCCTCGCCTCAACTTTTTGTTTCAAAGCTGAACGCTTCTCTCTCTCATACTCCAAATCTTTTCGAAGTTCTTTGTTGACCTTATCAAGCTCCTCCTTTCTTTCCTCTAAAGCTTCCTGCTTGGATGTCAAATCTCCCATTTTCTTCTCCAACTTCGCCATTTTCACTTTCAATTCGTTGTTCTCAGCTTCAGTTTTTTCAACATTGTCGCGCGCGGTAGCAAATCTTTGTTGAAGCAATTGCTCGTTGGAAAGCCCATTGTCCCTCGCCATTTCAAGTTCAGAAATTTCCTCTTCTGCATTTCGCAGTTTCTTCTCCAAAGTTATAATCTTGTCTTGACATAAATCCAAAGTTTCCTGTGTATTTTCAAGTTCCCGTTCTGTTTCGTTGTAATCTTTCTCTAATGCTACATACTCGTCTTGCCGCGCTTCGAGTTGCGTCTCCAACTTGGTGAGTCGATCTTTGGCTGCGCGCAAGTTCTCTTCTGTTTTCGAATTTTTATCTTCTCCCCTTTCAAACGCCGTTTCCAAGTCTGTGATGCTTTCATGAGCGGCAACCAACTGTTGCTCAAGAGCCTTTTTCTCTTCGTTAGATTCTGCCAGTAAATTTTCCAATTCTTTTTTGTTACTAGCTGCCTCTTCTAGGTTTTTCCTCAGGCGTTCGTTTTCCTCGCTCAGTTTGGTAG
Source organism: Galaxea fascicularis (assembly GCA_948470475.1). Lineage (NCBI taxonomy): Eukaryota > Metazoa > Cnidaria > Anthozoa > Scleractinia > Euphylliidae > Galaxea > Galaxea fascicularis. The sequence goes on along the minus strand of OX419337.1, from coordinate 1,672,693 downwards.
CCTCGTTTTCGTACTTTTCAAGCTTATCAAGAAAGTCTACAAGTTTTTTCTCTTGCTCCGAAATTCTTCTTACATCCTGGCTTTTCTCGGTTTCCAGATCTGCGATTTTGTCGTCTTTCTCAGCAATGCTGTGCTCCAGTTGTTTTTGATCATGCACAAGTCTTGCCTTTTCTTGTGAAACTGTGTAAAACTGTTCTTTAGTTTCGATCAACTCAGCTTGCAGATCTGTCAACTCGGTTTGAGTGTTACTCGATAAAGACCTAATCTCGCTGTAGCGTTGTTCGGAAATTGCTAACTCCTCCCGAAGTTGTTCAATATCGTTCTCTTTTTCTCTAATACTGGCCTCTAATTGTATAACCCTCTTTTCGTACTCTTGATGAGAATTCTCCAAAGTATGTTCAGCATCCTGTAACTGCATCCTCAAATGTTGATTATGTGTTTGCAAATCTTCCAAATTTTCAGCTGCCCTTTTTTGTTTTTCTTGTTCTCCTGCGACCTTTGCTCTGAACTCTTCAACTTCGCGTTCTAGTTCTGCAGACCCTTGTTGGACAACGACTATTTCTTTCTGTAAACCTTTCGCTTCTTTGTCAATCTTCCTATAAGCCTGTTCCATCTCGCCGAGCTGCACTTGCAAATCTGCGTTGCTCTCCTCTGATTGGTGCAGAAGATCTTGTAAAGATTTCTCCTTTGCCCGCGCGTTTCTCAGTTGTCTTTCAAAATCGAGAACGGCGTTCTGCGCGCTGAGAAACTTATCCTCAGCTTCACAACTTGTCTCCTTGGAGCTTTCAAGCAACGCCTCCAGGCGTTCTTGTTCCTCGCATATCACTGAAAGCTCTTTTTGTAACTTGGCAACCTCATCGTCCTTTGCAGACAATTCTTCTTGCATAATTTTCTGCAATTCTATTCGGTTCTCCTGCTCGGCTTTACAGTCGCTTTCCATCTCCTTGAGATTTTTCCCAACGTGTTCAAGCTCTGCTGCCAGTCCTTCTTTCTCGGTATTGGTCTTGGCCAAACTTGCCTCGTAATAATACAGTTTTTGTTCCAATTCTTCAGTTTTATTTTGAAGATCTTGTTTATTTTCCTGGACAGCCTTCTCCTCGCTTTCCATCTTTTTGAGGTTTGCTCGCGTGTGTTTCAGCTCGGCCAGAAGTTTTTTGTTCTCATTAGTCTTCTTCTCCAAACTATTCTGCAAATCTTGAACTTTTTCTTCAAGGTTCTCTGACTTGTTTTGAAGTTCCTTTTTCTCCTTCTCGAAACCTTTCCACTCGCTTTCCATCGCACTGAGTTTTTCCCTCGTCTGATTTAACTCTAATAACAGTTTTTTGTTCTCTGCGTTTACTTTCACCAAATTTGTCTCATAATCTTGAATTTTTCCCTTCATTTCCTCAGTTGTTCTTTGAAGGTTTTCACTGTTTACTTGGTCACCTTTATCCTTGTTCTCCATCGTTTTGAGGACTTCTCGAGTGTTTGTCAACTCTGTTAACAGATCTTCTTTCTCTGCAGTCAGCTTAGCCAAGTGCGCTTCATAATCGTGAACTCGTCCTTCGAGTTCATCGTCTTTGTTTTGAAGTTGATTAAGTTCGAACTCCTCCTGAGGAGGTCCAGAGTTCAGCCCGTCTGCTGCATCTACGAAGTCGATGAGATTTTTCTCTGGTTCATTGTCCGAAAAAGCTGCAGCATTTTCTGGGATTGTTTCCAGGACAGGTTGCAGAGCTGAACTCTCTATTAGTGGCTCGTCAATGGGCAGGAAATTCTCTACTTCAAGTGGGGTTTCCAGTGAATGTGTGACTTCATCTCTAGCTATAGATCTTTGGCTTCCTTCCAAAGCTTGCGAGAGCACTCTCTCTTTTTCTTTTAACTCCTTGTTCTCTTTAGTCACCTTACGAAGCTCTTCGCTCGTTTGAAGCTGTAACGTGCTAGCTTCATGTTTTTTATCTTTGAGATTTTCATTCTCGGCAATAACCTCTGCTAATCTCTTCTCTGTCTCTTTGAGTCTGCGTGTTGTCAGAGCAAGGTCCGCTTGAAATTTCTCCGCCCCATCCCTTGGAAAGTGTTCCTCCCGCGAAACAGGGTGTTGGGGTTGAGAAAGAATTTCTCTTCTTATTCTGTCAATGGCTTTGTCTCGTTCCGTCTCTGAAAAGCCACTGTCTGGGCTCGCTGGGTCAGTATTAGAATTAAACGGCGGGCTATCTTTCGCCGCTCCCTCTCTATACAGTGCCTTAGAGGATAGTTTTCCAGACCTTAGCACGTTCAGCTCTTGCTCAAGTAGCTTCTTTGACATTCGGAGCCCCTCCATTTCTCTGTTTTTCTTAAAAATTTCATCTGTTAGAGAATCGATTTGGTTGTGTAGCTCCACCAACTTGCTCTGTAACTCTTTGATTCTTTCATCCTTTCTCTTCATCAGAGTTTCGTGTGCATCCAGTCTCATTCTTTGCAAAGAGTTTTGTTCCCGGGCGCTTTGCAACGCCTCCTCCAATTCCTCAATTTCGATTTTACTTGTTTCGTTTTGCTCTCTTAACTTTTGGTTTTCTTTGTGCAACCGTTCATTGTCTTTCATAACATCACTCAAACTTGCCTCTCTCTCTAGAGCAATTTTCTTTTCTTGTAACTGCCACTCTAAAGAAGCAATTCTCTGCCGACAATCCTCCGCCTCCTTTTGCAAGTATCTTCTTTTCTCTTCACTGGAGTCGTAAAATCCTTGCAGTTGTACAAGCTCTTTCTTGGTAAGATACAACTGTTGTTCTACTTGAGTGTACTTCTCCAGGCTTGTTAACACTTCGTGGCTTATCTCCGCTTCTCTAACATCGTTTCCTTGTTGCTGGAGCTCTAACTCGCTTACTTTGCTCTCCAACTCACAAACCTGCTGTTTCATTTTAGAGATCTTGTTATTGTTCACTTCACTTGTTGTTTCGGAGCTCAGTCGATCAATCTCCCTGTCTGCGTTTTCTCTTTGCAATCTTTCGTTCTCGATTTTCAGCGATCGTTCTTCGCCTCTAAGAGCAGCCAGCTCTTTTTTCATGACTTCCACAGTTCTTGTTAAACCATCATTCTCTTGAGAAACAGAAGCCAGAAATCTTTCTTTGTCGTTTAATTTATCTTTGTAACTTTCACATTTCTCACGCAGCGCTGCAATCTCTTTCTCCACTTCGGAGAAATTATCGCAAGAATGGTTCGCTTTCGAATTTGCTTCGTTGATAGACTTTTGCAAATATTTAGCCTCCACTGCAGAACTACCCAACTTTTCTCTCAGTATACTTACTTGCTCCTCGCTAAACTGCAATTCTTGCTGTAGTCTTGCTTTATCTTGTTCCGCACTGATTCGATTAGCATTTACCCTGAGAACCTCGTCTTGCAGATTTTTAACATCTTCATGTAGTGCCTGGTTTTCGGCTGTCAAACGCTTAAGCAAACTGTCTTTCGACATGACGTCTTTGTTGTAAGATTCGCACAATTTTTCCTGCATGGCTATTTTCCTCTCCATCCTCGCGTAATTATTTGTCTCGTACTTTCGAAGCTTTTCTCTCAAGCGTGTATTTTCCTTCATGAGGGTTTCGCTTAGCTCGTCAGGTTCTATAAAACCTGGTGAAAGCCGGTAACCGTTTTCACGTGTTCGACTTTTGTCGGCTTTAAGCTGCATATTTTCTCGAGTTAAATTTTCCACATCAATTTCCAATGTTTGTTTATCGACTTTGAGTCGCTCAATACAAGCGTCTTTTTCGGCTGTTTCCTTGTAATGAGCCTGACAAATCTCATGGTGTTTGGAAAGCTGCGCGTGCATTGTTTCGAAGCTGGAGATTAAATCTTCCTTCTGCACTTCCATTTCTTCGAAATACGCGAGAAGAGATGCTTTCAAATCATCCTCTAATTTAGACACCTGCAGACCCAATGCCTTGACCAAGCTATCACGCGCAAGTACTGCTTTATCACTAGCAAAGTTAGTACCATGCGCCCCAGAGTCATAATGCGGTGATTCCAGTCCTAAACCAGAGCTTCTTTCGTCGCTGTCATGTTTAGAGTCGTCCCATCCGTTTACCCGCTCAATCCATGAAGAATCTCCATTTTGTCCATTCAAATTGTCTGTTGTATTCCTTGGATCGGTGAGGGCTCTTAACTTTGCCAGCGTTTCTTTCGCCATTGCAAGCTGCTTCAAAATGTACTCCCTATCACGAGCGTAATTCGTCATGTTAAACTGTGTTTAAGCTTCGAACCACGTAAACACGCTTTCACTCTAGGCGCACAAACCAAGTTGTTTGAATCACTATGCAGAGGCAAATTGTCTTAAGGTTCGTCGAATAAACTTGCAGACATCGTACGTTGATGTGATTTTGTCTCCTCTACAAAGGCGTCCATATTTCCAACCTCGCAGCGAACACCGTTTACACAATCCTCTGGCTGTTGTATAAGGCGTAGTTATTTTTACGTATGATGATAAATCAATACCGTAGGACTGTGATACTGTAATTATAACGTAGATATATTATTCAGACGGTCTTTTACTGCCGCTGAAGTATGACAAGATTTCCTTTCACGTTTGTCGTCTTAGAAAATGCAACGTCGCGTCCCATGACTTATTCACGATTTCCCGAGTGTGACTGAACCATATCTCACAAATGTACCGCCAGTCGCTCGCTGTTTAAAGCCATTTAACATTGTGGAAAAGCGAGTGATATTTATTATGCAAAAAAGCCAATGTTTTCCTTTTCCGCTTTTTCTCGCTTCTTTGTGATTCGACAGTCTTGAATTTAAGGCAGGTGTTTCTTACACCATCGGTAGCCATGGAAACGGATGTTTCATTGCGCATCTGATTGGTTCTCCTTTGTAAATGCTGGATATTAGGGAAAACGCTTCGCTTTTGGATGTTTTATAAAAACGGGTGAAGGTAATTTTCTCGAAAAAGTTAAATATTCCTATTTATCGAATAGTGGAAGTTGACATGTTTTCTTTTCTTCTCTCTACGTCATTGTCGATATTGCTTACTGTAGTCAAGTACCTGTAATATTGATCTATCAATTTTAGCCAAAAATACGTACACTTTATTTTGTAAAAGATATTGTTTTATAGGAAGCTTGTTTCTGAGTTGATCACTTTGTATAAATACAACTATAGAAGGCCAATATAATGGTAATTGAACTGAGTGGAGTGCAATTCGGTCTGAAATCATATGCGTAATTTCAAATTAAATCCGCCTACTCAACTACCTTTCAAAAACTTGGGAGTTTGCCTTTGTTACAGTTTTTTCTCCTCAGTGACACATTTACATAAAATCGGTTCAACTATAAAGCGGTTTTCAAGCTCGAATTCTTTGTAGAGGTTTTCATCCGCCCAATTTTCTAAAAAATGTCGCAACACACGTAAACTAGGCTGTGCTACTCACTAAATATAATTGTTTGTCATTTTGACCACAAGTGAAAGCTGTCCTTTGAAACTAGGTCAATACCAGTTGACTGTGGTTTCGACGGGAAGTTATTGCACTCTTAAGAAACAATTTAGAAAAAATAACAGGGCTCCAGTTAGCTCATCCATTTACCTTGAACGGAAAGTATTATGTTAAGAAAGAATTATTATTGTAGAGCTTTATCTTCTCATAAATCAACAATCTGTTGGAGACATCTTATAGAGACGGAAGAAGAAAATCAATCAAAAAGCAATGGAATTACAAACTTTTGAAAAAGAAAGGCTTGTTAAATTCGCTCAGCGGCGCTAGGAAACGGAAAAGTCGCCTGCCAAGTTACAAAAGCTGTTACCTTTGTTTGTAAGTAAAAATATCTCTATTAATTGAAATGATTTTCTTGCTTGTATTAGCATACATTAATTGTAAATCATGAAGCATTGGTGTAAATTTAGACTGAGATATCATCGCCTGACATTCCCTACTGTTAGGAAAATGAGTCCTTCACTGCGCCAATTCAGTGAGGTGTGAGTTCAAATTTCAGACGTTTGCTCGCAAGACTGTTCGGGATGATAATTTGTACAGAACCGTTTTCAAAGTTGATGGAAAAGACAACTTTCAAGTTATGACATCTGATGGCCAATCGGAGAATGTTTTCGGTCTTCCTCCAACCGTCCTCTGCAACCAGTACTCAGTCATACCCGGTCGGTCGGTAGGATTCGTACCCTTGTCCTCCCCACCCCTACCATTTCTTCCAGGCGTTTTTCCTTGTATTAGCCCCATCAAGAATGTATGGTTTGCCCCAGGCTCTCAGGGGACCGTTAGCTTAAAGGCAATCGCGAACATCAAAGGAACGCGCGTAACAGTGGGAAAGGAGGGTTATTGTTTACGTTTCTCATTACTAACAGCTTACACTGTTACATAACACCATCACCTCTATTTTACTATTAGTACGTTATTTTATTGTAACGTTCTGAAGGAAGGTTATCATCTCTTTACATTTGTAAAAGAAAGCCACATAAAATTAATTGGGAGTTGCGACCTACAACCTTGAAATTGAACTTTCGTTGAATAAGGTGACACAAATTATTGTAAAAACAAACTTAATGGAGGTAATAAAATTCTGATATTTACCCTGTCTATCAAATAACGTGCGCGTCACATATCTCACGGTATTATAAACTATTATCCCCTGGTATTCCCAGGTATAGGTATATTAATGTAATAGGGGTGATAACAATATACTAATAAAAGTACTTAATGTACATTTTTACTCGGTCACATGTACAACTCAAACCAAGAAGGTATTACTTTCATAAAAGCTATAGAAAAATTTATGCAACCCTAAAAAACTTAATGACATAAGTAATTACTTTCCAAAGAAAGGTGTTCAGTTCCAATATTTAACCTTTTACCTCCCAGTAGCGATCATCATCTAACCTCTCCTTACCCTGTCACTAGTTTGGCAACAATACAGGGCATAAGAATACAGGAAATCATCACCAGGATCAGTTGAGTCAATGTTTATACAAATTCTCCCAACATGTAACATATGAAATATCTGAAAACTGTCAGGAGAATACACATATTGATACCGGTAACTCCCAAGATCTGATTACTTATTCTCCTTTCTTGTTGCTATGTAGTCCCTTGTACATTAGTTAAGAGAATTTAGGGTTACATCAAGATAACACCCTCTGGCTGATTCGTTTGTCATTTCTCATCACGTGTCTGCTGGACAATTGATTTGATTTTATAAGGAGAAGTTATATGCTAATCAGTTATGGGCGTTAAAGGGTTAATATGGACGTTACAAGGTAATTTTTCATCCCGAAAAACACAAGAGGTTCTTCATTACAGAACAATGTGCAGAGCGTTGGACTAAACTTGCGTCTTATGAAATATGTTCATTTTGTCCCCAAAATGTTTACAAACGTAATAGACCATTTTACAGTTGTGGCTGAGTTACCTGGCCTGTGAATGGAAGTGAGGCTGAGGGTGACCTTGTTTTGATACAAACGATTCTGTTTTTCTTATGTAAATGAAGACTAATTAGCATTACAACAATATGATTTACATGGTAAAAACAGTGAGGTCCCTATCAATACAAGGTCACCGGCAACCTCGCTGCCATTCATAGGCCAGGTCACTGAGCGAACAACTGTAAAATGGCCTATTAAATTACCTAAATTTTTTATTAACGTTATTGATAAATGCTTGCATTCATACACTCTTTTTTTTTTATAAAAGAACATTTTTTATAAGAACGTTGTGGCTGAGATTAACCCAAATTTAAAAATATCCTAAGAACATACCTAGCGTGAGAGTCAGTTAAGAACGTCTTTGTTTTGCCTATTCGTTTTTTAACCAAGAGTTGGTTGCCATGGCATCTTGTTCGCGGCATCAGGTGGGTAAGCCACACAAGCATGTGACAAGCAACTTGAAAACACATCGCAACAAACAATGTACTTTGGTCGGTTTCCTCGTGAGGTCTGCATCGATTTATTGAAATACTATACCATGTAACGTAAGAACACTTTAAGAACGTTTTCAGGTTCAAATCGCAAAAAAAGAACGTTCAGCCTCAGCTACAAAATTAGACGTTCTTATTCAAGAGTGTATTTTCTTACTTCTCGCAATAAGAGGAATACTTAAGTCAAGTTTAAAATTTATCTCTTACACCTGTTTGCAACTGCTAAAAAATAAACCCATAAACAAATCCTAATCCCATTGCAAACGGTGTGCTTTCATGGTGTCAGAGGCCAACCTCAATATCTCAGTGAGTCCCCGCTTGTTTTGGTCACAGTCTTTTGCCGGAAGCGAAGGCCCTGAAAACAAAGTAATATCTTGATGTTTTTCGCGTGTGTTTCTCGTTCATTTGTTTGTTCGTTATCGTGTTTGAAGGAAGATTTCATGTAACGTTGTCGATGAAGAATCTAAGCAAAACATCATTTTAATATTTCCATCTTCTTCTCGGGCCTCTCCTACTTTCAATCTGCGCAATCTCGTACTCCCCATCTTCTTCCTCTTCAAGAGTAAACTGCACTGGCTCGTACTTCCGGTCTCTGAAAACCTGGAACGATGACACACTTCCGGTTGTCCATGACGTGACGGAGCCGGGCCGGGATTTCTGGTCGATGTCGATTTCCAGTTCGGTTGTTGCGTGACGTTGTTGCACGTCGATATCCAATGTAGTGGTTGTTTGAGGAGAAACATTATAATCCGTTTCGATGCTCTGTTGAGGTATGTATTCAACTGTCGTCTGCGGTTCCTGTAGTTGAATTTCAAACTCCCTAGTAGTAGTCTGGGGTGACAACGTGTAGTCTAAGGTTTGATGAGGACTCACGTTGATGTCCAAGGTGGCTACTTTTGGTTTGACGTCAATATCAATCGTAGATGTTTCCCGTCCTTTGATTTCAAAGCTGAGCGTGGATGTCTCTGTTTGATCATCTGAGAGCTCTCTCTCTTCCAGTTGTTTCTTGCACTGTTCGTAAGCTCTATGGCTGAGTATCAAGTCATCTTGTAGGCTGTGAATCTCACTTTCAAGCTCTTCAATTTTGCGCTTTAAGATGTCCACCTGGGTCATGGGAAAACAAGTCATATTAATTCATTATCCGAGTTTAAAAAAAATTAAGAAACTGACAAACTTTAGAAACCTTAGTTTCTAAGATGATAAGTTACGTAGGCCACAGACTCTCGTACTCGATAGATTAGCCTGTAAGTTGAGTGACGAAAGTAATAACCGTTTGCTTTTTTTTTTGACTTTACGCAGGGCTGTTATTGGTTTGCAAAACTAGCGCCACTTTGTCAACCACTAAGAACCAAACCAAAACTGTTCATGGCTTGCACACGCGCATTTTCCCGCTCTTAGCGTCGGCAACATGCAATTGCTTTGTGTTGCGATTGGTTGATTGCGCCGTTACTCAATTGAACTTTTTAAACTCGCAGTAATAAACACCACTATACTCAGGAAAATACTACGAGTACTTGTACTGCTCAGTGGCTTTCAGTTCAGTTATGACATTCAAACCATCTTCTGCAGCATAATAAACATTGTTTACTGAGAAACAAAGTGCTGCCTGCTCGGCGGTTTACGTATGAATGCTCAGCCGTGTTAATGTTTCGTTCACGGTGTAAAGACATTTGGAGGCCAAGGGCCAGATTTACGAAGCCCTCCTATGTTGAGATGTATCCTTAGTATTGTTTCCAGCAATAGGCCATTGATAACTAGTCTCCTTCGCAGCCGCTCGGGCCGGAGTCACGCAACGCTCCCCGTCCCCAAGCGTGGGGACGGGGAGAGTTGCGTGACTCCGGCCCGAGCGGCTGCGAAGGAGACTAATTGATAACAGGAGGGCTTCGTGAATCTAGCCCTGCAGGATGATAAACGTGAAGCTCAAGAGTAATAAAATTATCGATACAGCTAACCTGATTAGTCTTCTCCTCGCGTTCCAGGTTATATGACTGACACGCCCTTCGTTGTTCTTCAAGCTCTCGTTCCAGTCTCTCCATGCGATTCTGCTTGGCTGTGACGTCATTGTTAGCGTCGTTGAGCTTGCGGAGAGTATTTTGTAGATCATTTTCTAGTTTTCTGAGTTCAAGGCGAGTGTTGCTGACTTCTTGAGAGACTTGCTCCTTTTCTAGTGCTCTGGAATCGAACTCGCGCTCTACAATCAGCAGTCTTTCCTTTGCCGTCCTTAGTTGTAACTCTAATCGACGCTTTTCTTCTTCTAACTGTCGGTTAGAATCCTCAAACCTTGAATTAATAAACGAAAATAGTAAAATCAGTTGAGAGCGTGTTTACGTCTTTACTTGATGCCGATGTGACGTGTATAAAGGAGCACGAGCTAGGGGATCCTGGGTGAATATACCCGAGACACTGTATTTGTCTACCTGACACTAATCCTGGTGGCTGAAAAGTATCGATATCTTTGTTGTAAAAGAAACTTGATCTGCCAGAATAGCCAAAAAGAGATGAGAAAGAAAGTGATACCGCTAAGAAAATGAGGTTTTCTATTATGTTACTGGCGCTTTCATCTCGAACTCGAAGCAAAGTCGTATCTGTGATGAAATCTATGAAAAGAACCCAAAACGTGTAATCAAAATTGCAGTAGTCACAAAAGCGGACAAGTAAAATTTCCCGTTTTATAGTACACTCAACAAAATTACTCAATTCTGACTGGTCGAGAGCAGTACAATTAATCCCAAATAGTACCCCGTAGGAGTACCTATTACGTTTCCATAACAACGGCGCATAAGTTCGTAATTTTGTTGAATGTACTATAAATAAAAAATCGCACGATCTTCTCGTACTCATGATTTTCAAAATCACGAGTACCTATTAATCCCGAATTGTACTCGAGGTCGTGCGATTTCCTATACAAATTTAACAACAAAGCTTTTTCTTCGTACCTACTACATCTTTCAGTTGCAACAACTAATCATTTCTCCCACACACCCGATCATTACATTATAAGAGCTTTGAGCTAAACTCTTTAAATTAAAACATGAATGAGCGAGTACCTTCTTAACTTGCTCTTACAGTCGCCGAGGTCAAACTCCAGAGTTTGCTTGTCGCGAATCAAGGTTTCTTTCTCTATTTCAATTCTGGTGAACCTCTCCTTTATCACAGTGTATTCATAATAAATCTCTTCCTTTTCTTTCCTCGCCTGTACCGCTTTATCAGCTTTGTCGTTCACAGCTAACTGTGTTTTAAGCCTTTCAATTTCTCCCGCGAGTTCCCTGTTTTCTTCACCGAGATTAACTTTTTCATTTCTGAAATTCTTAATTTCTTCTTGCATCATGTTTTTCTCTCTTTCCCACGCGTCCAGTTCTCGTTGTCTTGTCGCAGCCTCCCGCTGTAATTTCTCCAACTCTCTCTTTACCCGCCTCAGTTCGTCTTGTACCTCAGATTTACTCAGTTTAGCTGCGGAAAGTTCTTCTTTGAGGCTGCTCTTTTCACTTTCAGTTGAATCATACTCGTACTTGTGCATTGACAACTCTCGTTTTAATCTCTCAATCTCTAATTGGGCGGTTCTGAGGTCATCCTTGGCAAGCACCATTTCTCGCCTCATCTCCGATATCTCATCCTTTAGCTTCCCATTCTCTTCCTTGCAGTTATCCTTTTCAGTTTTCATGGTTGCCAACTTATCTTTAATGTCTTGATTCTCGTCTTTAATGAGCCGGATCTCCTCCTCTACCCGTGATTTATCTTTTTGTAAGATGAAGGCTTCTTCTCTGAAATTATCCCTCTCTTGACTCCAACTGTCTTTATCATCCTTGCAATAAGCTAACTCTCTCTTCAAAGTGGAAACGTCAAAGTTAAGCGAGCTTATTTGCGCGTTTAGCTCACTGACGAGACTATCTTTCTCAAACAGATTTTGTTGATGTTCGTCGATAGACCTTTCGTGTTCGAAACCCTTCTCGGATAATTCCGCTTCGCTTTTGTGAAGTCTGGCGAGAGCCTCCTCCAACTCATCGTGTAAACGATTCTTTTCCAGTGTGGAGCTATTTTTGTATTCATCCAGTTGCCGTTGCAAGTACTCTGCGTCCCGGGTTTTCTCGTCTAGTATCCTCTGAAGACGAATCAGCTCCTGGCTTTTTGCATGCTGCTCATCGAAGATCTCCTTCTTCTCTTGAATGAGACTGTAATATGTCTTTTCTAGCTCAGTATACTTTACCTCAACAGAAGACACCTTTTCTTCAAGGTACATCTTCTCTTCAATACCAAAGCTGTCACTCTTGAGTTGGTGAATCTCATGGCGTGTACTGAACAGTTCATTACCAAGTTCACGTATCTTCTCTTCTGATTCCTCCAATTTCGCGCTTAGTGTTTTGTTGTCATCTTGAGCACGATCATACATGTTTTCCACCCTTGTTAGCTCCCCCTGCAACTCTAGAATTTCCAGTTGAAGATCATTCGTTTTGTCTTGAGTGTCCTCTCCTCTGGTTTCTAAATCTTTCAATCTTTTTTTCAAAGATTCGATCTCATTTTGTAGGGCCTCTTTATCCTGTTGGCAATACTGGTGTGCTATCACCATCTCCGAAGCTTTTTTGTGTGTCTCCAGTAACTCGCGCTGCAGTCTTAGCTTCTCATTTTCACTCTCTTTGCAAAATCTCTCCAGCTCCCAGCATTTATCTGAGCTGGTTTGAAGATCAAGCTTCAATCTTCCTATCTCTTGTTGGTGCGCGTGCCAATCTCCAGACCCAAGGCTTCCATCCTGGTAATCTCGAAGATCTTGTTTCAAAAACATCTCTTTCCTTGTCTTGCTCGTTTGCAGTTCTTGTTCAACATCTGCCACTTTCTTTCTCAAGTACTCCAACTCATTCTGCAGTATCTCATTGTGCACCTCGCTCGTTTGACTATTATCTTGTAGTGTACAGGCTAAATTATGCGCTGAGATCTTCTCACTTCGCATCTTTTCTTTCTCGTCTTCGCAAGCTTTTAGGTTTCGCCTGGTTTCTTCTAGTTCTTCTGTAATCATTTCGAACTCATGGTTGATTTTCTCTTTTTCATTGACATAATCCTCACAGACACTTTCTTTTTGGAGGATTTCCCTCTTGAGTGTGTCTACCTCATCCACAAGGAATGTCTTCTGTTTTTTTAACTCATCCATGGTGGCTGCTTTCTCTTCAATTTCCCTGTTTAAATCAGCGACCTTATTTTCTAATCCCTTGATATTCCTCTTCAAATTACTAGCATTGTCCCGATCGTTCAAACTGGTGTTCCTTAAGTCATCCATTTGTCCAAGCAAATCATCTCTCTCTATGTTACTGTCTTTGAGTTCACGCTCCAAGGTTAAAATGTTATCTCTCAGGGCCGCTAGTTGATTGTGCTGCTCAGACATCTCTAGTTGTCCGAATCTGTATGACTCTTCTGTCTCTTTGGCTCGACGTTCAGCAGCTTTTGCTTCCTCTTCCCAATTTCTTGCCTTGTCTTTCCACGTGTCACCCACCTCTTCCAATTCAGTAATCTTGCTTTGGAACTCTAGAACTTCGACTTGAAATAAATCGTTCTTCTCTTCCGTCTCTCTTACCACGTTTTGCAATTCATCCAATCGCTCGTTCTTCGTCTGTAGCTCATATTCTAACTGGGTGACCTTCTTGTGGGACTCAAGATTCTCTCGCTCTAATTCTGTCTCCCTATCACGAATTCTGTTAAGTGAACATTCCATCAATGCCAGCTTCTTTTCATAATTTAGAATATCCCTGCTCATATCCCTCTTCTGGCTTTCACTCAATTCGTAACTCGCCTCGAACGAAGCTAACTTCCTTTGTGCCTCACTGGCTTCTCCTTGGAAAGTTTGCTTGGCCAATTTAACCTGTTCGTAAGCCACCTCTAATTCACTCAGCCTTTTCTTGGTTCTCTCAAGCTCCAGTGTTGTCTTAGCGTAATCGCGACGAGCCGCCTTGTTGTCTTCTTGCACCTCCATGAGTTCTCTACTTACCACAGAAAGTTGTTCTTCGGATTTTGTCTTGGCTGTGACCACTTCGCCATAGTTAGATTTCAAGGAGTCTAAATCTCGTTTAACTTTAGCAAGTTGGCCTTCAAGTTCCTCCTTCTCCTTCTTCGATGATGTCTCGTCTACTCCGAAGTCAATCCCGGGGACTGTTGATTCCAGTAGTTGCGTGTTAAGCCCTTCTTTTTCTTTCCTCAGCATCTCACAGATCAGCTGTGTTTCCTGATATGAGGTCTCCAATAGCATTATTTCGCTTTTCAGTTTCTCACATTCACTTCTGTTTCGATCAGCGGCAGACTCTATGCCTAACATGCGCTCTTTACTTGCCTCCAACTGATGCTTCAAATCTTTGTTTTCGTGGTCAAGTTTCTCTGAGTTAAACTTAGCATTAGCGAGATCTTTCCTTAGATTTTCAACTTCATTTTCGAGGCTCTTCCTCTCAGACTGAAGTTTCTCAATTGCAGCCATTTTGCTTTCACTCTCCCTGTACTTGAAGTCGCTTTGTTGTTCCTGTTCCATGAGTTTTCTCTGGCTTCGATTCAGTTCTGACTTGAGATTTTCAACCTTCAGTTTTGCCTCTTGCAGTTGGGCCTGCAGCTGACTTCTTTCTTTAGTCTCCCTCTGCAATTTTCCCTCAGTTGTAGCTAATTTAGTCCTATATGTACTGATTTCCTGTTGTAGCTGGCTCTTCACGGATTGGCTCGACTGATAAGCGACCTCGAAGTCTGTTGCTTTCTTGCGTGCATCCAAGAGGTCTTTCTGTTGTTGGGCTTCCTTGTCAAGACTCGCAGTTAATGCTAATTCCATTTGCGATACTTTTTGTTCCGCATTAAACAGATCGTCGCTTAGACTCTTTATCTTGGCCTCATTAATACCGCCAAACGCTTCCATTCTTGTCATCTTATTCTTGCAGACAATCAGCTCTTGGTCAAGGGCTGTTATTTTCTTGTGTGAATCGATGGACTCTTTCTGGAGTTCTTTGTCTTTTCTTTCAAGATATTCAACTGTATGCTCAAGCTCAGCTATTTTACCTTGCAGCACATTCACTTCTCCTTGTAATGTCGATTTTACCCCATCGCAATCTTTACGTTCCAGATCGATCTTGGTCAGTTTATTGTTAAGGTCCCTTAACTCCTTTTCCTTGTCTTCCTTCTGAGAGAAAATCATCTTGTAGTCCGCTTGTAAAGAGGTTAACGAGCTGTTCATGGACGACAGCTCTTCTAAAGACTTTTCTTGCTCTCGCAAAATGATAGTCAACCTACTCTGCAGGTCTGTGCTTTGCTGCTTCACGGCTGTTAACTCGCCCTCGACCCTGCTCTTCTCCCGTCGTGCCCCGTCTAAAGCTATCTTCATCTCCGATGTATCTCGTTTCAAAACAAGGCACTCCTCCTTTAACTTGTCATTGTCATCTACTGTGCTGCTATTCCGAGCTTCAACATATGTCAGCTTTTGCTGCAAGGATGTTAGCTCAAACTGTTGGTTCTCAGATTCTCGTTGCACGGCCTGGTATTTCTCTCTAAGATCCTCAGCAATATCTTTGCTGGCTTCGCCATCTTTCCTTAGCTTTTCATTTTCATTTCTGAGCTGTTCAATAACACGTTCCAACTCTCCTGCATCCGCCTCTTGCACTTCAAGCTCTGTTTGTAATTTACTGAGTTCTTCTTGAACCTGGTCATGTTTCTCCTTCTCGACAGTGAGCTCTTCCATCAAAGTCTTTAACTCTTTCCCTAACGTCTTCACCTCAGAATTTAAGGAACCAATTTGACTTTCTTTCTCAACGTCACTGCTTCTGTGCATCTCAAAACTCGTTTCCTTTTCTTTTAAATCCCTCTGCAACTCAGCAACTTTTTCATGGCCCTTCGCTATTCTGCCTTTAGCGTCCTCGAGTTCGTGTCGCACGCTAGCCAAGTCTCTTAGTGCTTGGTATAATTCCTGCTCCAGGTCGGAAACCATTTCTTGCTTTTCGCCAAGCTCTCTATTCAACCCTTCATTCTCTTCCAGTGCTGTTTGAAGACGCAGTTCAAACTCTGAACTTTGCTTCAAAGCGTCGAACAATTCCTTGTTGACCTTGTCTTTCCTTTGCTGTATTATCTCCAGACTAGACCTTGCTCTAGAAACCTCCTCTTGAAGACTACCGACATCGCGCTGCAAATTGCTGTTCTCTACCTTGAACATTTCGATCGTCTCCTCTTTGCTTGTCAAGTCCCTGTTGTGAGACTCTAGAATAATTTCCTGTTCCTGAAGTTTGCGTTGAAGACGAATAAGCTCGTTATCGCTGTCACCGCCTTTTGATGTAGACAGATGAACCTGTTGCTCCAAGCCCTCTTTTATCTTCTCCACGCGTTGAAGTTGTGTTTCCAGAGAGAACACTTTGTTTCTGTTCATTTGAGCTTCGGATCTCAAGCTCCCTAGCTCTTCGCGATCCTCGTCACGTGACGATCTCGTGACGTCCAGCTCGGCCTGGAGGGACTGGACCTCTCGCTCCAGGTCATTTCGATCATTTTGGCTTGTACGGTAACCAGTTTCGAGGCTTGAAATTTGAGATTCTAACACCATATTCTTCTGCTGAAGTTCGCCTTCCTTTTCCTTGAGTTCTACAAGTTGTCGCTCCACATCTTCCAGTTTGCTTCTCAGGGTATCAGCATCGCCTTCTCCCCTTCGAACAGCTTCTTTGTTTATCTTTATAAGGAAGAAAAGAAGAAACAGAAAATCTTGAGTCCGATTAGAAAGGGATTTGAAGTCCGAGAATGACACACGCCGCGACCTTTGGCTTGCGATAGCGAAGCTATCTTTTTGAAAATTGTCGCGTCGCCAGCGCGCGGTGGTCGCTACATGAGTCAGTGATTTTGTCGCGAAAATTTGAACTCATTGAATTTCTAGTGCTTTTTTTCTGCGATTTTTTAAGCTGTCACCATCGCATCACTTACACGAGGGTGGCAACACATTGAATTTTTAGGGCGCGCTGGCGACGCGACAATCTTCCAAGCAATCGCGTCATCATCGCAAGTAAAACAATCGCTCGTGGTTATGAGTCAGTGGTTGAAATCATAAAGTGTAACCATTGTACAAGTACCTTCAAAGCACCTTCTGCCTCCGCTAGCTGCTGTAGTGCAGAGTTCAAGCTGGTTTCGAGTTCCTTCCTCTTCGTTATTAACAAATCGTTCTCTGTCTCCTTGTCCTTGACAGTGTTTTTGAACCGCTCGAATTCCTCCTCTAAGATTCCCTTAGCCTCTTTTAACTGTTTAATAGAGCTCTCTCTGGCGTCCAGTGTTCCTTTAAACACCTCACACTGCCCGCTCAGCTCCGTAACTTGCCTCTGGTATGTTATCATATCATCTTTGTATTTCACGGCAGTTTGTTTGTACTCCCCAAGCTGGAACTCAAGATTGTCAGCCAAACTTTGAGACTCGTCCAGTTGGCTTTTAAGTGTGAATAGATCGTCTTTGAATTTATTTGCTTCATCTCGAAATCGTTCCTTCTCAGCCACTGCCTTCCTTAGCTTAGAATCCAGTTCAGTTGCCTTCTTATGCTCTTCAAAGTTGTCACGCTGCAGGCGGATTATCTCTTGTTTCAGACGGTCACTCTCTTCCTTCACAGAAACGGTGTTCTGCTTCAGGCTGTCTCTCTGCCCTTCCAGAAACAGTTTGCCGTTTTTCAGCTGTCGTATTACGTCTTCTTTTTCGTCCACTTCCTTGTTTGTCATATCGAGGAGCAGTTTTTGTTCAGCAATTTTCTGTTCCAAATTCAAGGCTTTATCAAGTGCGGCGGACACTTGGGTATCTGCGTCCGCCAGCTGCGTGGTCAGCGTTCCTCGCTCGTTGCACTCATAATCATACTTGTACTCCAGGTCAGCTAACTTCCTTTGAACAACGATTAAATCTTGTCTGGCCTCTTTCCTCTCTCGGTCGCTCTTCTTAAACAATTCATCAAGATCTCGCAATTTCTTCCCCAAACTTTCGTTCTCACGCTTCATTTCGTTTCCTTGCTGTTTGGAGAGTTTACATTCCGATTTCAATGCAAGGATCTTACTGCATGCACTTTTCAGTTCATGCTTAAGGTCGCTCTCCGTTTGCGCTGTTCTCCTGATCAAACCCTCATATTCAAGACATTTTGAATTGGACACCTGGATTTCCTTTTCCAAAGCTAACTTCTCCTTCTGTAAGCCAGCGACCAAATCCTCCAACCGCAAAAAGTCATCTTTATAGCGCTTAATCTCATCGACAAAATTACTGATATTTTTCTCGTTTAGATCATTCTTTGATTTGCTTTCTTCATACTCGGAACGTATGTCATCCACCTCGCTTTCCACAGCTGCTTTTAAAGCTCTAAGATCTTCGATTTTGGAATCCATTGCCCTGTTTTGGTTTCTAAGTTGCTCCATGATCAGCTGATTCTCTTGTAATTCTCTCTGTGCTCTTGAGGAATCTTCAGTTTCTTTACTCAGCTTTCTTGCAGTTTCATCCAAACTCTGCTTTAACCGATCTCTTTCCCGCTCTAATATCTTAATTTGCTGCTCCTGCTCTGTGGTCTTCTCAAAGACGACGTTTAATTTTCGTTCCATTTCATCTCTTGAGTCAAGAATATCTTGTAGTTCTTGTTTTGCTTTCTCGTCCCTACTCTCGTACTCCAACAGCTTCAGACTCATGTCTTCTTGCGCCCCTTGCAGAGTCTCACAAGATACCTTGATCGTCATTCCCTCTTGCCGCAGCGTTTCCAACTCCGTCACCAATTCAGCAATTCTCTGGTGTAATTCTTCGACTGTTTTCTCTTTCTTTGCGAGAGACTTCTTCAGAGACTCTGCTAATCCTTGTTGTTCTTTCGTCTGGCTTCCAATCCTCATGTTTTCCTCTTTGAGTTCAATATTTCTATTTCTTGAGTCGTTGAGCTGTTCCTTAAAATTACCTCTCTGTGTTTCCAGTGCGCTAATCGTTGATTCGAACTGTGTCAGTTTGTTGCGGCTGATGAAAAGATCCTCCTCCAAGGCGTCCTTCTTCTCACGAAGACCAGTGATTTCCTCATCGTGTTGTGCTGTGGTTTTCTCGAGGATTGTTATCTGCTGCTTGAGATTTAACTGCTCACTGTGGGCCGTATCCAACTGAATGGAGTAACTAGCGTTTTTTTCTTGAGCCTCTCTCAGCTGATCTCTAGCTTCTTCCAATTCTTTCTTTACTTCTTCATAATATGATTCCATCACTGAAACTTTCTTTCGTAACGAATTCAGCTCCCCCTCAAGATCGGATATCTTATTTTTACAAAGATTGAGCTCTTTGTCGGTCAGCGTAGCTCGTTCTTCGTTTTTCTTCAAAACAGTCTCCAGCGTTAAAACTTTCTTGCGATTCACTTGAAGTTCAGATTCAATTTGTTCCTTCTTTCGTGACGCTGTCTCCCATATTGGTTTCATCCGAATGACCTCATCACTGGTTTCCCTCCACTTCTCTTGTAGCTTGCGCCGGTCATTCTCCAGTCGCAGCAGTGCTTCTTTCTTCTTGTTTACTTCAGAGTTGAGATAATCATTTTCAGTTGTTAGTGTAGTTATCTTGGTCTTGCACTCCTCGATGATTCTCTCCTTCTCAAACAACTGGGCTGAAAACTCACTGAATGCTTTTTCGTTCTTCTCCAAACGCATTTTGACAACAGACAGTTCTTCCGCAGTCCTCTTGCTTGTAACGTTTAGATCTCCTGATTGGAATTCCAGAGTTGCTTTCTCTCGTTGTGTTTGCTCTAAAACGACCTCAAGTTTGTTGACTTTCTGTTCCAGCACCATCACCTGGCGTTGCGTGTCCAATTTATCTTGTTCACACGTTTGATACGATCCCTGTAGCTCAGCTAGTCTTTTGTAAAATGAGTGTATCTCCTCTTCGAGTCTTTGTTTCTCGTGTTCACACAACTTGTATATGGCTTCAAGTTCTTGAAACTTCTCTTGATTTTCCAATAGCTCGTCTTGGAGATCTCGTTTGTCTTGTTGAAGCAAATCGTTCTGTGTTTGGTACTTTGCAAGCTCTTCACTTGTTTGTTCTAAAGTTGTTTCTAGGGTAAAATACTTTCCTCGTAACTCTGAAATACTGCTATCTTTATTCGCCGAATCTTTCTTTAGTACATCCAGGCTTCTTTGGCAGTCGTACAAACGATTTTGCACCGTCCCTAGCTCATCCTTACACTTTAACAGTTTTGCCCTGACATCTTCCAGTTGCTCCTTGTATTGCGCTTTCTGTTTTTGTTCGCTGCTGAGTTGACCTTCAAGTTTTGTCGTCCGATGCCGAGTGCTGTCCAATTGCCTTTCCAGATCATCATTTTCTTCCTCGTTTCTCTGAATGGTCTGTCTTAGTTCCATCAACTTCCTCTCTGCGTGAGTGAGTTGTTGCTTCAGATCCTCCCTCTCCCGCTCGCTACACTCATACGCCGACTCAACCTCCGACAAACTTCTGTGCGCCGCATCCAATTTCTCTTCTAGCTCACCAATTTGTCCAAACTTGTGGCCATGATCCGCCTCTAGCTGGGAAGCCTTGCTCTTGATCACTGTCAGCTCGTCCTCGAGATCGCCAATAACCTTACGAGCCGCGTTTAGCTGAATTTCTAGATCCTTGACTTTTTCCTGAGCTCTGGCGTACGATTCTTCTACGGTGGTAAGTTTATTTGTGACTCGGTACAACTCTCGTTGGATTTCTTCCTTCTCCGATCGTAATGTGGTCATCGTAAATTCCAGCTCTGTGATTCTGTCACCTGCAGTGTGCAAGTCACCTAGAACGAAGGGAAAATCAAATAGTTAACCTGGCGAGCCATGCAATCCAAATGCACAACTAGTTCCTTAATACTTGACTTGTGCCTTGCCCTGCACTAGGGCAGTATTGAAGTTGCAAGTTGTCTGCTCTCCACAAACCTGCCTCCATAACAGAAGGAGAGACCTAAGGTTGCACGCCACAGCGTTTCATAACATACCATCGCAAGGTTTCCCATTCTGTCAAACAATGAAGCTGTGCAGGGAAAAGTTGTGTCGTGTCAACAAACCTCAAGTCGGACAAGTAATCGACAAGCTAACCAGCCTTTTCAATTTTGTTCTGGCACTGCTGCAGTTGGCTTAATTTATGGGAGAAGCCGGGGACGTTGAGCGGTGCCAGACAGGTTACCTACCGCGGACAATTAAAAACTATTTGTGTAGAAAAGAAGACAACTCACTTTCTAAGATGTCTCGCCTTTGCTTCACGGCTTGGCCAGTCATCTCGTTTTGTCCTAGTTCCATCTTGAGCTGCTCTATTTTCCTCTGTAGGAAGCACTTTTCGTCTTCTAGCTTCTCTATCAACTGACTTCTGGCCAAAAGCTCCTTGCGATAGGTATCACATCTTTGCTGGTGTTGAATGAATTCCTTTTGTAGATACGTGTATTCGTCTTTGGTTCTCCTCAACTCGTCACGCACCTCGTCAAGTTGTTCTTTTAAAGAGTCACGTTGTTTCATAACCACTTGCACCTGCGACTCAAACTTGCTGAACTTCAGTTGATTCGTTCGCACGTCATTTTGATGTTCTTTTTGGCTTTTGTTAAACTCGTTTTCCACTTCGTTAACCACTTTTTGAGCATTCCGTAGCTCCTTCTCCAAACCTTCATGTTCTTGTTTAAGAATGTTATATGTAGTTTCCCATTCCTGAACTTTGTCCTTTGCCGCCCGCATTTCCTGCATGAGCTCGTATCTCTCCATATCAAAAGACTCCACATTGGAAGCCGTGTTAACCAGTTGGACCTGAATGCTCTCCAGCTCCTTCTCAATAGTTTCTTTCTCCAATCGAATCCTTTTGTTCTGAGTCTCTTTGGAGTGAATATCTTTGTGGTATAATTCAGAGTCTCTCTGTAGTTCTTGAAGTTTTGTTTGTGTCTTGTGCAACTCATCTTGATATTTCCTAGCTACATCCCGTGTTTCTTCCAACAGCTGTTGTATATGTTGTTTCTGCGCTGATAAACTCTCAACCTGGTGTTCGAGCTTTGTGATTTTCACTCGATCTGCTTCTCTTCTAGACTCGCCATCGCTTTTTCTTGCCTTGTACAAGTTCTCGAGTTCTGAAAGCTTTTTCCTCGCATCCAGTATTTCCCGTGAAAGTTCTTCTTTCTTGGCTTCAGAGCTATTAAACGCGCTTTCAATCCTATTGCTATTGTCTGTATGGGCCAATAACTCTTTTTCCAGTTTCTCAATAGTGCTTCTACAAGTTTCCAACTCCTGGCGAAGTTTCCTCTCATGTTCTTGTAGCTTTACATGCGCTCTTTCCATTTCGGTGTTCTTGGCTTCCAGAGAAACAACCTCCTTTTGAAGCTGCAGGTTTTTCTGTTGCCTGGAGTCCCGGTCATCTTCAAGTTCTTTCAAATGAGCACCCATCTCTGAAAGTTGATTCTGAACTAATTCAAATTCAACTTCAATAGACTTTGTGTCGGGAATATAACTTGATGAAAGCTCTTCAGATTCGTTCATGGCCGATTCCAACTCCCTTTTGAGTGCTATATTCTCTCGCTTCAGCTGCTGAACAAGATTGTCCCTCATGTCACTGTCTTTCGTAAGTCTTTCAAGCTTTCTGGCGTTGTCTTCCAACTCTCTTTCCACTTTGCTAAAATCAGCTTTACATTTTTGAAGCTCCATGTCCTTAATTTTCAAATTCTCTTCGTGTCCTCTTAGTTCCTGAACTTCATTTTCAAGCCCGCTTACCTTTGTTCTCAACACGAGGGTGTCCTGCTGTGAGGTTCTTTTTTCGCTGTCATGACTCGACTCTAACCTAGAAATGTTCCTCTGGGCTTCCAAAAGTTCCTGCTGCAGACGTTCCTTGTCTTGCTGAATCTTCTCGCACATATCTTTCCACTGGGCATTGTTATCCTTCATGGAATTTAACTCGTGCAGTAATTTTTCCCGCTCTTGTCTGAAACGCCCACAATCTTTTTCTATCTCGGAGTTCTTTTGTCGTTCACTCGCTAACTCAATTTGGATGCTTCCCTTCTCACGTTGACAGGCGGCGAGCTCTTTATTTAAAGTCTCAAAGTCGTGTTTGAAACGTTGAATTTCTGCTTCCAAGAGTTCTTTTTCTCCCTTTAGCTGGTTCACCGTTTTGTCCTTCTTGTGAAGTTCCGAGGTTAGCTGCTCGGTTTTCTTCTGCTCTTCATACCATTGGTTGTCTCGTCGCTTTCCGTTATCCGCCACATTCATTATTCTCATATTGGCTTCCTCTAATTTCTCTAACAAACTTTGCTTCTCGCTAACTGTCCGCTGCAGCTGTTGTTCAGTCTTGTTAAACTTGTTCTCTAGAACTTTCATCTCTCGGTGAAGATCTACTTTCTCCTGTCTATGCTGTTCAACTTTCGCTTCAAACTCTCCAAGCTTTTTATGTGACGACAACACATCTTGGTGAAGTTGCACTTTCTGTTGTTGGCAATTTTCATAAGCATTCTTCAATTGCGCCATTTTAGTGTTTGCTGGAAGCAGCTCCTGCTGTAATTGAAGCTTCTCTTTTTGGCAACTTTCGTAGGCGCTCTCAAGCTTTGCCAACTTTTTTCGAGCGACCAGTAAGTCATTTTCAAGTCGCTTCTGTTCAGTAGTCTCTTCAACCACGTCCGCTAGAGAATTCCTCTGTTTGTTTTCCTGCAATTCACGCTGTAGTTTTTCGTTCTTAAACTTGCAGTCTTCGTAACTGCCTTGCAACTCAGTGAACTTTTGTTCAGTAGCGAGGAGTTTTTCCTGTAGATTGTCCCTTTCACGGCCAATCTCTGTCTGCGATACTTGCACAGCGGTCTGCATAGACTTGAATTTATCAAGTTCAGTTAAGCTTGCTTCCAATCTCTCCCGGATCTGCTTGATCAAGTTATCTTTGGCAGCAAGTTCCCTTGTGTGATTCCCATTCATCATATGCTGTTCCCGCAGCTGAATTTTTATTTTAGCCAATTTATCTTTATCTGCATGACTGTGCGAGCCAACTTCTTCTATTTTTTGCTTTTCCAGTCCTCTCTGTCTTTTCTCGTTTTCTAATTCAGTTTCCAGCTGGCAGACTTTGCTTCGGCATGATGTCAACTCATGCTGGAATTTTCTCTGCTCCTGTAAATATCTATTGCTCTCGGCTCGGCTGGCTGCCAGTTCACTCTTCAGTGATTCCACTTCAGTTTCTAAGGTGGCTTTTGCAGCTTTCAGTCTCTGGATAAGCGTCTCTTTGGACGATATTTCATTCTTTTGGACTTCGTGGTGTCTCTGATGTTGCAGAAGCTGTGTTTGCATGTTTTTGAACTCTTGAATCAACTGTTCCCGCTCTGTTTGAAGCTGGTACTTCTGTGAAACGACTGCTTTCTTTAACCGCTCTTCAACCTCCGACATCTTATTTCCGAGTTCTATCACGTAATTCTCATCAACTCTTGGCGATGATTCTCCGTGGCGAGGGCCCGATGTCGAAGAGAATCGATACGATTCTCTTGTGCTGACCACATCGCCTCGTTTACCGCTCTCCAAATTGCGAATAATTTCTTCATAATGCGACGCAGTATTTATCAACTCTTGCAATGTCTGCCTGTCTTTCGAAACACTTTCCATCGTAAACACAAGCCCGTGCTGACCCTGCTCGGTCTCGCGTGTTTCGCTCCCCGTGCGTACACTCGAATGGCTTTGTTGCTGAAGCTTTAACTGGCTTTCTAACCAGTTCTTATCCACGCGAACCGCGGACAACTCAGCTTGCAAAGCGCTTAATTTATCGAGTGTTTGTAGTCGCTCATTTTGGGTAGTCTCCAGAACCTCTTGCAGTCTGTCATTTTCTTTGTGCAACCTGCTGATTGTGGCGTCCTTAGCCTCAAGGGCCCCTCTAGCGCGTGCGTACTGCTGATACACCTGCTCAGTGTTTTGATACGCGTTGGTTAGCTCCTCTCGAAGCTGTTTAACAGCAATCTCTTTACTTTGCACGGTGCTGTGAAGTTCTTGTACTTCATTTTTATGACAAGCGAGCTCGGTTGAAACAGCCCTAGTATCTTTCGATTCGCGAACCGCCTTAACTTCCTCTCGAAGAACTCGAATAAGATTTTCTTTCCCCTCGACTGCTGCTTTCAGTTCTAAGTTTTCTATTTCAAGCCTGAAGATGTTTACTTTATCTCTATCTTTTCGTCTGGTGTTGTCGTCCATAATACACTAAGATTTTAATTTGCCTTGGATAACACTGACCCTAAAAAATAGACAAGATACAATTATATTTTAGTTTAAATATTTTGCCCAAAAATCGCGTCGGCTTAGAAATCAAACGTGGCAATCAAATCAAATTTAAGCCATTTTGCCAACAGAGTAGCTAGCTTTCGCTTACAAATCGCAAGGTGCCAAAATATTTACTTATTTTTTGTGTTTTAGTTGGCGGTTAAATGATTGAGGCTAAAGCCAATAATTATTACGAGACGAAACCATATGGTTTGCGTTTTCATGGAAACCTAATTGCGTCTGGGCTTTTCGGCCTGGGGGCATTGTTTACAAGCCGTAGAGCTCGTGAATAAAAGAATTTTTTTCTCTTTTTGATAGTACAGCAAGACCAAAGTATTGTCACTAAGTTTAATTTAGTTGTACAAGACCGAGACTTATTGCAAGGATAAGAACATTTTAAAAAATTTCCCTCCATGATTTAAGTTGTGTATTTTACCATCTCTGCTGTTAACAAACTGTATATATATATATATAGGTCTTAAACCAAGTGAAATATTCCTTAGTCTGCTATCGAACATATCAATATTTACATCGGTTGGAAAACAAGTGACTAGTATGACCTGCTTCACTAATTTTTTATGTCCATACTTTTAGGAATCTAATATGTGAGGTAAATAACCTGTTTCACTAATTCTTTTTGTCGATACTTTGAAGTATATAATTTCCGAAGTAAACGAAGAATGTAAATGAAAGAGCTCGATTCGAATTACGGTATCAATATTAGAATGCAACGAACGAATTTGTTTATTCCACGGCAAAACAAGCTAGCGTGCTTTGACATCAAGATATGTGGCTCCCTACCAGATACAGAAAGTGTATGATATGGAAATTTATCTCCGGAAGCGAATCTTAGCGTTGTTAACAACTTTTCTCCAGTCATATTTATTTCATAGGTTTTCACAGCTTTCCAAAAAAGATGATAATATTTTCACTCTTTTAAGATATGGAACTTTATCTCATAGTAAAAGTATGCCAAAATATTTTTTGCCACTTTTTCTAGAAAATACCGCCTTATTTTATACCTTGATGTACCTAGACAGAGAAAGTAGAGTTTAAAATTTGTTAAAGCTCGATTTGCTTATCAAGCTTAATATTGATGTAAAATATTTTCTAATTGCAACTGAAAACAAAGCTATTGAGTCTGGCGTTGAATGTCACTAAACGATATCAAAGAGCTGAATATTCCATAATTGTTGCAATTAGAGCACTCGAGTGAAGAAAATGGAAAAAAACTCACTGGAAAGATACAAAACTGATAATTTTATACGAGAATTTTTAACTCAATCGGTTTCTTTTTGTGTAATAAAACAGCTTGAAACAACAAAAATGGATTTTTAGAAATTATTAAAAACCTTAGTATGCGAAGAAAAACCTACCTAGTTTATGCTCATTTCATCACACGGTGAGAATAGCATTATCAAACACCTTAAACGGTGCAGACTCGTCAACCGACTTCCTTGAAACAGAAATTGAACCGCTCAACTTATCTACTGCATCAATTAAATTCGATATTTCCATTTTTGTCAGGTCTTACTGACCGCAAGGTAAATAGCGCCGGCGGAGGTCTTTTATCAAATCATCTTGCGTTTAGCGAGTTGTCCATATGGTAGCTGGCCAATCAGGGCGTAGTATTTTCCCGCCATATTTACAAACATTGCTATTCAGGACGAAGAAAAGTGAGCGACACCATACTCATGACACAGCACCTGAGCAATTAGCTTGACATAATAGAAACGGAAATTTTGATTCCCCTGTTGTGAGGGTCTGGATGTGGAGGGGAGGGGAGGGAGGCACATGTCGGTTGTCAGTTAAAATTTCATTACTTTCTCGGTTACAATTTTCCACCGTTGTGGGTTGTCGGTAAATCTCAGTTAATAATTAAAAATGCAAATTAATAATTCCCATATAATTTGCCCAGTTTTAATACTTTAAACTCTAGACCAAGTGTAAAACTTGTCAGTAATAATTCATTATTTGATTGCACTTAAACCTCGTTAACTCTGTTTTTTTAGCAACGTGATCGTCTGCCCCGCTTTTGTTTTCAAATCTAGGATAGAATCACCAAAGCTTTTATTCTAGATGTAAATTTGTTTTCCTGTAGATTACAGGGCATCAAAGTAAATCAAAGAGGTAAATTAGACAAAGAGTGAAACGCCCACTCAAGCCCATGGGATACGTAATTTTGTTAGCTACGGAAGTCTTTTTTTACCCCAAGACGTCAACAAATACTTATTACACTTATTGTTCAATGGCTCTCGTAGCTTTAATGTGGGGATTGGGGGGGGGGGGGGGGGTGGAGCGTTGCCAAAAATTTCGCTGCCATACATATCAATCTGCACCGTTCAATGGATCATTAATGATTTTACAACTATTATTACCTCTTACTGTCACATGTCGAGACGCACAAGTGCACCAACAGCCCTGCCGGATCGTGTAACACACGCTCCGTTGGAGCAAAGGCAGAGTGAAGATAGGCCTGTGCGATTCCCACTCGCATGTTTTTAGCCTTGTTCAGTTATAGTTTTGCTCTAACGGGTGTGTTTTTGAGGGGCGCCCTCTCTTGTATGATATAAGTGGCGGTTCCTTAAAAATCTCCCTGAGCTTTGGTTGTTTCTCTATAAAATGCCATTTACACATAAAGATTTCCTTTAAGTTTGGCACTGATGGATATTGTGATACAAACGACAAGATTCGTTTATTTTCTTTCTGCTTTTGTTGGAGGGCTTGCGATCTTTCTTGAAACTGTAATTCTGACATGTTTCTTTCGAAAAACTTTTTAGGGTAACTTCTTTCTGCAAGGTGCGTTTTAAAGTTTTTTTTTTAATCTTCTCTTCAAATAATGTTTCAGAGGAGTCTGTCCTCAGAAATGGTACAGCTTCTCCTTTCACGAATCCCCTTTTGACACCGGGTGGGTGACAGGACGAAAAATGTGTAAATTGAAATGTCTTAGTAAGCTTGCGGAATCGAAGTGGGCTCGCACATCAAGAACTGATTTTGTTTCGAATCTAACGCCTTTGTATATGATGGTGTCTAAGAAAGTCATTCCAGAATTAATTTTCTTGTAAAAATTAACTCGAGCGCTTCTTCATCAGGGCGTGACACATTAGGCGATTTTATACGCCGATCGCGCGATCGCCTAGTGTGCCCGGTGCAGCGACTGCTATTTTCGCCGATCGCGGCGATTAGCGTATAAAATCGCCGGTATCTGGTAAGCCAGATATCGGCGATTGATTAAATTTGCCGACATTCGGCTTGTGTGCCTGATCCCGCGATTTTGTACGCTCGTCGCTTCTAATCGCCAGAGAAGTTAATCAATCAGGTTGGGCGACATTTATCACATGACTCTTCAAAATGGCGGACAGCGACGCTGCTTGGAGGCTGGGAACAAAGTTGGAGTGGCAAACGGCCGCGATCGGCGTAGAAAATCGTCAAGTGTGCGCGCATCAATCAACAACGATCAAAATCGCCGCGATAGGTGTATACTGAATCGCCTAGTGTGTCGCCGGCTATAAGTAGTGGCGTAGGGATAGGAGGTTTCTTTTCATAGAATGTGTCGTATGTTCTGCATACTGCCGGATTCCCTCCTCTCATGTGATATTTTTGTATACAAGTTCGTTACGCCTATTGAAACAAGAAAAATTCTCTTTGGGACTTTCGTTCTCTCTATGAAGTTAATGAAGTAAGTCGTGAATGCTGAAGAAGTCTGTTGGGCCATCACATCCTGATATTATATTGGTCCCTCGACTGGTGTCGGTTTCTGAATTTTAGTAAGTGTGTAGAAGACCTGAATTCGAGGTGGGTTTGGTCTTTCACAAAGTCATTTTCTAGTTGTTTCACGACCTCTGCTGCTTCCCGAAAAGGGGGAAATTTGAAGATAGGAAATTCTATGACTGACTAAATTCAATACGTCTGGTGAAATAGAACCCACCAAAGGGTCTGGACATTTCCTGAGCTAGAAATAAATTTAAAATGCTCTTCTTTCTGAATACAAACATCCCTATAACGTCGGCCGGACCATGTCGGTTTGTCGGTTAGAATTTAGTTGTCGCTAGTTGGTATTTATTTCCTCGTTTTGTCGGTAGTCCGTAATATTTTTCGCCCCCTGTCGCTAGTCAGTTAACCCCTTTCAGACCCTCTGTTGTGTATAGTTTGTTGTTAACCCCTCGTAACACAAGAACCACACGATCTAAAGCTTATGCCCCAAATCAGTAACGCGCTCAATCTCGAGAGAACTATCTTGTGTTATCTTTAGCTGGAAACAAACTTTAAAATGACGCTTTTCCCAGGCGCGGATCCAGGATTTTTTAATGAGGGTGGCTGATACAGTCGGCCACCAAACTAGACTATATTTTTTGGGACCCATGCATGTATTTCCTTTTTTTCACGTATTAGATTTTTATGGTGGGTTTCTCGGAAGAGGGGTGGCTAGCCACCCAATCCACCCCTCGTGGATCCGCCCCTGTTTTCCACCGACACATAAGAATCGCCAAAGTTGATGGGTGAAAAAGCTGTAGACTAAAATGACAACATAACAACCAACTGAGAATAAAATCGCAGTTCCATCAGATTGGCAAAGATTTGTGGACTGTCAATTGCGATTGATGAGCTATAATCTACCTCGCTTATCCCCAAACTAGTGGTTGTATCATCCTCAGTCCTTTTATACAAGTTAATTTGAACTGGCATCTGTTAACATGGCATAACAAATAGGCAACTACCCACTATGGGAAAAAGAGAATTCTAATAGGGGTAATAATCAATGTTGGTATTCCAACGAGGGCACCCAAATGCAACGAAAATTATTTGCAACATGCAGAACAATAAGCAAGAACAGTAAAACAAAGCGCTGATAAAGCATTTCTCTTTTCTTTTTTTTTTGCGTTTTTTAATGTTGCTGGGGAAAAAAAAGAGATGTTCCGCACTCCCAGGATGGTCATAAGCAAAATTCCAACTCCGAACTAGATAGTGAGGAAAATACCCAGCCAGCCGACTTTGGGTCATTATTTCCCAGCCAGCAAATGATATTAGACATTTATCGGCAAACACAGTGTCACGCAACGCTAACCTCGTGGATCAGTAGGCTATCGCCTCGAGCGACTCTTACGCTTCTCTCGTGCTTAGCAACCTCGCTGACTTTGCCTCAGAATGTCGGAAATCACGTTTCCGAGGACAACAAATTCCAAAATGTTCTGGGGGAAGATGCCCCCGGACCCCCTACAGGGGCGCCGCCTTTGGCGGCATCTTTCGTCGAGCCCCCTTTTCTAAAAACCTGGATCCATCCCAGCGAGGCCTTCAGGTTACCGAGTCAAATAACGGGAGAGCTATTCAGTTTTCTTAACTTTTTTTTATAAAAAGACTCTGAGGCCTACAGGTGTATATTTAGAAATATAACCATTTAGGGACCGTTCATTTTTTAAGGGATAGGGGGGGCTGGTGGGATTTGATATGTGCTTGCTATGAAGTAAATAAATTTTTACAAATGTATCAAAAGCTGTTTCTTTGACAAATCTCATATCATCTCAAAAGAATGAAAAGTCAATTTTCGATCTCCTTGTTATGGCTCGTCCTGAGCGTGTTGCAACTGGCCGCTCATCGCTGTCTTCCTCATCTGCTCATGTTCATATTTCGTGAATAAAGCAGAATTTCTTATCAATCTGTGAAAACTTCATTCCACTTTTTTTTATCTCAGAATTTCGCCTGACCCCCCCCTTTTCTTCTTTTTTTTGGGGCAGCCCCCCCTTTAAAGCCATATTTTTTCGCGTGCCCCCCCCCAAAATCCCACCAGCCCCCCCTATCCCTTAAAAAATGAACGGTCCCTTATCCTATCTCTCAGTTACACGGTACGCGCGCTCGGTGATTGGTAAATTTTGCGGGTCGTACTCTACTGTACGGCCCGCTTTTCTTGCGAAGCGCGCGGGCCATAAATCAACGGAAAAAAAAAAAGAGGACCCGTAGCTTACAGTACGGACCTCGAACTCGGTTAGTAAGAGGTATAACGTACCCTACGTTTTGTAAAAATTCATTCCGTCAAAGATCACTCAGCGTAGCCCCAAAGCCAAAGCGACAAACGATCATGAATAGTGAAACAGTAACTACAAATTATTGCCTTAAGGGGTACAAGTCACAAACCAAACGATTTCTAACATTTGACATTTTTTTTGCGCGTTTCAGTCGCTTTGAATGTAACTCAGTCATATGCACCACAACAAAAAAACAAAATTACTGGCGACACACTCCCGATTCCGTTGCACGGCTAAATATACGGCACTAGGAACTTAATTTTGGAAGGTAGTTGGCCTTCATGTAAAACAGAGTAAAGATTTGGATCTAATCTTGAACTTGAGTTGTGCTCAACGTACCTGAATGCGACACTTTTTTAAACGGAGTTTGCTTTTAGATTTGCCAGAAAAGAAATCGATAACGATCATATTACAATTAAACTCACAGTAAAAACGCTTTTACAGTGGACGATGAAAATTTGTCGCTTCAAATTGCAAAACAAAGTTGTCGTTTGCGACTTTCTCGTTGTCTTTTCGTCGCTGTACTATAACATAACAATGAAATTTTCGGTGCTAGAAACAAAACCAAATTGTTATTATTCTGGGGACTGAAAAGCAAATATTGACTTCCATGCCAGGGTTCCCTGTTAACCGTTGGTTCACTGAGACAAGTTGTTAAACAAGGCAAGAAAAAATGATCGCCATTCATTTTCTATTCGCAATTACCCATACATCTGAAATCTAAGTTGCAAATACTCAAATAAGAAGGAAACAAAATGAAAGGGGTGCCATTTTCACCCAACAATGACATTTTGAATTTTGATGTTATGGCTAAAGAAAATCTTTACTTGCTCATACAAAAAGCCAAAGGAGTTAAAATCATCTTCAATAAAATGTGAAAAATAATTAACCCAGTAGGCACGACAGCCAGTGTTACATATTCAAGCAGAAAGTATTACTCGAACAAAGAATTGCAACTGAATAAAGGAGAGGAATTTCCCCTTGCAAAGTTTATATTTTTCCGAATATTTACCTGAAGTAACTGTAGGCAAATGTCGTCTCCTGCGGCGATCACGCGGCTCGACTGTTCTGTTGTCATCTCGAGTCTCTAACGCATGAATCAAAATAAAAATTTCTACTTCATTTGAATAAATAGGGTTTTAAACTAACAGGCGAGCTGTTGCGCAGCTTGTAACTTAAAACAAACCGACAATTTTTCACCACTGGTACCGAAGTAGAGCTCAGATCACTTGTCTTGTGTGACTGTCACCATAACAACGCCAATGAACACCTGTATTACAGGAGATAGTTACAACATGCGTGAAACATGCGTCGGTGAAGAAACGACGCCGCCAGCTGACCAAAGAAGTTGCCATGCAATCAGTACTAACCCATTCGGCTAGCTTAGAAAATATTTTGGATCTGTCTCGTGCCGAATTGTCCCTCTAATTCTCATAATTAGCGATCAAAGGAAGGTTTAACTAAAAGAGGCAGCGTTTTAACTGTTTCTCCTTGACATTTGCAAGCTAATCAGAGACAGCTACTTGCAAGCTCACCACCCATTCTGGTGACTGTCGAATTCTCCAAATTTTTTTTGAAGTGCAAACCGGTTTTTAGTGGCTACTGCCTTTCACACAGGAACGCATTTATGTAATCGCGCTGTAAGAGTGTGTGGGCGCGTGCGTGCGTGCGTGCGTGGGTGAGTGAGTGAAAGAGCAGGTGAGTGAATGAGTGTCCATTGGGCACGCGATTGCGAAGTACCGGTTGGGATGTCAATGGTCTTGTCGGTTAACTTCACAGCTTGGTCGCGGGATGGCTCGTGATAACTTATGTTAGATTTAATATTGGCAACGGCAAACAAGGCGATGATTTAACTTCACGGCTTTGTTGCAAGATGGGTTATAATTTATTCCAGGATACAAATTGGAGTTGGATAATTATTGAAGCAAACTACTGAAAAGAGATTTCATTGGATACTACATGACAGGACGGATAACCGCGAATGATGTTAAAGATAAATAAGTAAGCAATGGACATACTTAAACTTCGGTCTTAAAAGGTGAATTTGAATCAGTGAAAGCCTGAAGGACTCACTCAAAGCAACAACGTTTGAAAATTAGAGAAAAAAGTTTATTCTTTAAGATCGATACTTCGATACATGAGTTCCCACAATATGAAAGGACAAAATGTCTAAATGCTTTTCCACATTAATTATGAAAGAGAGTAGCGTACTTGTACAACTCACGAATATTTAAAATACCACGAGAATTTTTTTGACAAACGTGTGTACCAATATTTAGCAGAAACACTAAGAACTGTTCAACATTCCTGCAACAAGAAGGCCAAACAACGCAGTCTGCACGAGTTAACTCGAGTTAACTCATCGCTTCCATTACTTCACTACAGACGGACTTTTTTCTCGCATTATCAACAATATTCAACGCTTCCTTAAGCCAGGAGACTTCAGTTTCTGAAACCAGAAACTTTCTGCGAATATCTCTGAAGTCGGCGTATTTTTTCTCCAAACTGTTTCTCAAATGTCGATTTTCTTCACTCAATGCCACCATATTGTCGTGTAAATCGTTATATTTTTGCTTAAATTCTTGAAGCGCGAGATTCTGCATTTGGCCTCGATTTCTCGCTTCTTCCAGCTCCTTCTGAGTGGCAGTAAGAACGAACGATAATTCAGAAAATTTTCCCTGACTGTTAAGGTGTTCTCTGAAAATCTCGTGTAGCTCTTGATAAAGCACCAACAGATGCTCGCTTTTATTCTGGTTCACCTTCGACTGACTCTCGTTTGTTTTGTCGCTATACTCTGTGAGTTCCTCTCTAAGTTTATTAACCAGGTCCTTATATGACGAAACTTCGTTTTCTAACGTTAGAATTCGATTCGTTTTTTCGGCATCTAGTTTTTCCCAGTTTTCTAGCGCCGCTCTAAGTTCACGAACCTCTTTCCAATATCCCTCCATCTCAGATGTCAACTCCTTTCTTATCTTGTCCTTCTCGTGTTCGCTTTTCTCGGTTTTCTTTGTCAATATTTCCATTTCATTAATCGCTTCGACCGCTTGATCATTTGCCATGTTTGCTTCAGCTCTCAGCTTACAAACCTCATTCTGGTATTTACAAAGACATTTTTTCAACTCCTCAACATCTCCCAAACACTTCTCGTATTCCTCTTTGTAAATCAGAGTCGTATTTTCCAATTCTTCGACTCGCTTGGCCTTCTCACTTTCATTCTCAGTCAAACTCTCAATTTTCTCTGTCAAAACCTTCATCTCAATTTCGTGTGATTCCGCCTCCGATTTCAACTCTTGCTCTAATTTAAACCTCTCGACAAGTTCCTCTTCCAGTCTAGATTTGAAGGTTTCTAACTGGCTCTGCACCGTAGCTAAATCTTTACGAGTAATGTAAAGCTCTGATTCAAACTCGTCCTTGTCTTCTGGTCTCCCACAACTCTCGCACTGTCTTTGTAAATATGAATTCACCTGAAAATTCAAGCTTGGTTCGCTTGGTCGTACAACCATTTCACCTCCTTCGTTTCCAAATCCTGTGCTGTCCCTGTCGTTCCCAGTTTCTTTGTTAACATGAGAACTCAAGTGCTCAAAATCTTCTCTTCCAGTGTCACCGGTCGTGTAAACATACTGTTCCTCGACACTTGAATGAAACGCGTCCAGCGTGGGTAAATCTTGAGAGCTGGTATCAACCACCTGTACCCTTTTGTCTTCAAAGGAGGGCTCGGTCATGTTCAAATTTTCATCTAAACCCTCGTCACCAAGTGAGAACATTTTTTCTGGAGTCTTAATCCTGATGATTTCCCGGACGCTCTTGATCCCAGCCGGTGGGGAAGACAACTGTATTGTAATCTGAGTCATGTTTCTGAACTCTTTTAATCTCTTTTAACAGCAGAGTGTAGAATAAAGAACACGCCTCGACGCTTTCCCTTCCTTGGCTTAAATCCAACGCTTTCATTCTCTTCTCCAAGCGCACCAGTTTGTGATTAAATGTAAAACGACCTGTGAATGAAAATGCGCATATCAATTTGAATTTCAAGTAGTTTTAGCCGAGACGAAGGCGAATCTGAATTAGTTATATGCCTTACCAATCCAATTATTCACAACACACCACCTGTAGAAGTATTAAATAAATGAAGCAATACCAAATTATGTTTATGCAATTAAGCATAGCGCGAGCCTATCGCCTTTTATTACGTCCAAATTCTAATACGAATTACTTCAAGAAACACTAATGACCACGCACGGCTTGTGTAAAATTGTACACAAACTGAAATTCGGGGCACAACATTCTGGTCGGACTTTTGGGGATCACTTCAATTTTTTAAACTGTTTCGCACAATGGCGATATTGAAACTGGTAATTCGTTGCCAACGAAAAACTAATTAAATAATGAATTTTACGGAAAACAAAACTTTGGAACTCAATGAAGGGTCAATGAAAAGTCAGGATAATTATTTGATCAACGTATCTTCGCGAGAGTAATAATAATCTCTGTGGGATGAGTTTGTTAGTTCTCAACCCTGATCCAAGAGGTTTTTCTCCGGATACTCCGGTTTTCCCCTCTCCTCAAAAACCAACATTTCCAAATTCCAATTCGATCCGGATGCAGGACCTCCCTGAAAACCACTTCGGTGAATGATTCATTTATTTAATAATAATCTCTTGTGGGATCTATTCTTTTGCGAGAACAACACACAAAATTCTCACCAAGTACAAAAACGTAACGCCGTAGAACGGCGTAACTGGGTTTTAGCAGGAGACTTTTGTTCAGAAGAAGGGCAATTGCACGGTCTTTAGGAAAACGTGCCCGGCTGCACTGTGTTGGGTGGTATTTGACCCCGGCAAAGTTAAATCAGCAGTGGGATTGTTAGTTATAATTTTATCTGAAATTGATTTTGATCAGCAAGCCGTTCAACGTAACAGTGACTTTGCTGCTCGACCTCAGCTTTTGAAGACTAATCCATGGGCCAGTGTAGTCTAAAAGAATAAACAACAACAGCAACAATGAAAGTGACATCTAATGGAAATTGAACGTTCAATGCAACGATCTTCACTTGGTAAAAAAATTAGTAAAATTTAATGGGATTCCTACACGCTTGAAGTTTTCATCAAGAATACTGTGGCTCTTGGTTTTCATTCATGTCACCATTTATCCATAATTTACTCTATCCGACACAAACAGCTGTTGAACACACTGAGTTTTAAAACATCCCCAAACCTTCTCACTGGCACTGCTGAGCTCTAAACGCGCTTTGTTAATTTCTATCAAGCCAAAATTGCATTTGACGGTGATTTGTCTTGTAGAGCCTGATTTAAAACGCCGGTTGTACTCTGGTATCGGTAGATGTTTATGCTACTGGATTTCAAAAAGACTTTATCGACTTCATATTTAAACAGTATTTTCAAATTTGCACAAAACGCAGTCTAAGATATGCTACCCAAATGTTGTCAATTGGTAGCCAAGCATAGATTGCCTCTCAAGACCAATATTATCAAGCTTCTATCGAGAAAATGTTTTCATTTCTTTTCTGGGGGTTAACCAGGCTTTTCGGTATTATTTTTAACTACCAGATTCATAAATTAAACAAGCGGACGTCAGACTTAAAAAGTTATTATTTCGTGTGAACCATCGGACGTTACTACAGGAGTTTTCATGTCAAACAACCGGACGTTATGTCCGGCGTCCGGCCTCAAACGAAACCCCTGGCTATCTAAACTAAAGATTGGTTGAATTTCCCTCTAAAACCTCTTCCAATACAGTAGCAAGTGCCTCTCAAATTTTACTGGCCCA
Source organism: Galaxea fascicularis (assembly GCA_948470475.1). Taxonomy (NCBI): domain Eukaryota; kingdom Metazoa; phylum Cnidaria; class Anthozoa; order Scleractinia; family Euphylliidae; genus Galaxea; species Galaxea fascicularis. The sequence goes on along the minus strand of OX419337.1, from coordinate 1,635,856 downwards.
GACCAAATTTCTACTAGTCCTGGGCGAGTGGACTACCGCTAAGGTCGGGCACTGTAAGGCGTTAAGAATTCCACATGTGGGTAAATAAATTCGACTGCTACTTACACTTCCCTCATCTGCAAATAAGAAATGAAATTTGCGATGCTGGCGTTGTTGAATCCTTGTACGATTGTAGTATTAGCTAATGCTGTAGGCGGGTTATGCAAATTGTCTTTTTAATATTCGATTAAATAAAGTAGTAGAAACTGTACTACTTAGTTGTACTTTGTTGGTAGTTTCACACATTTGCAACTGAATAACTATTTAAATAATTGATAACTGAAGGGTTCAGTGCGTCAATCAGTGCACAAAGGGCATAAGTGATGAATTGGCCTAAAATCTCAAGTTCTTGAAATCTGTTCTTCTTTGGTAGGTTATCCTGTCAGAAATGCACATCCATAGTATATATTGTGGGTTTTAGGCTTGACTTTGATAATATTAGTGTACAACTTGTTTGGAAACTCAAGAAATTAACAGAAACAAATAGATCTGATTCATGGATGATTTCCTTTCATCCTTTGTTTGGTTTCAGCAAAAGTCATATGTTTATTTTCCAAATTCAGGGCTTCAAAATGGAAAAATTCAGACCAAAGTTTCTGACATGATTACCATTCTGTTGGCCAAAGAAGAGCAAATTTTGGGAATTTGAGATATTAGGCCAAATCGTCGCTTATGCCCTTTCGCATCAAGCCTCTCAATAATTGATTTTTCAGGCAATGGAGAAGTTTTATTTCTTGGTGACTGTGAACACTAACTCACTACAGCATGTCAAGAGTTACCCCAAAAGTGTAATTCTTTCTTCTTTCTGTTGAAATCTCCCAAGATTCTCTCCTATGGCCCCTTAGAAGGACAACTTCTATTTTGGAAATTAATACTACCTATTATAATCTTTACCCCAGCAGCTCAGTCATTAAAGCAACCCCCCATCATACTGCCTCCAACCCCTGAAAAAAGAAAGAAATAACCTCTTCCTTGGTCATCCCACTTGTAAATAGCTTCTGACTTACTACCTCATGAATGAACTCACATAAAGAACTGTCACATACCTCTTAACACATCTCACTGAATTGGGGATCCACTGTCAGATTGTGAGGAATATTGAATCTCCTGAACTACAAAGGTCTGATCTGTTACCCTGTAGATGACATTTGACATTGAAGAGTTATCTCTGGAGTTAGATGGCAACACTGACAGCTCATATAGTCCTACTTCCTTCTGTTGGATCAGGAGAAAACACTGCACCCACCGCTCATAAAATGTTTGTCTTGAAACAGAGTTGGTGCCACTTGGAAGTGTGAGTGACAACACAAGCATTCCAGATTGATCTTCTGTGAGTTGATTGCTGTAAGGAAAGACAAACCTATATCAACGAATAAAGCAAAACTGATCACATAATAGATGACCTGATTGGTTGCATGTAGCCATCTTTGATCATTTTGTGCAAAACATGGAGGATATCATCCGAAAATTTGAAATTCAGTACCCAAGATGAACACTTTTCATGAAAAAAGTTTTTTATATATTCTCTGAATTTTTCTCAACTTTTTATCATTTTGTGATGATGATGATGATGATTATGGTATGATGATGATGATGATAATGATGATGACGATGACGATGATGATGATAATGATGATGTAATGCCCCTTGGTGAGCCACTTGAGTGAGCTACTTACTTTTGTTTTGAACTTTGAAAGAGGAAAGCATCCACCGTCAAAGCAAAAACCTTTGCAACCAATGACAAATCCTCGTTCTTGATTGTAGCGGGAAAGTATGCATTAATGTCATCCACAATGACTGCAGTAAACAGTCGAGATGTCGAGAAATGAATGGATGCCATGTAATTCAGATATTCTTCCCTTGTCTCCAAATAAACCATCTGAATATAGTTCAGAGTGGTACTTGCAGGCTGATTTCTTCCATGAGCAAGTAAAGGAAGCTTAGATAACTTCTTAGGGCAGATATACAACACATATTTTTCTTCGTCTCCATAGCTAAGCGCGAGTTCAAAGAGAAGAGACGTTTTCCCACTTGATGGTGGACCACATAACATACATTTATCAACCCCAGACAGTTTCTTTGAATTAAACAGCAAAGACGACGTATTTCCTTGTGCTTTTCCCGCGGATTCATGATGGAATGGCTCACTGATACCGAAAATTCGGGACAACATCTTCGTTCTTGCAGAAAGAAGAGAGAACTTCTTCGTCAAGCACAAACACGTGACAACACTCTTTTTGAGACAAATTATATTGTCCCCGTTGTTTGGAAATAGTCTTCAGTTGAACTAACGCTTTTTTATTTAGAGATTTCAATACAGGAAAAGTGAAGAAATCAGGAAAACCAAGCAACTTTCCAGAATTTCTTCGAAATGAAATGAGCTGCCGCCAAACGAAACTGAGAGCCGAACATAGTGGAAGGACTGGAACACAGCCGTTTGGATGTCACGTGTTCCTTTTCACTCTTCTCTCTCTCTTTGCGCGACACGTCTTCAAGATGGCGGCTGCACGAGGTAAGGAAGACAATTCATCTAAAATAGACCTCAAAAATGTCTGATAGAGTTACTGAACTGCTCACTGAGTCTTATTTGAGCTGCGTTCCGAGAACTGTTGCTCGTTTATCGCAAACTGATCATGTGATTTTATCGGTGCCTTCTGTGTTGATCGTTTGTTCGATTCTGAAGTTGATTTCATTCTGAGATTATTTTTCAATTCTCGGTGTAGCCTTGTTTGTCTGATTGTAGATGGGTAAGCTGTGTTGTGAGATGTAAGATCTCATTAGCTGAATGGTGTGTAAAATTTGCCTGAGCATAAATTTTGTGGCACTTTTTCATGCAGTTTGTGTATGTCTTTGGGTCTTTAATTTGTTTTCCTGTGTTTTGTCTAGTCCTCATCCAAAATAATCAATATCATTTTAAATTGTAATCTACCCCGCTTCAACCAAGATCCACTTCTCCTTATACAAGTCCTTCACCTCAAATACTAATAGGGTAAAGAAACTTTGCAAGGAGCCGGAGGGATGTTTTGATTGCATGTTCTTTTCTTATTTGAATGGGGAGATGAATGTATTGATTGTTGTTGTCAAGAATTAGTGTCCTTCAAAAAGAAAGGTTAATTTATTCATTTTCTAAAGTTTCCATAGTCATTTAAATGATCTTTTTTAGTTTTGATTTGAAATAAACCTAGTTTCAATTATTAGGCTGTTACATTACACACTCTCTGGATACAAGGAATTTGTAGTTCCATAAAGTATATACAATGTATAGAGCACTTTCATATGATGTCACAGTGACCATGTTGGTGTACCAAAACAAAGAAACAGCGGCCATACTGGTGTACCAGGCTAACCCTCTGGGAATTGAACTCTATTTCTGTGCTTGCAAATACTTTCTTTTGTTTCATTAGAGCAATATAGCCGCTTGTCATGTGAGTGAAAACACTCTATATCCATTCTTCTCCCAGTGAAAATTTTTCTATATGTTTAGCCACCAGAACCTTTGGAAAGTACCAATATAACTTCATATGTTGTTGAAAAAGCTTTGTCTGTTTTTTTTTAGGAAGTCTGTACCCACCCCCTCCCCCCCCAGAGCAATTTTAAGTGATTTTTGGGGGGAGGCATGGGGGTTATGGATATTTATTGTCTGGTCCAGAAACACATGTTGTTTCCTTGAAGTACTGTTGATTTGTGAAAATTGTCTGCTTGATGTTGGGATTGTGAGTTCAGTATAGTTATCTGTTAGACAATTGCAGGAGTTGAATGCCCGGTGTTTTTATTTTTATCAGCCAACAGCTTGGTATCCACAAAGTCAATCCCTAAAAGGAATTCATATACATGTAATGATTATCTTTTACTTTTAATATTAACCTAATTATCTGTATTGTTAGGTGCCTGTCTCCTGGTATTATTATCTCTTACAATCTTCACTGATGCTGTCATGGTGTCCAGCGTGTTGAGCCTTAATGATCAAATTAGGTTTAAACAAAAATTTTATGATGCCATGCCTTTCAAGGATCTGGAAACAGCTTTCTACTCGGTGTTTACATTGAAGACCATGAAGGCTGAAGTTCCCCCAACACAGGTATCGAGAGGACAAACATTTATCAAGTGTTTTTTGTAGTTTTTATCATCATTGTTAAAATTGGCAGACTCATTTGAATGGTTGGACCAAAGGATTTTATGAGCTTGGTGGTCAACGGTTTATAGTCCTTCTAGTATAAGTAATGTTATTGTCTCTGTAATGAATGATGTTGTCCAAACATTTGCATCATTCTGTTTGATTTTACCATTAGTCAATGAGGATTTCGCTCAGGTGAACTAATGATTTCAGAAGATGCAAGAAAGAACATCTTATCTCCACCGAGACTTCTCTCAATTCTGTGAGATTTCTTGACTAAATATAAGATGATATTTGATTACTATTCTAAAACAGTGTATCAGTTCTATTACCAAAACACTGAAACATAATCATTATGGTTATGTTAACCCATTGGCATCTGGAACTTTTGCCGAAAATCACGTTTTCAAGCTAGTCGAGTCATTTTCTTGCCACTATCTAGCAATTAGGAGCTAAAACTCACCACAAAACCGTTGGCAAGTCGTGCACTACGCGGCCTTCTGCTCCAGATGCAAAACATTAGCTTTCAGAGTACGGGCATGCGCAGAAAGCAAAATTTCGAGATAGTTTTTGGGTTGAAAAGTGACACAGCAGTCTTGACTTTTGCTTTTCGCTTTCTCTTCTTCCCTCTTTTCCCGTTCTTTTTGCCTCATTTTTTTTGGGCTCTTGCTGGGTATTGAGTGGGCTTTGTTTTGGTGGGAAAAAGTTCTGGAAAAGCGTTTAGGATCCTAGGATTTGATGAAAGGAAAGGTAAGTGGGTGGTGGGGGCAGATTTTTATAGGAATTTTTGCGTTCATGTCGCTTGGTTTTTTGCCTTTATGTTTGGCCCCCCTTGACTGAATCATGCTCAATCTGGTATGGTTTCAAAGATCTCGCTATGATAAACACGTTAGTCGCCAAAACTACGCTTGACCGTTCAAACTGATGGCGTGACAGGCGGCAGAAGGCACGTTGGTCTGCCAGGGCGCATGGGGGCGCATTGGACTTAAATGGGTTATCCCAAAAACCTGGAAATCGTGTTTTGGCAACATTTTCACCCCACAAGGCATCTTATGGCCAGATTTGGTTGTTTTATGCTGAAAAGCGGATTTTGTCCAAAAAACTTGGCACTTTGTATAACCCATTGGCATCTGGAACTTTTGCCGAAAATCACGTTTTCAAGCTAGTCGAGTCATTTTCTTGCCACTATCTAGCAATTAGGAGCTAAAACTCACCACAAAACCGTTGGCAAGTCGTGCACTACGCGGCCTTCTGCTCCAGATGCAAAACATTAGCTTTCAGAGTACGGGCATGCGCAGAAAGCAAAATTTCGAGATAGTTTTTGGGTTGAAAAGTGACACAGCAGTCTTGACTTTTGCTTTTCGCTTTCTCTTCTTCCCTCTTTTCCCGTTCTTTTTGCCTCATTTTTTTTGGGCTCTTGCTGGGTATTGAGTGGGCTTTGTTTTGGTGGGAAAAAGTTCTGGAAAAGCGTTTAGGATCCTAGGATTTGATGAAAGGAAAGGTAAGTGGGTGGTGGGGGCAGATTTTTATAGGAATTTTTGCGTTCATGTCGCTTGGTTTTTTGCCTTTATGTTTGGCCCCCCTTGACTGAATCATGCTCAATCTGGTATGGTTTCAAAGATCTCGCTATGATAAACACGTTAGTCGCCAAAACTACGCTTGACCGTTCAAACTGATGGCGTGACAGGCGGCAGAAGGCACGTTGGTCTGCCAGGGCGCATGGGGGCGCATTGGACTTAAATGGGTTATCCCAAAAACCTGGAAATCGTGTTTTGGCAACATTTTCACCCCACAAGGCATCTTATGGCCAGATTTGGTTGTTTTATGCTGAAAAGCGGATTTTGTCCAAAAAACTTGGCACTTTGTATAACCCATTGGCATCTGGAACTTTTGCCGAAAATCACGTTTTCAAGCTAGTCGAGTCATTTTCTTGCCACTATCTAGCAATTAGGAGCTAAAACTCACCACAAAACCGTTGGCAAGTCGTGCACTACGCGGCCTTCTGCTCCAGATGCAAAACATTAGCTTTCAGAGTACGGGCATGCGCAGAAAGCAAAATTTCGAGATAGTTTTTGGGTTGAAAAGTGACACAGCAGTCTTGACTTTTGCTTTTCGCTTTCTCTTCTTCCCTCTTTTCCCGTTCTTTTTGCCTCATTTTTTTTGGGCTCTTGCTGGGTATTGAGTGGGCTTTGTTTTGGTGGGAAAAAGTTCTGGAAAAGCGTTTAGGATCCTAGGATTTGATGAAAGGAAAGGTAAGTGGGTGGTGGGGGCAGATTTTTATAGGAATTTTTGCGTTCATGTCGCTTGGTTTTTTGCCTTTATGTTTGGCCCCCCTTGACTGAATCATGCTCAATCTGGTATGGTTTCAAAGATCTCGCTATGATAAACACGTTAGTCGCCAAAACTACGCTTGACCGTTCAAACTGATGGCGTGACAGGCGGCAGAAGGCACGTTGGTCTGCCAGGGCGCATGGGGGCGCATTGGACTTAAATGGGTTAATAAACCTCAAGGCAACCAATAGAGGGAAGAATTAGTATACACTAGAAGACTGGTAAAACATTACAGGCGTACTATGTAATCTTACTTTCTTGTAGAGTGGGTCTGTTACAACTCTGAAGCAACTAGTTATTAGTATCTTAAAGTGAACCACACCTTTCAGCCTTTGCTTTTTCACATCAATGCCATCAGTTCTATAGAAATACAACTGCGTGAAACATGGTACATGTATATTGCCTGTTGCAATGTCCCCTTCTCATGCAACAGGGTCTAACATTTCAATCAGCTGGTCATCAATGTGCCTAAAAATTGAGTATTGGTGACCAAAATTTCATGGCTACTGGTTATTTTTTTTCTTGCCAGTGTTTGAATCGGTTAATTGATTAAGACATTTCAAGGTTAGTTTCTGGAAGGTGACACACATGTGAGTTTTGTCTCAAAATTGCTGACCCAGAAAACTTGATGTACAACTGTAGGATAAAAAGAAATGTAAAATTTTTGTTATAAGAGGCCTCCGCAACCATTGTCCACACTGATGGTTACTGTAGCCATCACCATGTTGTTTCCATTTTTTCAATGTAGGTGATTGGTGTCATAAACATAGCCTTGTAGTGGTGTGGCATGAACATGATGGTGAACTGACTTCTTGAAAGCTTCATGCTGCTACATGGAAAGAAAGCACTGCTATGTTCAGTTTCCAAACAGTGAGAATTATCTATTAAATGAAGCATACAGAGTTGTTAACCACAGTGAAATCCACTAAAAAACTATTGTTTTGTAAAACATGTCTTTGTCTTAATTTTCTCCTTAGGACGTTTGCAAGTTCGTCAGAGACAATGTTGACAGCAGCAATGTGGATTCACTATTCTATGCTTCAGTTATGAGTAATTTACTTGGAAATTGTAAGGTATGAAATAAAAGGCTGAAGATTGAAATCAGGGATCTGTCCCATTGTATCTTGCACATTGTTAACAGTTAATGTATTTCAGTTTTAAAAGTGATTAGGAGGTTAAAATAATTATGAATTCAAATACCATAACATTTTAGAAGATGAATTTATCAGTAAGAAGCTTGAATCAAAATGGAGCAAGCTTGTCCTGTTAAAATCATGAATCCCATCACAGGTGTTCATTACCCTACAATGTACAATGAACATGTATTGGCTGTGAGCTTAAATCTTTTCTCTGTCTGCACTGATATGCAGTTCAAGAGTTTCGCTGTTGATTAAATGCTCATTTTAGCAGCATAGAAGTTTGAATTGAGAGGAAAGTGGAAACTGAGCTCTGAACATTCTTTTAATTTTTATGTTTGAATTTTTTAGTTGGTCATTGATGAAAAAGCCAAGACCACATTATCAGGAGCCATTGAAGAAGGCACTAGCATGACCATGCTGTTCCGTGCTGTAGCTGCACAGAGCAATTTAGGAATAAAGAGTAAGGGATTTTTGACCTTTGCAGTTTCTTTGATTCATTAAACATAAGCACCATTGTAAACACCTCCCCATGTCAATTATTTGTGTATACATGTAATTCCATGAATTTCTCCAAGAGCTGTGGTTCATTTAAAATAAACTTTTTTCTCGAAAGTCAATACCGGTGATGTGATCAAGGCGGTCAAGGCAGCCATTAATTCAGATGAGGATAGCATCTTGGGGTAAGCAGAAATGCATCATTTCTGACTTTTTCTTAAGCATAAGCAAACCTTTTTTGTGCCAGTTAATTTGCAAATGCACTCACGATTGAATTATTTTCATCTTATGTTTTCAGGGCAGCACATGCCATGCTGATTGCTACAAAATTGCCAAAGGACACTGATGTGTCTTTCATCACTGAAATGATTGAGGTAATGCAGTGTTATTTGGGTGCTGGTACTCTCACCCCTATAGCTGCATTAACATGCTTCTGCGGACAATTTTTTTGCTACTTACAGGACACTGTTGCCCAGGCTGATGAGGTTGATAACAAATATTTGCAGGTAATTTTTCTAAGGTTGATTTTTCGCACTGATTTTATCAAGGAAATGAACTCATGTATTAATGTGGGCATTGCAGTTATGCACTCTGTATGCACAGAGATTTTAATAATTATTTTTTTTAATCGTTGTCTTAGCTAATGAAGTTACATGGCAACCTGGTGAACTTTTTTTAATCATTTGAGTGAAAATCTAGACAAAGTACACATGTAGGCAACAGTTTTTGCTGGCTTCTAATGAAAGCCCTTCATGCATCATGCAAACTAGTCTTACATTGTGTGCATATAATTTATTGCCTTTTCACTTTCTTTTTGCTTCTTCTGCAGTTTGAAGCTGGGCTTTTCACAACTTCAAAGGTGCTCTATACTGTCTACAAATTCTCAGAATTCTTAGGCAAAGCTCCAGCCATCAATGAGGTATGGTTCACCTTATGCCCAAAGTGTGTTCTCCGATCACAATATTAATCATTGAATGGTGCATTAAACTGTTATACTAGATTTTTTGCTGAGTTGATTCTCTAAATGTTCTGTTATAATAAAAAGTTACTTCAGTGCTCTGCTATCTGGTACTCTACATTATGTACATGTACGTAGTGTTGTTTATTTCTTTTTATTGTTTTTTCTTACCATCAGGAACAAGTGATCAAGTTTGCCAACTATTTGCTTACACGGAAACATGTTCAGCCGGTAAAGGAAGCTGCCATGCTGTATCTTGCCCTTGACAAGCTTGGTAACAATCAAGTGAGTACATTAGAAAGATCATAAAAGTTAGACACTTGACGACTTTTGCTTCAGTATGTTCCAGCTGTTGAGTAACATCACTGGCAATTGAAGCAAAGGAAGTCAGCTACATAGGTTCTGTAAAACAACTAGAATTGCAGATTTTCTTTTGTTTAGGAGTGGCTATATTTTTCCAATGACGGTAGGTTTTTGTAAGTTAAATGCATTTAGTATAATTAATCATTAATTTTAGCTTAATTTATTGTACAATATTGAATCTCATGTAAGCACCACTTTTTTCTAATGAGCTTATCTCTTTAATAAGCACGCTCTCTTAATGGCTCTGTCAACAATGACAGAATAACCTTTCTTTAAACTCTCACCGTATAAAATCTTCTCTTAACAATCTATCAAAGGGATTCTTTTCCTGCTCTGGAAACACAATGATGAAGAAAAATAGTCATACTCAGAGCAAAAATAGTTTTAAAAACTGAAATATTTTGATGTTAACTACCACATTAGTTGTAGTGCTTGTGACGACCATTATGTTGCAGAAAACTGGAAGATCATTAGGGGTATGCTTACAAGAACATAAGACACAATCCACTTTAGGTGTTTATGTATGAACATTGTAAGGCCTCTAAACATGAAATCAAAATGGAAGATGTTAGAGTACTAACAATAGAGGGCCACAACAAGGATAAACGCTGAGTTAAAGATGCACTATTCATTAGAGAATCAAGTCCTGAACAGGGATGGGGGCTGGAGCTATCACCTCTATATCCCGCGTTAGATTGATCACATGATTTACAATTATCTCGTAACTGAAAGTTCAATCCAACATTTGACTGATGAAGACACAGGATAATGTCAAAATATTTCGTTTTTAACTATTTTTGCTCTGAGTACAAATATTTTTCTTCATAGTCATCACTTAGGCAATGTTCATGTTTCAGATAAAAATTAAATTCTGGTTAAAATTTTTTTTTACCCAGGTTGATTCTCAAATCCCTTTGTCTCCTAAGCCTCTTTATTCAAAATTAGGGTTAGGAGACAAAGGAAATTGATATTCAACCTTGGTTAAGAAATTTTTCCTCAATTAAATTTTCACCTGCAACACACACATATTTAGTAGCAAGGTATGGTAAAAAGAGGTTCAACCATGTTCAAACTTTGTTGTTTGAGGTTAAGAGGATATTAATTGTACATTGTTTTTGAGTGACTTATGCTGCTTTCCTGTTTTCAGTTCCATGTGCCAGTTGTTGTTCAACTTTATGGCTCTCCAGTTGTTTCTGATGACCAAAAGTTAGTCAAGGTTAGTAAGCTACATAATATTACCGTTATTGTTAACTGAACCTCTAACGATTCAAAGTCAAGATTTATGTTGCCCGTTTCCATTATGCTTCACGTTATAGTTCATACATGCAATTTAACATGTTTTGGTTAACATGTTTTTGGTTACATAACCTTAGGGCCTTTTACATGTATTAGTTGTAGTCTATCTTGTGCCTCAGATTTAACCTTTTGTGTAAGAGTTCAAATTGATGCATGTCCCAGGGTTCAAAATAGCAGCCGGCACTTTGGTCACTTTCCAATTACATCTATTGATCGGCGAAAAAATCAGCCTTGGGAAAAAAGCCTATAAATTCAGGCTAAAATTAAAGCTCTGATTTTATTTTGAACCCTGGGTCCTGTATCCATAACCTGCCTTTTTCTGTAGGTCCGCATAACCAGTGTGATGGACAAGCCTTTTGGTAAAATGACTGTGACAGCCACATCAGCTGAGGATACTGAAGGAACAACGGTTCTTAGTAACAAGGTCCTCACTGCTGGACCCAATGAGTAAGTAGAAGAAGAAACGTTGTGTATACTTTCCTCATTTTATGTTGTCTTCAACACTCAAGGAAATCTGAAGAGAACTGCCTCAAAATGGTCCACTTTATCTCAGGAAAATGTTTAATAACGAGCTGTTGCATTCTTGTGCCACACCCTGGTGCCTTTTTAGAATGTTTATTATTTCCACCAATGCAGGTACAGATTTAGTATTCCTAGGTAATTTGTTAAGTGATTTTTGACATTAGCAAATAATGAATTACAAACTTTCCCAAGATATATTCTTAAGTTGATAATTGTACAATTATCTTGTTTGAAACAACAGCATTAACCTGTTTTAAAATTAACTTTAGTTAATATATTTATGGAATACTAAAATATAGAAATAAATAAATGATAAATGAATAAAATATAATGATATATATATTATTGTATAAATTAAAGTATTCGTAGATATGTTATGTTTCAATTTTACCATTGTTTTAATCTTTTTTTTGTTTGTTTTAAACTCATTAACATTTTACCATACCTTAAAACAAAGTAAATTAAGATTTAAACCGAGGATAACATCGAACCACGAGAGAGAGAAGAACCTTTGGCTGGCATCTGCTCTCCGTGGTCAAATTTCTTCTTTGTTCCGTAAACCAAATAAATTACACTTTATTATTACTGTACTTCTGTAGATTTTGACCAGTATAAACAAAATAATCATAAGATTAATAAAGTTACTATTGTGCTTTGAGTAATAAACCTTAAAACAGAACAAAATTGAGATTACATTATTTTTTAATTTTGCTGTAAAGAATCTATATTTCACACTTCAAAGTACATTTTTGTGATTCATAATATTTACTCTTTGCAAGTGAGTTAAAAATAAAATAAATTTTGAAAACTTTTTAACCTTCAGTTTCTTAATATAAATCACATAAACTGTTCCCCTGCAGTGACTTCATAACTATTGAGTCTGATCTGGGGCGTGGCATGTTTGCGGCACATAGGTATTGTACAATATCAACAGTTATCCACTTTAAATTTGAATTTAACCAGTACGGATAATGAACACAAATCGAAGAGAAAAGAAAAAACCTGAACATCTTTTGAAAAATGTTCAGTATTGGCTTGAATTCAATTCCAGACAGCAGAAAGAGTAAAAAGAGTGAGAAAGGTAGACAACTTGCAATCCTAAGTGCTTTGTGCACAATGCTGCCAGGGAATCCTCACGTTGCCCAAACACACGCTGTTTATGAAGCTGAGAATTACTGGAATTACTGCACGTGCACCACTTGACTCAGTGCAGAACACAGGCATAACTAGAGCTCTTTGTAGTTAATTTTGAACTGCCCTTAATTGCATTAAAACCAATCTGACACTAACCTTACAATACATTCTATTTTATTTGTGTTTAGTTATGAGTTGAATTTCATGACCTCCAAGCCTGGACCAGGCGTGTACACAATAAGTATCAGGTTAGTTAAGTGTCTGATTGGTTTACATATACTCATCTTTCTACATTACCATCAATCTTAGTCAAGTGTGGCCAGTATCCCAAAAGTGAAATGAAGTTCTGAACTGCTGTACCACTCTTTGTAATGCCCCTCATTTAAATGGAATGTTAAAGATCTCTCTGGAAATCTTTGGATGACATCATTACTTTTAGTTAATAATGTAATAAATATGTGTTGAATTTCAGTGTCAAACCCCACAAGGAGGACAAGCGTCTTATTGGCACCACCTCTGGCCAGGTGAACATCAATTTTTTACTCTATGTTGTGTTTAAATGCTCTTGGGTAATGCATCGTACAGTTAGGAAAAAATATTTTCTTTCAAAAGGCACAATTTTCATTGTTGTAAGACCTTTCAACCATATCCTTTCACTAGTTTTGCATGGAGACTCTTCTTGTGAGAGAACCAGGGGCAGATTCGGTGCTCCAACAGTGTTCCAGATAAGAGGGGTAGGAAGGGTTGGGGGGGGAGGGGGGGCGAGGGGGTCTTGAGTCAAAAACCCTTCAAGGTCAGCTACACGAGTAGATATCATGCCATATTTTCTTCTCTTGTCGGCAGGTAAAAGTTTCAGCTACATGACCCAACAAATTAACAGTAAATATTTTATGGTTTAGTGGGAGCAGTGGGAAATTTACGCATTGGAATTCCTTGTTGACACCCTGCCTTAAAAACGTATTTGGAACCCTTCTTTGTCAGTAACCAGTTACTTTCCTTGTTAACTAGCTTTCCCAAAGTTAAATGAATGGTTTCATCTACCCAAGTGTTAGCAAAAACAAAATTAATGTTAATTACATGTACTTACTCATGCTGGGTTTAGTCAGTGTAATTAAAATTTAAAATGGAGTGTTTCTGTTATGACAGGTCAAAGTTAAAGTTGTCACCAAAGTGACTGTTGAAGATGTGGAGTTATCAGTTGTGGACAAAGAGCAGAATATCAAATCCAAGACTGTCAGGTGACTGATTCAGTTTAATGTTCTCATTTTGTCCCAATTCAGAGTAAAGGAGTTATGATTAGAAAATATACACCTCTTATAAAACAGTATGGTCACAAGAATTAAGGACATGATATGCTAACAACTTTTCCCCACTACTTCTATGGGAAAATTAACCCTTTAACCCCTAAGGGGTCTCTCTTTGACAAGTAAAATCGTCTGGTGTTAGACAGAGTAAAATCTATAAGTGCCATTTGGCACTCTCAGGAGGGAAAGGGTTAATGGGGACATAGTTTTTGGGTGAAGATGTTGTTAATCACCTGACTCCTGAATACCATGTGTTTAATCATAACTACAACAAAATTCTCGCATCTGAGTGGTAATGAGAATTGAGGAAAGGATCTTGCTTGATCTTTGAACAGCTTCTCCCACTACTTCCATAGAAAATGTGTAGGAACAACAAATGAGAATTTAAATTTTGATCTTAGGCTTTAAAGGGCTAATATACATGTACATTTCATTGCATCTTGCAAGTTGAGTTGAAGGCATCATTTGTAATTATGTTTATTCTTACAGTGTCAAATACCCTGGAGCCATCAGCACCGTGATTGAAGCCGATTACCATCAGAAGGTTGTGATGAAGTTCTCATTGAAGGGTGTGTCCTCTGGAGATCTGTTCACACCTCATCAGGCATTTGTTAGACTTACTAATGAGAAGACCAAACAAGAAATATTCTTTGTGGCTGAGCCTGAGGCGAGCAAAGTGTTCAAGTTTGATTTGGTGAGTGTGCTCTTAACCAACTTGCCACCATCCGCCCCATTGGCAATCAATCATCATCTCATTTTCAACCTATGAAATTAATGTTTGTAGATTTTGTTCATCCCCTAGGGACCATTTATTTTTTATGGGGTAGTGGGGACTAGTGTGATTTGGGGGAGTGTCATTTGCATCATCAGCTTAACAGTTTTAGTCACATAATGCCTCTCAAAAAGATTTTAAGATGACGCCCCCACCCCTCCCCCCAAAAAAATACGTTACACCAGCTGTTTCGCCAATTCTTTTTTTCTCAGAATTTCCCTCCGTCCCCCCTTTGTCTTTGATTTCTTTTCCGCAGACCCCCCCCCCACCCACCCACCCAAGAATAAGCCATTTTTTAGCATGCCTCCCAAAAATACCATCAGCCCCGCTATCCCATAAAAAACTAACGGTCTCCCGGCGATAGGAAAGAGAAACATGAACAATATCCACTGTTGCTTTTTAGGATGTGGGTGCCACTGCAAAGGACTCCTTTGGTTCTCTGTCTGGAAAGTACACGATGGTGAGATGAGGACGTGTGATTGATTGATTGATTGAGTTGGCTAGTTCTTTTGTTCGTCCGATAGTTCATTTCGTAAAGTTATTTTATTTTCTTTTGCAACAATCGGTCGAACCTGGTCAGTTCAACATTTTTTGCGTTGATCTTAGGCGTCGTTCACACTAACTGCCCGGGCACTGTACCTGGGCACGGTACCTGACGGGCACCAATGTGAACACACCAATGTGAACTGCCTGGGCACGGTACTCGGGCACTGAATCGGGCACGGGCACAGGTCTGCACACGATTCTAGCGAGTGCCCAAGAACTCTACAAACCCCAGCAGTTATACCCACAAATCCCTGCTCTTTTGTTTCAAAATGGCGGAAGGTCAAAGGTGGGCACCGAAGTCTGAGCAAGGCACAGTTTCGTACCGGTACCGGGGCAGCAAGTGTGAACGACGCCTTACGCTCTAACTGAACTTGCAACATTGGCTCAATTGCCTTGTTAACATTACGCTTTTCTTCCCTTTGAAGGACCTCATTGTTGGCGATGCTGTGATTCAGAATCCATTTGAATGGAAAGTGGTTAGTCACATTGATGAACGTTTTCAAAACTACCAGTAAAAAGGCAGCTTTTCATCCAGAAAAAGACCTTGTTGCTTCTCAAACAACCTAAAGTGACAGATCACTTCTACAGATGCTACAAATTAAAATTTAACGCGTTCTGAAGCTTTCGCTCTAATCACAAGCTCTTCGTCAGCAGAAATGAACAGATTTCTTTGCGACAAAATTGTCACGTGACCTTGTCGATCACGTGATAAAACATGATTACGCGACAGAGGTCGTAATCTCGTTCAAAGTTAGTTTTCATGTCATGAAAGTTTTGACCCAGGCTTGCTAAAAATGTCTGTGACTTACTTCCAGGGTGTTCTTTCACTGACTTTTGGTGAAGATCCGGTCAAATCAAGCAAGGGCAAGGAGACTATGTACAGCTCCAGACCAGAAATTGAGGTATTGCTGTATGGTCTTGTTGATTTTGACCGCCATGATGGCGATGCTGTTGGAGATTGAGCAGATAGTATTGATTCGATTGGCTAAAGACGCCTTTGTGCAGGAATTGAATGCAGGCAAACTGAGGTTTATAATGCAATCCGGCGCGTTTTCCATTTTCCAATTTATTTTGTCATTAACCACAAAAAAAAAATAATAATAATCTACATCTACATCTACATGATTTCAGCACTCGGCAAAGTCCCATTGACTTATGGCTGTTATGTGTGTGGCCTCATACACCATAAGCCTTTTTGGGATATCACGCCAAGCCGGCTACTTGCTGAATAGAACAGGTTAGCACTAGGGGTGGTCACAGCCAGGGTTCGTTACGTTCCTAGTGGTTCTTTAACGTCCCACAGAATCAATTGTGAAGAGTTGTGGTGGCGCCTGTGGCCCTGCGGAAACTCCAGTATTTCTTTACAAGAATCATGGGTCCGTACTACTTTTTTGACGGGGTCCGGACCCATTTTTTCCGTAGTGTAAACGCGCCTTTAGCGAGTTGAAAAACTTAGGTCCTTGAAACCGAATTAAGAAGTTTCGAATACGTATTCGACAGGGAGGGATGTAAAAAAGGTTGTAATTTCTAGTATAAGGCGAATGTAACTGGCTTGCAAGAGTAAACATATCTCGAAAATAGTTAGGAAGTAAACCTCTTAAATAGATAAATAAATTTACCCATCCGGTATAAATAAATGTCAGAGAATTTCAAAATCTCCTGTTCTTTGAAAAGAACATCAATGTGAGAATCGAAAGAAACTATAGAACGTTTCAAACAGGAAAGCGAAATGCAGTAAAATTATGGATGAATCCTCCAATCAGCAACAGTCATAGCGAGGATCGAAACGCACCTACCAATCGCCACAATTAGTTTCAATGTAATTTTCCACTGTGTAAAACAATCCGCTCTTTGAACAACTAGTAATAATAATAATAATTAATAATAATTTAATAACTTGTAAAGCGCATGTTCCATTTGAATATGTTCACATGCGCTACTAAGAATAATTACAAATAGACTAATAAATAAGAATAAATTAATACTTCTGCTAAAATTATAAAATCAATTAAAGGCCAATTTAAAAAGATAGGTCTTAATTTGTGCCTTAAACTTATTTAGAGATTGAATATTTCTAATGGATAATGGTAATGAGTTCCAAAGTTTGGGAGCGGACGACTTAAATGCTCTGTCACCAAGTGTAACCTTGAATTTAACTGATGCTGGTGTTAATAACGTACCCATATGATTCCTTAGTAACAGCGTATGATTCCTAGTAACAGCGTTATAACGGTCGAAACGTGGCCATTCACCTCTAAATGACTCCATGTTACAGTTGTGCGTTCGGTGACCTGGCCTTTGAGTAAAGGCGAGGCTGGGGGTGACCTTGTTTTGACACAGACCTCACTGCTTTTCTCATGTAAATAGATTGTTGTTATGCTAATTAGTCCTCATTTGCACGAGAAAGACAGAGGTTTGTATCAAAACAAAGTCACCTCCAGCCTCGCTTTTACTCAAAGGCCAGGTCACTGAACACACAACTGTAAAATGGACAATTGTGAGGCAGACAATCAACTCAACTCGAAGGCATTTGTTTAGCTATGAGCGCAGCTCAAGCAGATAAGAACGTTGGCCTTCATGTCAGCAAAGCATTGGAAAGATTTAGAACAGTTACTATCCTGGCTCTGTTTTTGCCAACCTCGTGCTTGTAAGTTGTGTGAAGGTTGCAAAATTAACACTGGTTCTTGATGTTCTGTATTTCTTCTGTATAGCACATGTTCCGTGTACCGGAGAAGCGTCCACCCAAGGCTGTCTCAACAACTTTCACTATTCTTATCTTCCTTCCACTCGTCATTATGCTCATTGTGGTAAGTTTATTGGTTTTAACTTGTTGTTGATGACGGATTTTGACAATCGCGGTGTGTTTCAGTTACTCCGCACGATACGCAACGTGACAATGTTGGCAAGTTTCTTAACACTCTCAACTCTAATCTCAAAATGTTTCCGCAACGAATTGGTTTCCCTCGCAGTGTTGACTCACGAAATGTTTTGAGCGCTCATCAGGCTCGTTCTTTTAATATTCCTTTTGTTAAATCGAAAATCGGCTTTGTGTTTAGTCATACATAACATCGCTGGCTCTTTACTTGCTAAGGAAATATCCAGTGTTGGCGTCTGGTTTTTGGTTTAAAATTTGTCCCGAGTTATTTGTTGTACTGAAAACCATTTGCATCTTTCCGTTTGAAATAGTCGTTGCCTTAAGAGGTTTTACCCCAGATGAGCACACGACTGCAGGAAGATGCTACAGTAAATAATCTCAACTCCACCGAGACTTCTCTCAGCCCTGTGAGATTTCTTGACTAAAAATGAGATGACATTTTAGAATATAATATAATCAACAGGTACAACGCGAAGCTCAAAGCATTCCACAAGCGGCTGGGGCGGGAAAAATTACGTGCGCCAAGTGATTACCCTTCACCGGATTGGCTGAGAAGAGTACTTCTCCTCTTTGATTGGCTAAAGCATATTGCACGATTTCTGTGTTCTGTGGCTGTTTACAAATGTTTACCATTTGTCAACTAAAATCGGAATTTTCGATTGAAAATTAAAATGGCCCAGCTCATTTTACTGGAAACTCTCCGGAAAAGACGGAAATTCCTAGATGTGTTCCTCCTTTCTCAATTCCAACCGAAATGGCCGGAAAGTTGCTGCACCATTTATCAAACTATGCTTTGTCCCGGTCCGTTTTTGCGCTCATTTTGGTCCCTTTGGTGAGAAAAGTTCGTCCAGGCGTTACATGTCCAATATTTTTGAGCAAATTGTGAACGCGCCCAATCTTAAAATGAACGTAAACCGAACACCGATGGCTGTAATGTATGACGATTCTTCTAATTTTTGTTTTGTTCATAGTGGGTGAAGCTGGGCGCAAATCTGTCTAATTTCCATTTCTCCCTCGGTGGAATCGTTTTCCATCTTGGATTGGGAGGTAGGTATACAAAAGATATACTTAAAACTTCCAGTGCCCTGAATTTATCGTCGTCCTTTTTTCAGAGCTATTTGAAACGTTTTGGCTCTGGCCTTCCCCCTGGTGTTGTTAAAAACGCGTTATGAAGTAAGGAGGCTGGACACAATTCTGAAGTGTACCCATTCAGTGAAAGCTCTGGAGTAGCACTTTACATTGGGTAGTTATTATGCTTTATCATCAGGTGGTTCAATCTTAAAAGTACATTATCGGTTCTTTTTTCAGCTATATTTGTCCTGTACTACGGTTTCTTCGTCAGCCTGGTATGTCTTATTTTTTTCAAAATAAATCGTTATCCGTGAAATATTGCTACTGCATTATTGCACAAACGTAGGGGTTGATTGTTTTTTCTTTGTCGTCCACAGAATATGTTCACCACTCTTAAAATCTTAGCTGTGATTGGTGGTCTAACCTTCCTTGGCGGCAACAGTCTTCTGAGCACCATCGCAGCCCGCAGGTAAGCTGGTGACGAGACTTTATTTGTGGCACCCTCCCCTCCCTTGGATCACTCGTAAGTGGGCTTACTTGCATTCTTGTTTGAAGTTACCAGCTTTCGACTCGTTTATCAGACTCTTGGTAGTGTTTACCAATGAAGAGATTTCCAGCGAATTGAAGGAAACAATTAGCACTCGCTTCCCTTTATGCATATTTCGTTGGTGAATTCCTCAGTTGTCATCTCAGCCATTTGTAAAGCAAATTTAATGTTTTTCAGTAGGCGTCAGTGTACCACTTTAAATCCCAAGAGTGATCAGCATCAAATTTCTCCTTGTAATATCAACGCTTTATAAAACAGAGTGGCCATGAGAATTGAGAACAGGATCACACAAGATGAATTTGCTTGATTTTTAAATAATTTCTCCCTACTACTTTTATAGGAAAAGTATAGGGGACACAAATGAGAATTTCAATTTTCATCTTAGGGTTTAAAGGCTTAAGACCACGTGTCGTGTTTGTTTTTTCTCTTTCATTTTGTTCCTTGGTTGTTGGCCAATTGGCAAGCTTTCTTTGTCAGAAATTGAGTTTTTGACTTCCCGTGGTTCAGAAATCCGATGTAGAAACCGTGATATGCTTGAATCGATTCTTCGTCACATAAGTTAAAACGTTTCCTTCGGTAATAAAAATATAAAAAATTAGCATACGTATATTACAGTTTATTATATGGAGGAGAGTGTTTTACTGGGAACTAAACCACTCGTAGATTCCATACGCCACTTAATCCGGGACCCGAGTGGCGTATTTTCCGTATGTCACCTTTGTGAGTGTCGTATCGTTCAATAGGGAGTTTAAGATTTACGACGGCGACGGCAACGAAAACGTCATTTCAAAATACAACTTCTTGTCTTTGTAACTCTTTCGCGATTATTCCAATTTTTTTAACATGAAAAATGCTGGCGAGCTGTCCAGGGTCTAAATTACTATGAACGATGTTAAATCAAAGAAAGAGAAAGAAAAACTTGTCACCATACACTCACGTTCCCGAGAAAACCCCAAATTTGGTCATTTCACGTTTTTGTTTCGCAGAGGACGGCAGAGAAATGTAGCAAAATGTTTTTTCTTTCTCTTTCTTTGCTTTAACATCGTTCATAGCAATTTAGGCCCTGGCCAGCTCGCCAGCATTTTTCATGTTAAACAAATTGGAATAATCGCGAAAGAGTTACACAAACGAGAAGTTGTATTTTGAAATGACGTTTTCGTTGCCGTCGCTGTCGTAAATCTTAAACTCCCTAATGACGTCACGATTCTCGCCTTTTGCTTTTGTACAATTTATTGTCACCATATAATAAAAAGAACATTACACGTTGGCTCGAAGATATGAATTTTATGTTCTCGTGGCAAGAACAATATCTCACGAGTGAGCGAAGCGAACGAGTGAGATATTGTTTTTGCCACGAGAACATAAAATTCATATCTTCGAGCCACCGTGTAATATCCTATATATTTTAATTCGAACTTGAAAATGACCTCGGAGAGGTCGAAACGTCGTTCCTTTTTATCGTTGCCTTTTGTTTACCATGAGAACATGAAACTACTTATGAAGGTCCTTTACACTGTGTTATTTTACTATTTCACTAAATTATTTAATCATTTTTACCTTTTCTTATTCTTTCCAGGGGAAAACGTCCTGGGATGTAAAAGAATTAGGCTTGCTTTATATTGTTCATTTTTACGACGTGTGCATTGTTCAATAAAGTAATTCTTTAATTAATAAACAAACGCAGCCTTTCTTTGAAAGGTGGCGTACTGTCCGATCCACGTTCTCTATCCATGTTTTCTGTTTTATCCAACGTTTTTCTGTCCAATCATGTTCCAGCCCTACCACCTTTCCCTTCGAAAATCGCGGGCGAATTTCGCCGTTATCGTTGCGGGCACATTTGGCGACTTTCTTCGCCGATCGCGGCGATTTTTGTTTCCAGGGACCGGTTTCTCGAAAGTCCCGGTAACTTAACGGGCCCACAAACCATATCTTCAACTCAAAATCTCAAAAAAGTCGGGTGTGTTGTGACCTCTGAAGTCTATTTTGTTTCTTTAGCTGATGACTTTGCTGTAATTTTCAAAACTTTTGAAACTCCCATCTGGAATGGAAAACAAAACTGCTTAACGGGCCCTGTAATTACCGATAGGCTTCGAGAAACGGGCCCCAGGCCCCAAGCATCGTTGCTCTCCGCCATTTTGAAAAGTCATGTGATAAAAATCCCCCAACCTGATTGACTTATCTGCCGATTCCCAGCGATGAGTGTACCAAAACGCCGATATCTGACATGCCAGATACCGGCGATTTTATACCCCGATCGCGGCGATCGCCTAGTGTATCATTTACCCTCTTTAACTCACTCATCGAATCTCTGTCAACTGTTTTACTCTCGATACCTGTGTTAATTTGAATGGCTCTTCCCCTTGCCCTGCGTTTAAAGTTTGTTACAAAATACGTCATGGCTATCTTACAATCCCCCCTACTTATTTCCAAGTTTACTGCTGAAGCTCTCAAGTTGTGCAGGGAATTGCAATAATTGTAATAGTTCAGCAGATTGAGGCATACAGTTTGCTGCAAAATGAGGTAATTATTTATAGGCACTAACAACTGCTAAATTGCCATTATATCAAATGAAAGTCAGCTGAATTATTCCCACATACAACTTTCCTTTTCCTTTCCAATCTCGTCCCCACAGCCAGCGTTATCCTTATCCCCAGCGGTGACCAAACATTTGTTTATATCGTACATGCGCAGTTTTGCTGACCATTTTTAAGTGACGTCAGTGGCCGGGGATTGAACACGGACCGGCGAAAAAGCATAGCTGTTCAAGCGTGTTTGCACTGCAATATCTTCATCCTTTCTCGTGTAAATTAAGTATTCCAAAAACCAACCAAGTTGCAGTTTAAGGATTGCGCGGATTTTACACAATTCCACTGGTGGTAACCTAGTTTGCGAATAGTGCCCCATATTTTCATAGTAACAAGATTATTGTGCCGCGCGTCGCTTCTCATTGAGGGAGGCCATTCTCTCGCGAACGCTCGCGTGTTTGGCTCGCTTTACTATCGCTAAGAAAAATGAGGGACTTCTAGTACATAGTTCTATTACAGAATTAAAAAGTAAAATGGAAACAACGAACCGAATATAGCCAATGGCAAAAACGGCTTCTAACAAAAATTAAATCGCAAGACTACTGAAGATGTTGATCTGCTAAAATGGATTACAATCTTGGGATCGAGTTTTCTCTCTTTCAAATTTGCTCTAAAAACAGTTAAATGTTTTGTGAGAAAAACCGGCGATGAATTAAAAAAAAAACATCAGCCTGCGTCGACGCCATAAAATAACACGAGACAGAGATTAGCGTTGACATGCCTATCACGTGTTTATCACGTGAGGAATTTCTTGCTCCTCCCGATCAGATTCGCTTGAATGGCGGGATGATTTGAATGGGTTTTCTCCGTACACGTGACCCCCACTTGTCCTCTCAGAATCCAGTAGTACTCGTGCCCAGTACACTCGGTTGACTGCTGGTTTGTTGCCACCAAATTCCGCTGGAAGTATATCTTGATGACAATGTTCGTGAAGAGTCGCCATGTTGTTACCGTGCACATGGATCTAAAGAACGTAGAGAATAGAACAGACAGCGTATTACTACTGAGACCTTAATAGTAGTCATGTTTTCTTTTTTGTTGTATTAATTCATTGCGAAGGATAATAAAAATTTGTGTTACTTACGCGTTTCCACATTTTCTCGTTGATAAACGGTTTTAACAAACTCAGTCCGGCTTTCACGTACCACGGCTCATTCACAAAATGAAATCCAAGAAATCTTGCTGGGTAGTGATCCTAAAGTCGCAAAACCCCAGTGAATTACTCAATAAAGTCGTAAACAATACTACTTGAGAAAATAGGCCACTTGGAGTCCCTAAAATTATTATCCAGTATTTGTGCCTCAAGTAATGTGCTCATTTACGTGAAATTAGTCATTACTTGGAAAATGTTCTGTAGACACAAGCAACATTTATCAGGGTTGTACTCAAATTAACTCAGTTGATTATTTTTTCTGCAAGTAGAAGAAGACTTCGAATCTCAGGTTTGTCCAAGATTGTATTATAGATGAAGTTTCCCAAAATGTGATTATTGTCCACTATGTCACCCCCTCCTTTTTAATACAACAAAGCACGTTACTTCCCTCCACCCCCGCCCCCTGGGGTTCCGGTTCTGTCGCAACGGGACGAAGGTCTGACTGATGTGAAACTTTGCTAATGTGCCGGCTTTTGTAGCGCAACCAAATCGGAAAAAAAAAGATTTCTTCGATACTTGCCATTCACTGAATAAAGGCTATTGAACATTGATTCAGGAAAAAATGAGCGGTTTAATGAAAAAAGGACTTCGGTGCATTTTAGCTAAATTTGTCGTAGGAGGATTCATGAAACATTCTTGCTGTAAAATCATGCCGCGAAACGACGCTGCGTTTCAGAACAGAAATCGTGCGAAAGCTCTTCGATCCTTCGCCAACCTTTAATTGTATTAAAGTTCAATTGGAAAGAATTAACGGTAGTTTAAGGTAACCTGTTAATTTCCGATTGAATAACAATCTTTTGTAGTCGTTTGAGTCTATAAGTATGCCACCTAGACTTGCACTCACGCCTCGAGCAGAAAAATTGCGCGCTTTTCTGTCAGTATAAATTGAGACAAAACAGGTTGTAGTTTGTTAAAATAAGCTTACCTTAAACATGAAGCAAACCTGGCGTATGAAATAAAGAGACAACTTGGATGTATGAGTGGCAGTCCAACCCGAAAAATCCGCAATGATAATAATTCCGTTCATTTGGACTTCGTCGTCTTTGATCAATCGTTCCATACTTAAAATAAAAGCCTTCAAAATATCTGCCGTGCCATAGGTATCCGTGTCCCACCCACCCGCGAAAATAACCATCATTTTTGCGCCATTCTGATCATTGTACGGTAAAACACAGGGAAATCCATCCTCGATAATGTGATGCAAATGCCAAGCCGACTGATTTTGATAAATGGACGCATTTTTGTCTCGAAATAGACTGTAATTGCACAAAAGTTCAAAAGATGCGTTCACATTGAATCTACGCGCTCGAAGGAAGAGCAGCAAAAATTCATCGTCTCCCCTCTCCATGTTGACAAAATTGTTATTCCTGTCTTGTCTGATTCTTGTTCGAAGCTCTTTGATTTCCTCTGTGTGTTTATTTTGCTCCGGTTCCCCGTGGTCACAAAGAAGCGATTCCGTCTGCATTTTGTGTTCCTTTTGCAGTGTAATAAATCGTTCGTCTTGCTTGCTACGATAGCGGTCCAACAAAGAATGAGAAACTTAACCTCGTGGAGTGGTATTCTCCTCTAGAAATAATGTTTCAGTCTAGCGGATGATAACAAGGGATCGAGTATTATCAATGTGCATTCAATACATACGTTTATAAATGAGCATGAGTAAAATATCACTTGTAGGAGAACATCAGTTGAAAACAGGAACAAGTATCTGAGCCCGCAGCTGTATCCTTGTTTAACAGGATATTCAATTAATTAAAATTAGAAAAAGGCGTTTTATCGGACAGAACGCCGGCTGCTAGGTTACTGAAGTGTCGTGTGAAACTTCTCGAGCATTGAAATCAACCTAAAGATTGTTCTTTTCATTCGATACACCCACTAAAAAAAAAGGAAAATTTGTTATGGTTGATCGATTCCACAGTAGTTTCGAATATATTTCGCGCTTGACTACATTCAGACCCTTTTTAACCATAGAGTT